>JAKWJA010002489.1:45444861-45634443 GCA_027704765.1 Solanum habrochaites | reverse complement strand
GTTAATTTCTGTTTTTGGCGTTTAGATTTCTGTAATCTATAAACCTTCTACTCTTCCTCTTTTTTGTTCACTATGTTTATAACTATAATGTCGGGCTTGGTATGTTTTTGCTATTAACTTTCTTGTATAATAATTCTTTTCTAATAATTCATGTATATATTTTGAATTCTTGTAGATCATCAAGTTGTATTTAAATGGTGTTTTTGTGTAATTATACTATTTTCATCTATTAGTTTCAATTGTTACTTTTGTTTTATGTTTCTCCATCCTTGGCAATGGGTCCATCATTGTAATAGTTGTTCTAATTGTTCATTAATTAGTTTGACTTGTCTATATTAAATATAATATTTCTAGTTGTGTTTTCCTGTTTTTATCATATTTTTCATTCTTGGTTTATTTTTTCGCTGCCTTTTAATCCATCCATAGACTTTCTGTTTAATTTTTTTACTCTTTTTGCTCTATTTTTTTTGGTTTCACAAGGTGTCAGTAATCCACCCATGTTGCTTTTGTTTATTATATGTGATAAAAATTTTATCCTAAAATTGACATTCCTAATACCATATATTTATTTTGTAATTCGAAATTATAGATTTCTTCTATTTTAATATTTACCCATATTGGTATCTTTATATTTTTTTGCTTTATATTTTATCATCTTCCTTCATATTAAATCTGTTACTACTACCATGGTGTTTTTAATTTTTCCAATTATCTTATGGTAAACAATTATATTTAGCATATGTTTGCTCTGCTCATGTATCTATCATAGGGGTAATGTAATCTTCTGTTGTTGATATCCTTCTATGAGATTTTTTGCAAATATATATATTTTCATTATTCATCTTGTTATTTTTATATTATCTTTTTTGTTTTGAAGGTTATTGTCAACTGTTCGTTTTCTATATATAGGATTTACTTTTTCTAGCCATTGTATTCCTAACCTAATATTCTAGTTCCTTGGTATACCTTTTAAATGTATTTTAATTAATGGTATTCCACCTATAATTAATTTCTTTCTTCTCTGTTTCTTCTTCACTTTAGTTTATTATTTACTAGGTATCCAGGCATGTGGTGGCCTGTTTTTATTATTTCTTCTTCTAATACTAGTTCTCTTGTATATGATTTTCGTCTTGTCCTAATATTTATTAAAATTTTATATTTCTTTGATCCTTAGTCTGTTGATAAAATGATTGGTGTTATTTCTCCTAAAATAATTCTTGGTGAATTTCATATTTTCTTTTAGATGTACTCATTCTTGAATGATGTAACCTCTTGTTTTGTATTTGGTGTACTTGTACTTGGATACTAGAGGTCTTAATCTTTCTTTTACTATATTCTAATCTTCTTCATTGTGTCAATTTCCTTTTTAACCTATAATCATTATATCTATTACTGTAATTATTCTTTCAAATGATTTTTCTAATTCTATTTTTTATTTTAGTATCATTTTATTTTTTTGCATTATTTTATGGTTTTGTTGTTAGTATATATAGTTTGTTAACTCTTGCTGTAAATATCTTGCTTCCTGGTGCTAATTTTATTTCCTGACAAAATTTTTTCAATATAATACAATATTTATCTAATATTGGTATCTGTTAATTGCTACTGTATCGTTTAGCACTTGTATAAATTTAAATTTTTTGTATACTAGATTTCCTTTAACAACGCACTACTTACGCTTTTTTCTATAGGTGTAGTATTCTAATTCTATCGTCTGTCTAATATATCAATGGGTGTATCTATTCCTTCTCTGATACATGCTTTTATTCATATTTCTGTTGCTCCTAAATGCACAATTATTATAGCTTTCTTTATGTTTTAATGTTTTGTTTCTTTTTATTACTCTTTTACTTTATTATCGTATATAGGCCTTTCCCGCTTGTGTATTTGCAGCTATAACATGTTCTTTTTTGACTACTAACATAATCTACCTTCTTTTTGTATTTGAAACCGTTTTTTTTTTTATTTTAGGTATCTCGAGTAATCTTTTCAACACTTAACTCTAATTCCTTTTCCTTTTGTTTGTTCAAAAATTGTGATTGTCAAATATTATCCTTTTTGTGTGATATTTCTTCATTTTCATGATTTTCTTCAGTTATTACTTTATTTCACTTTCAGTCATTGTATTTTCCTTCTCGTTCACATCACTATCTGGTTAAAATGTTCTTCCTCCTTTTCTAATCCGATACTTCATATATGCTATCATGTTCATTTTAATTCATAATCGTATATTCCCATTTGTATGTATTTTTCGTCATCTATTATAATTCTGCATATTGTTTATCTTTTTATATTTTTTGGTATTTACACTCTTTAACTATGTGCCCCTATTCTTCTGCTTGTAGCATGTACATTGGATATTTTTTCTTTTTGGTTCTATATGGTCCGTTGTATTATAATTTTTATAATAATATCTTCTTTCTTCGTGGTCTATATGGTCTCTCTCTTTGTTTATAATTTTTTATATAAACTCTTCTTGTTGGTTGTTTAATATTTATATTTAGTTCTATTTTTTGTATAATTTTTAAACTCTTTTGGGTTTTTGTTGTGTGCATCCAAATTGTGGTGCCATTTTATTTTTTGCAACATGAATGATTTTTTATTTAAACTTTTTTTTCCATTTTTAATTTTTCTTTTTGGGTTCGCATAATTGGTTGTTAAATCATTGGGATAAAAATTTATTCTAGATCTAAAGTACTGTAAGTCCTTCCTTTTCCCAACTTTAATTACTTTTGTATTAAATGTTTCTGGTAATGTATTTAAATATTGTGTTTCTTACGCTTACTTCTTTTGCTTGCATTAAGATTATCTTTGCTTGTAATAATATTCTTTAAATGGCACAAGTATATTGTTCTATATAGCACATTTTAACATATAGTTAATTTTTATCATTATTGTCTATTTAATTATTCTTTCTTTGTTTGTTCTCTTATATCTGTGGTCATGGGCCTCCAATTCACTTCTTTCGCTGATTCCTATTTTCTATATTTCTATATTTGTTCGCGATGGGGATCCTCCATTTTTTTTTATCATTTCTAAGTACTTCCTAAACTTTCTGGTGTAGGTTTTCTAATCCTAAGTTTAGACTGTTCCTACAAATGTTTTGTTCTTTTCAATATATCTTGGGGTTTCTGTTGGGTTTTTATTTTGTGATCTATCAATTGTTTAGATCTATTTCACTGTCCTAATAAATATTGGCTTTATTTATATCTGTTACAACAATCTAAACTAAGGAAATATATTGTTCGCACTACCCTTGTTGGTTTTGGTTATCCAATTTATTTAGTCCTTGCTGTTCCATAATTGCATTAGCATCTATCTGATTGTTGATAACTATTCTTGTAAAATTCAAAGTTTTGGTGGTGTTTTGTCTGGATAGCTCTAGGACTACTTCTGGGACTATTATCTGTTTTAACTCCCGACCTCTGAGTCCTAGGTCTCTTTTTGTGTCTGCTGTGTTAATTCTAATCTTTTTAGTTTATTTTGTTTGTTTCTAACATTTTCGTGTATGTTTCCTTATTCACTTATTTCTTATGTTTGGGGTCATTATTCTTTTTCATCATCTATTTCATTTATTTCATTTAATTTCCGAGATTCTTCTTTTAATTCTTGTTCGCATTTATTATTTCATTTTCTAGCTCAGTTTCTTTTTCTAGTTCTTTTTCTTTTTCTATCTGTTTTGCTTTTTGTTTATTCTCTCGTAATAGTAATTTCAATCTTGCCTAATTCTTTTTCTAATACATATACTTCTTGTTTTTATTTCTTCATATATTTGTACTTCTGTTTTGCTCTATTTTTATTTTTTCTATTTCTTTTGTTATTCTTACCCATAGCTTTAGCTATCTTTCTAGTTTTGCTGTTTCTTTTTCTAACATTAAATATAGGTTATTTCCCTATTTTCTTATATCTTCTCCTAATGGAAAAGATTATCTTTATTATCATTCCCATCTTGGTTTTCATATGTTTTTTCCATCTACTACTGCAAATTCTCTTTATTCATTATGATTGTGTATTATATTATGTTTGTAATTCATATTCAAGACAATCCTATCTCTAATTCTAACTTAAATATCACTTTTCTTTTGTGCTATATTGATTTATTAATGTTCTGCTAATATATTTTCTTCTAAAACCTTCTTTTCTATTTGTAATTCGTGTCTTTTTTGCAGTTAATTTTTTTTACAATTATTTTCTTCATTAATTGTTTGTTTATATTTTTCTTTGTTTCATACTGTTTTTTTTCAATAACAAAATATCTTTGTATTCTTTTTCGAAATTAATATTTATCAATGATCTTTTGTCATTCTACTTTGTTTTCAGGTAATTGTAATAATTATATTCCATATATAAGGGTTTTAATTTTTTTCCATATTTTTCTAAAACCTTTTTATCTATCTTGGTTCTTTTAATTTAATTTTATTTCCTTTACTTTTTGTTCATTATATTTTTTTGTAATAAAATTTGTTAAAAAGCTTACTTAATTTGTCTGGATTTTAATAGTATTTTCCCTGTAATTTTCTACCATATCGTCTTAGCCATGTTCAGGAATCATATTTAATCTCCATATCTAAGTCATCATATCATATAAATTCACAACATGTCATATAAAGTTCATCTTGTATCTTTGTATAGTTAATTCAGTCCCCAACCTTGAGTTCTGATTTCTATTATCTCGTAATGTTTTTGAATCTTACTCCCAGGGGCAATCTAACTTCCAAATTGACTTTAGGTCGGGATAACATCAACTTAGGGTGGAGAGATGAATTTATTACCACATGACTTGCGAACAACATATGGTAACTATGAGTTTAGAGTGATGTATTTTGGGTTGACTAATGCTCTGATGGCATTTATGGACCTAATGAATATGGTGTTCTAAAACTACCTAGATTCTTTTGTGATTGTCATCATATACGATGTCTTGGTATATTTGTAAAATAAGGGTGATCATAAGGGTAATTTGAGAGTGGTGTTACAAGTCTTGAAGGAACACCAACTATTTCCCAAGTATAGCAAGTGCGATTTTGTTAAGATCGGTGACGTTTTTGCTTGGTCCATATCATCTCGTGTGAGGGTGTAGAGGTGATCCAAAAGAACAAACCAAGAGGGCTGTTAGAAATTTGCCAGACCTTGGCTCCAACCATATACAGGAAGTTTCTTTGGTTCAGTCGTGTACTATAGGGAGGTTTGTGGATGTTTTTTGCGTCAGTATATGCATCTTCTTTACTCCTTTTTACTTTTAACTGTCGGAGGGCCTTGTGAAGAAGCTTCCAAATTTTTGAAATGATTAGGCTTACCTGCGCTCCGGAATTGATTTTAACCGGAGGGTACAATCGTGTCACATCTGGGAAAACCCCTTAGATGTAACTGGCGTCCTCATCCTCTTTGAGGACGAAGAATAGCTCTTACCTTACATCATTACATTCATCGTCTAATTGTAACGAAATTTAAAACATTTCATTACATCTACTAGGAGGTTCACATAGACCCTACAGGCACACACTCACCACACACACACACACCACATATATACTATGTTTATATATATATATATATATATATATCTAAATATATTTATATATATATACCTATAATAGTCTACATAGACCATTTGTAAGGAAGATTGCTTAGTCTCTACTTTTATGCACCAAGTATCTAAAATATAACATAATCATAGTAGTCCGTCTTATCGCATAACTATCTAATAAGAGTGTAATAATTGGGCATAAGGTTTCCCTACTCAAAGTAATGAATGCCTCGCATATGGGCTATACAATGTTTCATACTAATGAAAATAAAGAAACATAGAAGTCGTAACTTAAATAACTCCTATTAGCTAGATTGTAGTCATCGCTCTCCGTAAAGCTTAGAAACTACCCTCATTGGCTGTCGAGTGTACATCCGAGGAGCACCCCCCTATAAGTAATATGGTGTACTCGAGCTCTCGGAGGTCTATACAAGCCCATAGTTATCCTTCTCGCCTTGTCATAGTAAATTTAGCGGATGTTTAAAAAAACTTTTCATTGCACAGTCATACAGCCGAGAAACATTACTTCGTATACCTTACCAGATAATATAATACTATGAGACCCTAAGTCCTCTTTTCCATCTTAGACTCAAACAGAGTATCAATTACGACATTATTAGGGAATCCTTGAACTTAAGGACCCCTTCCCTTTAGCGCTTGGGACTCCACAAATCAAGCACCTCAATCAAAGACATCCTTGAAGCATCATAACCTCCCTCTTTGTTTAAAAAGTTAGAGAGAATTGATTAGTAGACAGAATGCACTAAGTGTGGTACCATTCAATGCATTTAACAGGACAGTTTCTTGAAATCATACTCATTGCATTTTTTTGATGAAATATTCCAAAACCTTTAACAACAAAAGCATTTAATCAATCGCATACTTCATATTCATGATAAACCTTCAAGAAAACATTACCTTAGAATCAAATTAATAATTTTATGACATTTTTTCAAGTCACATTACCGTTCGCAACTTGTCTTCCCCTAACAGTGACTATTCCTTTCTTTTATTCATTAAACCCCCAATAACATCTCGTGATAGCTTTTGGGTGCAATGCATCATCAACTTAAGCCAACAGTAAAACTACATACAACCCCACATAGACACACGTATCTCACATACGCATAATATATTAATGACACATTTAAGTCAAGATTCCTTTGGCTTTGTAGTAAGCTACTTCAATTTTGTAAATTTTTTTACCTCTTGTCGTATACATCATTACAGAGCTTGTTCATCGACCCCATCTTAGTATACTATGCAATAGCATTTGAAGCCCCCTAACCCAACATTCTTATTAAACCCTCTCATGAGACCACAAACCTTAACTTCAATTTATACATACACAAGTAAGTGGAGGCAACTTCATTCCTTCATTAACACGACCTGTATCATAGTAGTCATTTAAGCAACATAGTGCATCATAAAGGATAATATCACATCGATAGATTCATACCATGCACATCGTTTCTATATGTAGACAAATACACAAAGTCATGCGTAGGGATATAAGCAAAATATCAGACACTAGGTTCACCGTTCGTAGGACTTCCTAAAGGCTACTTGTGTGCAATGTCAGCTGGGATATTACTTCCACCAATCCTAGTAACTACCTTAGGTACTCACTGTTGGATCCTATTCTTTACTTCCATTGTTCATTTTTACACTTTATGGAAACTATTGCTTAGCCGACAGTAAGACCATGGGTTATCTAAACATGGAATTTGGTGTTTGTTAGATCTTTACACCATGGAAGGTTGTGGTGAACGTAGCCAAGGTAGAACATTACATACATCCTAGGCATCCCTACTTTAATTCCCTAACGCTAGATCTCGTGCAATCATAGTTTATGGAACTAAGAGATAAGTATAATCCCTCTACTTGCCCTTTGGAAATTGCGGCCTCCTCTCATGAGAAAACATGGGTGAACCTTCCTCAAAGGGAATTCATCACCAAATGTGGATCCATAGGTGAGTATTCCACTAAGGGAATTCAACACTCTATAAAGAACAAATGGTGAATCTTCCTCCAAAAGAAGTCAAAACCTCTCATTGTCAAGTTCACTCGGAGTTAAGGTAAGTTTCCTTTATTGATAAGCCTTTATTACATTTTTCATAAAATGTAGGCTTAGGATATTCACTTCTCATATGCTTATAGCATATTCAAGCACCTGTCTAGTTTAGAGTATTCCTGGCCACACCTTTCAAGGTCCTTCCATTTACTAGATCATCATTCATGTGTATGTGTACTTATATGTGATCAAACCTTTCACATAAAACAAAAAGGTCACACATGTTCATATATCAATGCATAAGTCTATATGTGTATTATATGACCAATACTTTCGTATCAACACTCAAAGAAACTATGCACATTCTTACTTCATCATATCATATACTGAACACATGATACATATAAGTCAATTCCATAGTATGTTCATAAAACAATTCATTTATGTCCTTAGAACCCCAACTATGACTATCCCCAAGGTGCACATTGCAATAACATAGTCAAAGTCCATACCCTTGCCTATTCTAGTACCTCTCTCAAGTCCATCCTATGATAAATACTCACACAACATCATAGAATGGTTAGCATAACATACGACTCATTTATTAAGACTACAACTTCTTACAGTACACTTTAGTTCTTTATTTACTTATCTAATATTTACATCCCATATAGCATTATACACCTTATCATAGGCATAAATAATATAACCATTAACTAACAAGTTTACATCTCATAATAATAAGTAACATCACCTAAGATTTCACACTAGAGAAGACTAGGCACAGTTACACAGAAGGTGATCATCATCACCACTCCTTCATTAATCCATCATTTGCCTCAGGCCATGGTAAACCATATAATGACAATACATAGCACGCCACCATAAGTGGACATCCCACACAATGCCATACAGGCTTCATCAACTACCATCAATATAGAAAAGTAGAGGGAGATGAATCATTCTTACCAATTCTTACCCTTTGATCATCATTGATCAATACACCTTGTTTATCAATAATTCATATATATAGTTCAGTAGCTATATGTACTTTAATCATAAAAGAAACGATGTACATAATTGATCAATAAACCTTGTTTATCAACAAATCACATATATAGGTCAGTAGCTATATGTACTTTAATCATAAAAGAAACCATGTACAAGTTGCTACAAGATCATGCTATAACATAATGCAATGCATCTCACATATACTAGAAGGTAGAGAGTCTTAGATCACTTACTAATATGCTTTACTTTGATTACCATAGCTAACGTTCATAATATACCAATATTACAACTTAGGGCAGTAGCTAAAGACATAATGATCTAGACTAAGTCATGCTTCATCTACCTTAAATTGAGATCACATTATGTTCGTGGCATTATCAATTTACAGAATGTGTAGGAAGTTGATCTCTTATCAATTCTTTCTCACTTTGATTATGCATTTATCATGCTTCAATTATCAATAATACACCTAAAAGTCAGTAGTTAAATATATCAAGGCTTAGACGAAATTCTACTACAATTTGCACAGAGGTTAAGATTACAGCGAACAATCATAGAATTGTAATAGAGAGGAATTAGGATTCAAGTCTTCAAGTATCAATACACATTAGATACCAACACATAATTCATAATTATAACCTATACTATTCAGTAGCTAATATACAATTTACCATATACAATATAATGAACAAAGTACAATGAAATCGAGATACAAGACAATCATCCTAAAGTCAAGATCACAAGTTGCCATTTGATAGACTAGAAGAACCTAGTTCAATTCATATATGCCTTCTTTACTTTAATCATAAAAGATTGATATCCATAATTCAAACATGGTATTAACCTAAAACAAAAGATACAACTAATTTAACATGTTCTAAATCCACTTTTGTACAATTAAGGACCCATATTACACTGATCCCATTCATAACTAGTCTAGGCATGTTTAAACCTTCATACATCGATGCACATGGATTCTTCATCATCAATTCAATATCAATTCTATGTTGAACACGTAGATATCGACAATCAACATCAGAGAACACAATTCAACCATTACAAGCATGATCACCATGCCCATCTCAAGGGCTAAATAAATCGATTTATGGAATACACATTGGGTTCATCATGCAATTTTGATAAAAATCACGTTAAACCAATACATTAACATCATTAATCATCATTTAACAATTAAAATGTTTTGATAAAGAAATCATGGATAGATTGAAGAAGAAGATATTTGATAATATTTTCTCTTTGAAAACTTCGAGATTAACTCTCTAGATGGAAGGATAACTAGAGATGAAGGATCGCCATACCATTATTTACATGAATACCTATAAGACATGGTGAAGAAACCATAGGAATCCATGGTCCAAGCTGTTCTTGAGCTTCAACAACAATGGAGGTTTCTAGGGATAAGATTTTTGAGGGAAAGGTTGATTTCAATTAGACGGGATTGGGAATTGGTTGTTCACGTGTTTTGATCCCATATATAACCCCAAATATAGGTAAATTTATCAATTATAGGCAGTTTAGTACGTAGGGTGAATTTCCCATTCACCCCTTAAATAAAACAGTCACAAGGCTGTGTTGCAGGTCACAATCGACTAGCCGTTGGTCAATCGACTGGCCGTCTGTGGCTTCATTCGATTAAACCTTGGCCTATTTTTTGGGTTGAGACTTTCCAGACTAAGTTTCCATAGACCATACCTCACAAACGGGCCATTGGTCAACCAATTGGCCGTCGTTTGGTTCAGTCGATCGACACTGCCAAGGTTGTCTCTCGACCAACTATGGGTCCTTCTTGTTGGCCCTTTTGTGGGGCCCTTTAGAAGTCGTTCCTGGACGTTTCCAACATAAATACAAACTTTAAAAAGTTTTAGAACTTCCACATGAGTTTCACCCAAAACCAACACACATAACACGTCTAAACATGCTAGGCCCCATCAAGACACACTTGGACGTCTCAAGGGCTAACTTTCGAACGTCTTGGACATTCTTAGACATTTGACCTCCAAACTTCACGAAATTCCATATAATGGCTAAAAATAATTATAAATCATTTTAAGTCTTCATAGGCTCATTACATACAATATATAAACATGTATAGAAGAATGAGGCACATAGGTGACTAGTCGTCAAACGTCTTGGTCATCCCTTTACGTTTGACTTGGAAATCACCTCAAACTTTATAAAATACCTCTAAACCATATTATTATTAATTTTAGGATCTTATAACCTTAAGAAAAATATGTTAGGTTCTAGACACCCTAACTCATTTTTGGGGTCTTACATCGTGAGATCCATGTATTCTTTAAGTCGTCTTCAAAAGCACATGAACGACCGGAACCTAAAATGTTAGGGAAAAGGAAAATGGGGTTAGTACACCACTTGTATTATGTATGATACTATATTCACATATAATTTGAAAAACATGCTAAGAAAAAGGGATATTCCATAAGTATGTCCTTTCCTTAAAAACCTTTATGCCATATCACCAGACCCCAAAAACCAATAGACAGTTTATTCAATCATAAGCATGTACATCAAAAAGACCACAACTCAACTAGTCCACTCAACATGCATATACTATATTGAACACATAAGCAAAGTAACCTCCTATCATCACGTCATAGTATCAACAGCCAGTAATTATGAGTACATTTCAAACATAATATCAACAGCAAGAAATTACCACCCATAACTCCTATCACCATAACGTGATGACCAAGTAAAGCCCCATAACCGTTACTCAATCAAGTAACCCCACAAGAATCATGACCACATCCTACTTCACATAGCTAGCATTTAAGAATTACATTCATCTTATTTGACAATGTAGAACGCAACACCTATTCATAATTGAACTAATCACCATATTGTATCAACATATGCAACTTCATCATATACAGATCATATATCATCAAATGTTATTATGAAGCCTAAGGCCCCTCAAGAAAACTAGTGCAAGGCATAGATAGTCCCATACTCACTAACTGGGCTAAGTAAAACCTCTTATGTTACCCTATCGTGTTTGTACTCCATTACTATACTTCTTGTAGCTTAGGGACACAATTCCTTAAACCGACATATACCACAGATCTAAGTGTGAATCTGTGTTGTAAAACCTTACACCGAGGAATAGGTCTACTTGACTAAGTAACCGCCAAAACCTAGCTTTCTAGTTGATGCACTACTAGATCTTCCTATGGGGACATAATGTTCAAGAACTAAGAGATATGTATAATCCCTCTACATACCAATTAGAAATTGGGGCCTCCTCTCATGGAATCCATTGGATGAGTATACCTCATTGGGGAGTCACCACCTTATGTGGAACTATAGGGTGGATATTCCTCTATGGAAAGCCATCACCTCCCTTTGTCAAGTTCAGTCGGTACTAAACTAAAGTCCCTTTTTGAAATGTCTTTATTAATCATTATAACTTATTGTAGGCCATAGGGTCTAACACTTATATATTAATCATCATAATAGCTCAATAAGAATTACATGATTATTTTTCTTTCATTACAATTCATATAGGTGAGGTTAGAACATTAACATCTTCATATTAGGATAAGGCACATTGGTAAATCAGTCACCATCCTTATAACATTTACATCTTAAGTCAACACATCACAAATCATGGTGAGGAAATATCAATTCAACATCATAAAATCCTATCAACCCTTATAAAAGTATACTCCGATACAACATCATTACTTAATCAAATTACCATAATTTGAAGTAAGCTAGGATCATAGACCACCAAGTCTCCTTCAAATTCATCATCAAGGTCTTAACACAACCCTCAATTCAAACCCATTAACTGGTATACATCCATCCTAATTTAATAACCACATGTAGACAAGGCAAGAAGAACACTATATCACAATTCAATACTAGTTCATAGCTTAAGACCAGATACTCAGGTTATTTTACCATATACTTCACAACCTAGATAAACTTCTCAAGACCTAGTATGGTAGGATTACAATTAACCCTAATTAATTAATTATTATAATAACAAATTCATCTAGTAGTAATTCAACCAATAACCAAGACAAATGAACCAATACAATATAATTCATATCAAGATCAAAACCTATAGTTAAGGGAAATAGGGCATCTTCTACAAACTAGACGAATTCATCAAGATATAATATAATTGAGTTAATATAAATGTTAATATATCCATAATATCTAATATAAATCATCGACAAAATCAATTCATAACATAATTTTCGAGATTGGATGAAACCCCTTGAAAACTACATTTTGAAATCAATTAATGAACCCATTGAGGAATGAGGTCTCAAAGGGTGATGAGATCTCATACATCATAATGTGGTGAATATGATGGAGGCATTATCCCTTTCATAATCCCTTCGAGCCCTCCCCTAGTCCCCCCTGAATCTAATGGTTTTTCCATTAGAGAGAAAAAGAAGAGAAAAGGAAAAAAGTTTTGTTCTGTGAGTTTTGTTTAATATAATGGGGTTAGGGTCCTTATATGGGGGTTTAATTAAATTATGTAGGATTATCTAATAACCTAAATAACTACTCGTATCATTCATCGCATATACATGTATGAAAAGTAGTGCGAAATCAAAACTTTTAACACGAATATCTTAAACATTTTTTGTATTAAAATAATAGAAACGCTAAAACTCAACATATGTCATTCTTAGACTCAAGAATACTTTTGGACACGGCCCATACAATACGAATATAGAAATACTTAGTCTATTACAATACTTTGAATGAAAAACATATATGCCCTCTAGTCAAGGGAGGACATCCTTCAACTTTGCTTGAACAACGGTAAAATCAAAGCTTTCCTTCACGATCCTTCTCACCTTCCACCTACAACTTTAGACGTAACAAAATGTATGGAATTAGTACAAACACTTGTACTTAGTATGGCTTAATGCATAAAATCATGAAAATGGACATTTATTAGAAATATGCAGTGAATTCCTTCACTGTTTCACTAAAGTTCTTCAACATCACAGTGGATCATTTCTAGCATGCAATCCTCTAACTAAAAGCTATCCTAAGACTCACTTAAGCAAGAAAAGGAGAGACCGCCCATACAACCTCTCTAGGCACACTTAATTGATCCTTAAGACCACCTATAATGAGATATACGCACTTACAATACACCAAATACATACACGAGATCTTCCTAAAAAAAGTAATTCTAAGGTTCACTTGAGTGAGTTGTGAAGCCATCGCACATACAATCACTTCATGTACACTTAAGAGATCCTTTAGACTACCTACTATACAATCATTCTCACCTTATATATAAATATAGAAATATACATTCTTTCCAGTCTCCCCAAAGGTAGCAAAGAATTTTAAATCAAATCAAGAAGAGATGTCCATTTGGAGACCTCTTCAAGATTACCTAAATAATCCTTCAGGATACCTAATTTTGGATCATGCCTACTTAAACAATCAACTTCCCTAACTAGCGTCATTCTTAAGAATTATCTAGATAAGGTACGAAGTGACCATTCCTATGGACCCTTCGCACCTTCATAAGACAACCCTTAACTACTCTAGATAAGTACTTATTCATTTAACTTGATTTCTACTTAAGTCATTAGTTCATTTAAGAGACATTCATCACATAAGAGCATTCAAGTAATGGTCTTGTAGAAGACATAGGGACTCACTCACTAACTTCTTCAAAGCCTAATCATGCAATGGCTAGATAGCGTCCCATACCACCACCTAAACTTCATCGAGCTTCGCCAATACCAGAGGGTATCCCATATGATGAGAATAGACAACAACTGACATAGAACATACTAGTTACACATAGAATCCCAAGTCATGAACCTACTCCTATAGAGGGTGTTCTACTTGCTAATGGTAGAACTTAGACACATCCCATGTAGGCACATGGCTAAGGAATAAGAAAGTTTTCTTCGTACTCTATACTTATTCCTAACTAGAGATACTGCCTTTACCATATTCAGTCGGTGCTAGCGTTTCTTATTATAGAGTAATCAATAAAGGAGTACATGAAGAGGTTCGATATCTAGTTCATAACCAATAACTTTTACCTTACCAAAGTGGTCCCCAAGGGTTTCCTTATAGTACTGAATAGGATATTTTAATGATTTTCCTAAGGATGATTTCATGTCGTTCCAACCAATAAGTACCTAAGTGCACCATTAACACAAGAAGGATACCATTACCGATGTCGACTTCAATGATATCATAACCTTACAACTAGGTTTAAGGCTCCACATAAAATACCTTATAAGCAACATTCAAGGTCAAATGTCATTCATACATACAATACTAAGAAGATCTAGCATCCTAAGTAACGAAGTCATATTCTCATCATAGGTGTATCATGTATTGGACACAAGTCTACCAAAACAAGACACAACATACTTCACATATAATATATTAGTCTAGAAGCACATAAGATCAACTAATCATACTTACTATTCTTCCTACACACTTCTATAAAATAATCAATATAAACGTCATAAGACTTACATAGTCAATTAGGAAAAATCATGTATCAACTCTAAGACTACACATTTAAAGACATAGTCATAATCTAACATGATCATCTAACAACATCAACATAAGAACACGTACTTTCACTTGCTGACAAGTACATGGATAAAATCATACTTCACATATTAAACTATACACATCATCATATTATATAAATTAATGCCGACAAGGCCATGATCATCATAATACATAAAGTAACGCTGACGAGGCCACATCAGTTACAAGAAAATCACATAGCAACCGCCACCATAAGTGGGGCCCTACCAATCACCATAATTCAAGACCTATTAACATAAAATAAAGATATTAAACGCAGTGGTACCGCCAATCCATTATCACCAACTCACCCACTTTAAATCCATAGCGAACTAATCCAATACTATACGCAAAAGGCAAAAGGACCAAAGGCCCTTACCCCATGGCCCTTACATCAATCAATACAAAAACCACAATACTCAAGAATCTAGGTCAATCACTATCTAGTAAGCAATTTAATACAACCTAGACATCAATTCAATACAAATTCTCAATCATTCAATATCCCGACTAAAAATTACACTAGATTCATAAGTATCACCAAAATATCAATTCACCCATAAAGTAGTCAAACACTAGGGTTCATGAATTACATGGTTTCATAGGTTCATTATGTTAAAGTAATCTTTTTAAGAACAATTCAGTCAATATTCAATGATTCAAAACCTTTAATGCAAGAACCCATGGATAGATTTCAATTTAGAAAACTCATCCTTTGACAAGTCTATTAAAATCACTTTGAAGCCTGAATCCTTGAACAAAAGATGTGCAAGGACTGAAAGCATAACTTAATTAATATAAATCAACCAAAATCAATAGAATTTTGAGGAGAAATAAACTTCATGCTTCAATCTCTATTCAAGCTTCGATGGAGTTCTAGGGAGCTCTGTAGATATTTTGGGTTTTTATTTTTTGAAGAATGAGTTCATCTAGGTGTTTAGCACTTAAAATATCTATAATACCCTTAGGAAATCGTCAAAACTCTTATTTGGACGTTGGGTGAATTTACCAATTCACCCTTCAACTTAACAGTGAACTGCACAGTTGACACTGGCCATTGACGCCTGCCCATCGATGGATCATTTGTCCACAAACGGACCATCCTGGCTTGTCATCATTTGGTTAAGAGACTGGAAATTGGGAGGTTAAGATCCCTAGGTTAATTCTTGAACAACTGCGACAAAGGACGGGGATCGACCAGCCTACAGGCCGTTCATTGCCCTAGTTGATTGGGGCTCGTCTTGACAGCCTTTGACTCAAAGATGGGTCCTTCCTCAAGGACACTTGGTTTGTTCTTTGGGATGTTTTTTTTTATCAATTTTCCAACCCCGAAAATGTCTTTATACAATTTTAGGACCTCCCACATCAATTGGATCTAAAACGAACACATAAAACTCGACAAAACTTGCCAAGACACACAAGGTTGTTTCAAGGGAAACCTTTCGAACGTCATGGACGTTCTTGGACATTTGACCTCCAAACTTCATGAAACTAAAAAAACTGAATTAAACACTATTGTACTCATATAAAGAACCTCATATCTCATGACAACGCATATAAACACCTCACATCACATAAACCTAGGTGACTTAGTCCGTAGAAACTTCTGGTCGTCCTTAAACGGTTCCACTTCCAAAAATCACCTAAATATATAGAAACTAGCCTCAATAAACACCTTATAAACCATTTAGGACCTTAAACCCTATTAAAAAATTTTATGCTCTTGTTTAAACCAAGTCGTTTTAGAGTATTACAATCTCCCCCACTTTGACAACTTTCGTCCTTGAATGACACTTACCATCTCCAAACACTATCTAAAAGAGTAGAGAATCACTTAAACTCTCCATAAAAATTGAAAATAACACTTATTCCAACCCATCAATCCATGAGACACATCAATTCACCACATAATCACTAGAGCCTCCCATACAACAAGAAGTTAGAACAATTCTACCACCATAATGCATAAATTCACATCCTTCATTCTAAAGCAAAAAACTCCTTGTATATTCATATTATATTCATAGCTCATTTCAAACCACATTACACCAAACAGATTTTCAGTAAAAGATCAATTAGTCAAATCCTTCACAAAATTTATTACAAACATGAGCTGCCAGTTCATTCTAGTGAACAGCTTCGAAATAAAAAAATGAAAATTAAGACAAAAAAAGCCTGGGCGTACGGGGATGTGGCCTAGTTTGGTGGGACTAGTGGGGGAGAATAGATCGGAAGATAGTGAGGGAGAATAATAGAGGGGGGTAATGTGTCAGAGTGAGGGAAGGGTGGTTCAGGCGGGATGAGGGAAGAGGGGTGGGGTACGGGGGGATGAGAGCTGTGGAGTAGTAGAAAAAGTGGAATCGGGTAAACAGGCGGGTTGTGGTCGGCGGAGGGAGAGAATGGGTGAGTCATGTGTCGAGGGGTGGCAGCAATTGATGATTAAACCATGCTACTTGAAATATAAAACCATAATAAATCTTTTACAACTTATTCAACTTTTCAATGGAATCACAATGCCAAGGAACCAATGAATTCATTTCAAACAAGACTCCTAAAAACAATGCAACATATAACATGCTACTATGACTTTCTACTCTCAACCTTGAGTTGAATAGAAGAGATGAGTCAATCAATCAAAACTCCTTTAACCACCATACTCCCCCACATAGAAGGAACTCATAATACAAAAGAGAGAAAAATAAGAACTTACCATGATTATCATCATCCTCATCCGGCTTTGCTCCTCCAGTCCAGAGTGCATAGAAATACCTCTTCTTTGGAGCATGATATTTCGAAACACTTGGAGTAACTTGCTTACCTTCTTTTCCTTTATAAGAAATAATAGAACAATCCCTCACTTTATGTCCATTGTTACCACAACCAAATAAATTCCCGGTACCAATTAAACATTACCCATAGTGCCTCTTCCCACAAGTAGCACAAGTAGGCTTACAATTTAGAGAATCACTACCCTTTTCAAGTTTGACCTCAGGAGAACTAGGTCAATATTGAGTTTGAGCCCTCTTATAGAACCTAGGGTGGTTTTTCTCTCTTGGTCCACTCCTCTTCAATTTTCTAGTGATCCTCTTAAGTTTGGACTCCTCTATGGATTGAGCATACACCATAAGTCTAGATAGAGTTATATCATCATGGAGCATAGCCGTACAATATTCTTCTTTTACAAGGTCGGCGTCACTAGAGTTAGACACCAAGGATGGAGCATACCTAGACAAGATAGTGAACTTCAAGGATTACTCATCAACACTCATATTGCCTTGCTTAAGATAAATAAACTCTTCAACCTTCACCTCCGTCCTCTCAAGGGGAAAGTACTTTCCTAAGACGCTCTTAAACTTTTACCACTCTATAGACCCATTAAACCAGCCAATTGATCTTCCATTGTGTGTACGCACTTGAGCACCCTCCCTCAACCGCTTACGAAAGCTACTCCACCTTCTCCCTAGAAGTCCCCCCATGGCACGCACACCTTTAAACACATCTAGAAACTCTTGGGATCCTCTCCCACCTTAGCTCAAAGAATATAAGAGGAATTCATACTCACAATCATCAATCTAATGTCATGGCTGCTCCAAGACATTCACTCTAGGCTCAATACCCCTTCACGGGTAGTTCAAAGCTCGGGCCTAAGTAACAGCCACTCTAATGTCCCGATTAGTCATTTCCAGGGGAACCTCCAGAACCGCATTCCCTTGACCTTCATTATTGAACACCTTGAGCACGTTGCCCCAGTTTTTCAACTTGAGGAGGAACTTCCTCATCTACCCTTCCTTCTTCCAACCTTCTAGCAGGTATCATTATAGTATTCATCTCCTACAAACACAAGAGAAGTTATTATGAATAGACACTTACAACCTCAACTTTATAGACACGACACAAGATTGATGAAGAAAGTGAAACTCTATCGTCCTATATCCTCTTGCCCATAGATGTGTCGCAACTCACATCGATGGTCAAGACTCTACTAGAAGTGGGTTTTTGAGACTTTTTATTTCTAAGACCACTTTCGTAACCTATGTTATGATACCATGTTTGTCACGACCCAAGAGCACACCCTAGGAGATATGGCACTCCGGGAATGCAACAAAGTGTACTTGATCTCTAGAGGTCTTGTACAAGCCTTGTCGTATCATTCTCGATATAATGTAAGGAAAGGTATCCGGAATTAAAGGTTTCATCGAATTATCGTTAAACGTCTTTCATATTAAAATTCTAGAATAGCGAAGTCTCCATATTCCATTCTTAGACCAACAATACTTGGGACAAAATAACCCAACCACACGGCCCACACAATACAAAATATAGAATAACTAGTCTATTAACAATACCTGAATAACACGACATATATTCCCTCGAGTCAATTGAGGACATACTTCGACTTTGCTTGAACGACTCTAGAATCCAAGCTTTCCTTCACGATCCCTCTTACCTTCCACCTACACCATTAGATATAGCAAAATGAATGGATTTAGAACAAACACTACTAAGTACAGCCTAAAGCATAAAATCATGAAAACGAACATTTATTAGAAATATGCATCTTCTTATTAAAATATCATTGTATAAGAATAAGAACACCATTTAACACCTTATAAACACATAAGATAACAGTTAACATTTTATCACATTTTAGAGAAAACATTATAGTAAACCATATCACTGTTACAATGAATTCCTTCACTGTTATAGTGAAGTTCTTCATCATCTCTAGGCATACCTAAATGATCATTAAGACCACCTATAATGATATATACACACTTACAATACAACAAACACATACGCATGAGATCCTCCTATCAGAGGTGATTTTAAGGTTCACTTTTGTTAGTTGTGAAGTGATCGCCCATACAATCTCTTCACACACACTTACGAGATCCTCTAAATAAGTAAATCAACAAAAGAATGTCCATACTTGACCTCTTCAAGATAACCTAAATAATCCTTAAGACTACCTTAGTTTGGATTATTTCTACTTAATTGTAACGACCTGTTTAGTCGTTTTGAGCAGCGGATTTTATTTCTGGGAAAAATAGGCTGAGTTGACAAACTCCCAACGTAAACCGTCACGGGGACACGACGGACCATCACGTCGTGGAGGTGTCGTTTCAAAACCTTCGAAAATCTGAATTGGGTACTGAAATCCACACTCTCTGAACGTCGTGACGGAGTGGCAGGACGAGCCGTCGCGCTCTGGGGGGGGACGGCCCGTCACAAGGCCATCCACTTAAAAAGAGTCTCTGAAGCATACGACGGACAGCAGTACGTACCAATCGCATGCGCGACGGCCCGTCACGGGCTACGTAATCCCAGTTCGGAGTAGGATTTCCTTTACAACGTTTTAAGGTACGTTTTTGACTATTCCTGCCTTAATTATAAAGTTTATGGGTTAATGTTAATAAGTTTTAATTACTGGGGGTAAAGAGGTACCTTAAGTTAAGTAGTGGATTATTAGTGCCCATCTTTTACAACTCAATTATATAATAAATTAGGGTACAAGAAAGAGGGTTTAATAATCAAATAGAAAGAACAAAGGGAGACGAAAGAAGAAGGAGAGAGAGAGAGACGAATGAGGATAGCAAGGATCTTGAGAAGATAGTTTGTTGATCGCAATTCTTCGGTGGAGGTTAGGTTATGGTTTTTCACACTATTCGTAATAAAAACTCTTAATAGCGAATGATATGTGTGTGTAGTATTATTAAGTCTTCTATATGCTTAATTGTGTGTATGCAATGATTGATTTTATATATAATACATATATGAGTGTGAATTAAAATAAGCATGATGAAGCTATTGAATCTAAATCTGAAGAAACCCGAATCTACTTTGTTACTGATAATGCCTTGGTATAAAGAAGGCTTATGAACAAAGTAGTGAGATAGGGGATCGGGTGCCACGGTTCCGGTACCAAGGATAGATATGAGGTATCGAGTTGTCACGTTCCGAAACCAGGTAGTAATATGGATCTGTGCCACGTCCGGTAACCAGGATATTAATATAGGATCGGAGTGTCACGTTCCGACACCAGGATAGTATATGGTCGGGTGCCACGTTCCGGTACCAGGATAGAATATGAGGATCGGAGTTCCCGTTCCGAACCCGGAATAGTATATGGATCGGGTCCGACGTTTCGGTACCAGGATATGTGAAATTGAGGATCGGAGTGTCACTTCCTACCCTAGGATTAGTATATGGGATCGGGTGCCACTTTCCGTACAAGGATAGAATATGAGGATCGGAGTGTCACATTCGAACACCGATGATAGTATATGGACGGCCCACGTCCGGTACCAGGGATAGAATATGAGGATCGGAGTGTCACATCCGCACCAGTATATTATATGGATCGGGTGCCAACGTTCCGGTACCAGGATAGAATGAGGCGCGGAGTGTCACTACCGACACGAGAGTAAAATAATATGATCTTGAAATATGCTATTACTCAATCTAAAGAAAATGTTTCCCAAACGAGATGATAGGAGGCGTGAGTCTCATTGATGGTGTTGGTATTGTAACCACGGATTAGGTAAGTGTCAATGCTGCATGCTAAGGAGATTAGTTGATTTTATGAGTTACTTGATATATACCGTTTTCTATTTTGAAGTTGGCCATGATACCTACTCAGTACTTGTGGTGTACTGACGCCCTACTTTTATGTTTTCCTTTTGGTTTTTTGTGTAGTGCAGCAAACGTGCCGTCATCTTCGACTCAACAGTAGTTCAGCAAGCCAGTCTTGTCCACGCGGCTCTTCAGGTGAGCTAATTGCTTCTAGCTTGGACTGGATCTCCTTCCTCAATGTCTTGATGCCTGAAGTTTGTCAGAGACTAGCTTTATTTGTTTTAAGCTTCCTAAATACTCTTAGTTTAGTAAATTGACATAGATGTTTTCTTGTGTGATGACTTCCAGATTTTGGGGATTAATAGAAGTTGAATTTTAGAAGTTATTAATTGGTCTTTTATTTATTAGTTTTATAAGTTCTTTCCGCATTACTATAATGTTATATTAAATGAAATGATAAGGGTTAATTGGTTGGTTTTCGCTCCACTGGAGGGTAAATGTGGGTGCCAGTCGCTCAGGGCTCGTTTTTGGGTCGTGACATTAATAATTCAAACTTCCCTAACTATAAGCCATTCTTAAGACTTATCTGGGTAAAATACCGAAGTTACCATTCTATGCCCCCTTCACACTTAACTAAACACCCTTACTACTCTAGATTAGTACTTTTCATTTAACATGCTGTTCTAACTTAGTCAATTTGTTCATTAGTTCATTTAGAGAATCATCACCTCAGGGCATTCAATAATTGTCTTGGAGAGACCAGGCGACTCACTCAGTAACAACTTCAAAGACTAATCCTGCAATCTCTATATAGCGAGTCATACCACCACCTAAACTTCATAGAACTTCTCCTATACTAGAGGGAATACCATATGATGAGAATACGAAATAATAGGCATAGACCATACTAGCTAGGTATGGAATGCGGAGTCATGAATACTACGCTATAGGGTGTTCTACTTGCCAAAGGCATAACTTGGACACATCGGATGTAGGCAC
This sequence comes from Solanum habrochaites, assembly GCA_027704765.1. Lineage (NCBI taxonomy): Eukaryota > Viridiplantae > Streptophyta > Magnoliopsida > Solanales > Solanaceae > Solanum > Solanum habrochaites. The sequence continues at coordinate 45,611,737 of JAKWJA010002489.1, read as the reverse complement.
ATGGTTAAGGAATATGAAAGGTTTCTTTGTACTTTAGCCTCATGCCTAACTAGAGCTACTACCTTTACCATATTCACTCGGTGCTAGACTTTGTTCTCATAAAATAATAAATTAAGTAGTAAATGAATAGGTTCCATATCTAGTTCATAACCTAATCATATTTACCTTACAAAGTACTCACTTAGGGTTGCCTTGCAATAGTCAATACGATAGCTTAATGATTTTACAAAGGATGATTTCATGTTGTTCCATCCAATCAATCCCTAAGTCCACCATTCAAACAAAAAGTTTAACAGTAGTGTTATAGACTTCAAGGATATCATAACCTTAAAACTAGGTATAACACTCCTCATAAAAGACCCTCTTAGCATCATTCAAGGTCACATAGAATTCATATATACAAGACTAAGAAGATCTTGAATCCTATGTAAAGAAGTCACATTCTCATTATACATATATTAAGTAAGGGACACACGTCTACAAAAACAAGACACAACATACTTCACATATAACCTATCATTGTAGAAGCACATAACATGACTAAGCATACTTAATAGTAATCCTACACCCTACTAATAAATCTCAATCATATAAACCATCACCAGATTGCCATATTAAATTAGGAAGTCACCATAAAATCGTAACACTACACCTACACACAAAGACATAGTCAAATAGGTTTTTTTTCCCCCCCCCCCCCCCCCCCCCCCCCCCCCCCCCTCACATATCACCAAACAACATCTGAAGAACACACTACTTAAACTTAACACCAAGTAATATTTTATTGTTATAATACACATAATAAAATACCAACATCATCACAAAATATCATGTAATTCTGACAAGGCCATGAAAAACATAATACATAAAGTAAAGCCGATGAGGCCACATTAATTATAAGTAAAACACATAGCAGCGCCACCATAAGTGGACCATAACAATCACTAAATAATTCAAGATCTAATTAACATAACATAAATATAATTAGGTCAGCATACAACCAATCCATTCTCACCAAATCAATCCACAACTAAATCATCCAATACAATACCAAAAGGCCCTTTCTTATGGCCATAAACATCATTTCAATACAAAAACCATAATACTCAATGAATATAGGTCAATTCAATATATATTTGTCAATCTTATACAACCTAGACATCAATTTAATAAAATTGTTACATCATTCAATCGCCCAAAGAAAACTACACTAGAGTTCAGAAGCTTGAGACTATCAATCAACCATAAAGTAGTAAAAAACTAAGGGTTCTTGAATTACATGTTTTCAATACTTTTAATTAAGTTAAATCTCTAATTAAAACACAATTCAATTAATATTCGATGTCAAAACCTTTAATGTCAAGGAACCGTGTATATATTTCAATTTAGAGAACTCATCTTATGAGAGTCGTTGAAAATCACTTTGGAAGATCGCTCCTTTAAGAATTGTTCCCAGATGAAACATACCTTAACTTGATTTAACTCAATCCACGAAACCTGATAGAATTTTGTGGAGAAATCAACCTTCAAGTTCAATCTCCCTTCAAGCTTCAATGGAGTTCTACGGAGCTCTTTAGATATTTTGGGTTTTGATTTCTTGAAGAATGAGTTCATCGATGTGCTTAGGACTTATTAAAATACTTATAATACCTAGAATAACCATAGGAAACCACCAAAACTCTTATTTGAACGTTGGGTTAATTTACCAATACAACCTTCAACTTAACAGTGACTTGGACAGTTGACACAGGCCATCGGCGCTTGCCCATTGACGGACCGTTTTTCCACAAACGGACTGTACTGGATGGTCGTCATTTGATTCAAAGACTGGAAATTGGGATATTAATGTCCCTAGGCTTAGTCTTGACCAATTTCCACCAATGACAGGGCGTAGAGCAGCCTACAGGCCATCGATTGTCTTAGTCCATTGGGGCTGGTCTTGACAACCTTTGTCTCTAAGATAGGTCCTTCCTTAAGGACCCTTGGTTGGTCCTTGGGGATGTTTTACCAAACATTTACAACCCGAACATATTCGTATACTATTTTAGTACATCCTGCATCAATTTATTGAAAACGAACACATAAAAATCTAGGAAACATGCTAAGACACACAAAGTCGTTACAAGGCAGACCTTTCAAACGTCATTGACGTTCTTGGACGTTTTACCTTCAAACTTCATCAAAATAAATATACATCCCAAAAAAACTATTATTAATCAAATAAGGACCTCATAAGATCATTACACACACATAAACAAATAAAATCACATAATGCTTATAAGTAACTTAGTCGTCAAACGTCTTAGTCGTCCCTTGACGTTTCACATCCAAATAATCTAAATATCTAGATACTTCCTCAATAAAACTATATAAAAAATTTTAAGACCTTATATATTAATTACAAACATGTTAGGCTCTCATTCACCAACGTCATTTTAGAGGTATTACAGTTATGGGTAAGGGTGTTGCATATGTTGTAATATATGACTCCTTACTAACATGCTTGTTGTTATAATATACTGTTTCATTGTTTTTGGTTTTTTCTTTTAAAGATAATATTACACATGTTTACTTGGTAATACTTGATGTTGTTGCTCTTGTGTTGTATATGGTCTTGTCTCAAGAAATATGTGACTATTGGCTTATATGGGTTCTTTGTTGTGCATAAGGATTTTCAATGTTATTAGCACTGTTTTGAACAAATGTCCCCTTTGGAATGATTTCATATATTTTATTTTCTTGTTTCCATAATTAGTACAAGTGGTGTGCTAACCCATATTTTTATGTTTCTACCATTATGTAGCTTCCGACCATTGAGCTTTTAGAGAGCCGTTTGAAAATAACTTTCATTCTCATTCTCCAAGTTTGGTAGGTCCTCACCTTCCGAGGACATTCCACTATCTAGCTAGTTGATGTTGTTTTAGTATTAATGACAATTTAGTTCTTTCCCTTCCAATTGAAGACTATTGTTGTATATGCCTATATGTGGCTTTTGTTGTAATGAAGTATGGGCTATGATCGAATGTTGTATTAGTTCTAGATGGTTTAAATGTGAGACATTTACCAATACACTATCTTCATATACTGTTTATGTGAAATAAAAGATGAAGTCTATTTATTGCTTCTTATGTGAGAAGTCTATGTAAACTCCCTATGTATATATGATTTGTAAGCGAGAGGTCTATGTAAACCTCACCATATAGATGTATAAGAAAAGTTTTAAATTTTCCACAATTTAATCTATGATATGTTATGACGAATGCTAAGAGGTTCGCCTTACTCCTCTACAAGGATGACGACGCCGGTTACGACTAGGGGGTGCTCCACGAATGTGAAATATTTCACAATGAACCCACATCTAGATTGAAAGATATGATTTTTTACCTTAGTTTCGTGTTTTAAAACCTTTGAAAGAGCTCCTTAGATGAAACATTAACTAAGGATCAAGGGTACCTAAACACAAGAGAAGCCACAAAATTTTCAGAAGAAAGCACTTGAAATCCATCTCCATAGGTTGTTCTTGATCTTGTTATCCAATGGAGGTTTTGGGGGTTTCATATTTGGGAGGGAAGGTTTTATTTGAAAAAGTGGGAATTATAATTTTGAGTTTAGGCTTAAAAAGTGAATTTAACAACCTAAATTCACCTAAAATAACTGTCCATATTTTAATCAGGACGTGGAGTTAATTTACCAATTCACACCTAGCTTGGCCTTATCTCTTGGAAGTGTTGCAGGTACAATCGACGGTGGCTAGGAAGAGGTCGTCATTTGACTGAAGCGCCATCCTGCTACTCTATCGTTTGTGACTCAGGGGGTTGAGCTAAGAAGTCTAAGGGTTAAACAATGCCCACAATCAATGTGGCTTCGGTCCAATCACAGAGCATCGATGTTTGTGCATCATTTTGACTATGCCTAGACAGTCTACTACAAGCTTTTGAGTCCTCCTCAAGGAGCTTTGGGTGGCACTTGAGGAGCCGTGGAAGGATGTTTAGACCTTAAATACGCCCATATAGATGTTTTGAACCTCCCCTATCAATTTCGAGTCCAAACAATATCTAAAACATTAAAAGGCACACTAGAACACACTAGTATGCTTAAAGGCTATTTTTCGAATGTCTTGGTCGTCTTTGACGTTTGACTTCCAAACTCTTTAAAACGACTATCACAAGCTGTGACACACTTAATTAACATGTTATTAAATCTTTAAGTCACACGTGAGGCTCTAGATACCTTATTTCAATTTGAGGTTCTTTACGGTCATACAGTTGACGCCTCGTTAATGGTAGCTGTAAAATGGTACCTACAACACGGCCAAAGGTTTGGCCAGCCAAGGGTGAATTGGTAAATTTAACAAACTTTATAATTAAAGGGTGTACTGTTATTTTACCTTTTTGGGGGTATTTTTAAGTAAGTTAAAATATTGAAACACCAAATTATAAATCATTCTTCAAATGAAACCCTCGCTCTCAAATAAGACTCTCTGTGCAACTCCTTTATATACCAAGCTCAATATCAAGAAATAAGATGGATTTACAAGTGCATTTTCTCTAAATTTCATGTTTTTTTCTTTTAAGGAATGGTAATGCTTGATCCTTGGATGACCTTTCATCCAAGGAGTGCTATCAATGATTTTCAAAGAGTTTTAATGATCAAAATTCACAATTTCTAATCTAAAGATGGGTTCATTTTCAAAAGTGTTTTAAAGTTATTTTAATGATGAATTAATGTTTAATTAAGAATATAAAGAACTCATGATCTCCCTTATCTCTAAAGTTAGACTATAAAGTGCGTTTTGTAATCATGAATTGATGTTAATGGAATTATGTCTACATTGTGATATATTGTTGAATTATATTTTTATCTATATCTATTGATTATGAATTGTTTTGGCTTGATCTATGATGAGCATGTCTAGGAGAATTGGTAAATTGACTTAACTTTCACTCCATAGTATTAGAATTTATGTTTTATGGTTTGGTCCACTTATGATGTTACTTTATGTCTACCTATACATGTTGTGATCATGGTTGTAACGACCCTAAAATGAAATAGGTTGATCAAGATCTTAGCTTGTGATTTAAGGGCTTCTAACTAGCTTGATTAATGTGTATATGTGTTTATAATTTAGTCGGTTGTGTATGAAGTCAAACTTCAAGGAATGACTAAGATGTTAGACGACTAATCACTAATGTGATTGCATGTGCTCTCGTGTACCATTGAATGTTTTGCGAGTTGTTTGGTGTCTAAATTGGTAGGAGAGGCTCCTAAGACCTAGATCAACATGTTTAGGGGTTTAATGTCCGGGTACGAGTCCACCTAGGACCCACGAGGGGCCATAGAGGAGGATTCAAACTTAAAGGCAGTAACTACCAAGCAATGTCTAATGACGTCCCCGAGGGGTGACCGTCATTAAATCGAGGGCTCGTCAACTTTGGGCATCGATTGAAACAACAGAGTCTCCAAGACCTGTAGTTTGTTAAGTTTCATACCCACACGACGGATCTCTTTGACTATGAATCATTCAAACGATGGTCCGTCGTTGGTGGGCGTCGATGGGCACATGCAAAAGTTTATAAGTCTCTACCAAGCTTGGGGTGTTTCGGGAAATTTACCACAAGTCTTTTAAATGGAATGGACGGCTGTTTTAGGCGAATTTGGGTATTTGAAGATTTTTAATGTGATTTACATCTCGTTCATACCCTATCACTGATGTACCGTGGTCTCATAGTATTTTTGATGCTTATTCCTTATGTTTAGTGTGTTTACAAAAGTCTTTTTGTATTGATTTTTATGTATGTTTCTTCTTAGTTGCAGGAATTTGTCCACAATGAACGCACAGCTTTTTGGCGTCGAAATTCAGAAAAAGACCACCTACGAGCTTATGAAGTCCGTTCGAGTCTGTGACGGTCAGTTGTGGCATCTAGTAAGTATAGAAGCTGTCTAAAGGAAGATTGGGAATAATGACCTAGTGTGGATTACGGAATTCCCATGATTACCGTCATACCACGACGGTCCTTCCTACTGGTTTGGTCGTAATGATTAAGCGTATCCCAGTACCCAAATCCTAAAAGTTAACGTATTAATGGACCGGAGACCCCTCGAACGGATTTGTCGTGCTTTGAATGGTCCCGTCATACCTGTTCGTTGAGGGTAATGAACAAAGTATAAGAAAAATTTGTGAAGTATGGGACGACGGAGGCCATACGGCCCTCGGGCACTACGGTGACGTCACGATGTCCGTCGACTCAGACTTTTTTTGGATAATTGTTCAGTAATTAGAATCCCTATTTTTGGTTTTTTTTTATATAAATAATTCTAAAACCTCATTTTTGGGGTTAGACTTTCGATATTTTTAGTTTCTCTTGTTCAAGTATTGAAGCATATTTCAGTAATTGATCACATTTTCTGGAATTGATTGTTGGTGTTTTGTGATTAATCAAATGATTTCTAATTGATTATTGGTGTTTTTGTTGATTAATCACGTGAATTTCCTGGATTTTATTCTTTCTCATTAAGTAAGTGATGATTTCTTATATTAAATTATGAATAAGTGACCATGGTTAACTAAAAACTCCTAACTCGGGTTGTGGAACCATGGGTAATAATAGGTACAATCTACCATACAATAGCAATTCTAGAATAGTGCTTGCATGTTTTGATAATTTTTTGTTTAAATTGTTTTTAACGGAGGCCAATGTTAGAACTCGTTCTTAATGCTACTTGCCGTACCAAGAGGTTCATAATAGGAAAAGTAATTATCAACACAGAGTTAATTAGTGTGCACTATCTAATAGGCTAGTGTCGGTTGGTACGAGGTATTAACTTAGTCAATTCGAAAACTGCTTAATCTGAGGTAAGGTACGGGTTAGTATGCAACACACGGAGCCGGACCAAGGTGGATGAACTTTCTAGATGCCGGACCAAGATTTAGAGATACATCCTTACTCACTTTACATCCAGATCAGGAAAGAATCGTTACAGTTAGAAATTATCAAGTTAGGACCTGCGGGGGAACACTTAAGACCTAGTTAACTTTTCATTAATTGATTCAGCTCCGAGATTTGAATCTTTTAGTTTATATAGTTAATTATTTTCATTAATGTAGAAAAAACCCCTTTTGGTCTTTTTTTTTCTAGGGAAATAGTTGCTACTAATAGTCATAATAGAGAGAAGAGAATATGTGAAGTCTGAAATATTTTCGTACTGGGATCGATCCCAAAGACCTCATTAGTTTGGGTTCTTTACTTGAACGACCGCTTTAACTTCTATTGTTAGAAGTAAGTTTGAGCATATCAAATTTTGGCGTCCGCTAGTCAGGAAAGTAACTTTTAGATTAACCTAACTATATTACTAAAAGTTTAGTCAATATTCATTTTTTATTGTTTTTTATTCTTGCAGAATAACTTCTTGTATGTCAAATACACGGAGAGGAGGAACCTTGTTTTCCCTACGACCAAGAATTAGAGCGTACACTATTGCACTATGATCGAAACTTGGGGAATAACGATATTATCCAATCCAGAACATCCCACTCCAAATGTGCTCATGGGTCGTTATTACCCGATGATCCTTGTGACAATAAAACAAAGCGGACGAAATCCCGCTACAAACACGTCCTGAAGATACTATGGAGGTTATGAAAATATTGCAGAATCATGATGGGCTATACTTGTCTGCCCCCTCTACCACAAGGACACAGCTAGCACCTTTTTTGTACTAGTGAGTGTCTATGCAAATTGGTTACTTCTTAGAAGGTTTCGTTTTCAAGGATACCTTCTTAGACCACATGGACCATATAAGCTACGTAAGGCCAGTGTGTAAAATCTAGTAGGGAGGACTAATTTGAATTTGGATGTAATAGAGATAAGAGTAATTCTCTATTACTGACTAGGAGGCTTCAATTTTGGTTCACTTAGCTCCCTTATAACTCAATTTTCACTGGAGCGAACTAAGGAACGTTTCTTGACGTTACTAACCCTGTCTCCAAGAAAGCTAAATCACAAAGACAGAGTGAAAACTTTGTGCACTACCAGGAGAGTCAGTAGCTGTTTCTTGGGATAGATTCCTTATTTTAGAACGTCCCCACTCACCGCATAGATCATGAGTCCCAGTGAAGGAATACTTCTATCGGGGCACAGGATGATACGAATAAAGCAGTTATGTATACTATAGTGGGTGGTTTTTATGGGTAGTAGTCCCTTATTATGAATTGCCTAAAAGTTAGAGAACATCTCCTGGAATAATCAATTTGGAGTACAGGAGTCAGATACATTAAAATACTTCCTAGTGCAATCCACGCACAACCCAGCCACAGGATGAGATTCGTGAAGAATGGCTTAGATGAGAACGAGCTTGGGTTTGCATTAAAACATGTCACTATGGGTGCAGAAAAGATAATGCAGGGAAGTCTTGTCTAAACCACACCACCAAATTATATATTATTATGAGGCGGATTTTCTATGTAGTAAATCAGAAGATGGTTTTTGACCGCAGCCCAATGTCAAATTAGGAGAATTGCTCCAGAGGTCAAGGGAAACCAAGGTCGGAAACTAGGTAACCCTAAACATGAGGGTAATTATGTACGATATGGAAATTACAACCGGCGACAGTACAACTTTAACATAGGTATCTAATGGTAATAGACATGATAATTACTGGGCCCTATGTTTCCTCATGAAATCTTAAAGTTGCTCCTAGGAGGGTTGAAGGTAGTAATGGCGCGAGTATAAGATATTTTTGCACAAAATGAACAAGAGGTTTCGATGCTAGTGATGAGCACATAAGAGTTAAGAGTGATTTAACGGTATGGGTCGAAGTCGATACACTGTCAATATCGATAAGCAGCTTGAGTTGCACATTGCCAATTAGTCGGCGACTTATGAACACACGGCAACCGGGCCCCTCTTCTAGTCACACTGTCCAATAATCTGAAAAATAGATGGACAAGTATGGCAATCACTACTCGGGGTGTACGCAAACCATTGACCACCTATGCCGTCTAAATGAGAAAAAAGTGATGCAATAGATAATATAAAGTGGTAGAGGTTAGTGTGTTAAGTAGAAGATAAACACTGGCAAAAGTATGCTGAATTTCAGAAAAGAAAGGTAACTCCCATGCCTAGAGCCCCCCCCTTTCTCAAATATTAAGTGAAAAGATCGGGATTGTAATATCTGCGTTTTTATAACAATGTTGAAGCATCTTTCTATCAACGTCCCTTTGTAGAATCTCTAGCACAAATGCCCATTTTAATGACATGTTTAGCAAGATCTGTTACAAAGAAAAGATCGTTCACTTTTGGGATGATGAAGAATCAATTTATAAGTGCTATGCTACAAGATTTATAGTACAAAAAGAATATCGGGGCATTCACTATTCCTTCTACAATCGGGTTATTACATTTGCGAAAGCATTATGTGTCTGGGGGCAAGCATAATCTCAGGCCCCTCTCGTCTACAAGACGTTGGGTTTTGGTGATCTACATCCACTGGGATGCGGCTACTTTATGGCCGTCGAACAGTAAAAGGCCTATCGGGATCTCATGATGTGCTAGTAAAAGTGGGTCCATTCATATTTCTGGCAGATTTTTATTTCTTGATTGTGAAGTTTTTTTGATGCCTATTATTCTGGAGGCCATTCCTGTTTACGGGTAGACTGAGTTGATATGGAAAAGGGCAGATGAAATATCGGTTTAACAATTCGAAGTGACTCTTCAACATTTTGTAGGTCATGAGGCAGAGTGTGAGATCCATGGTTCTTCTATATCCTACAACAGTTTGTAGTCTCCGAGACACAATAGAAGAACGTCTAGGTGTAGAACCAATTAGCGCAGTGTATAATGAATGTGTGATAACAATTGCCTTGAATAGTATGGGTCCTTGGGGCGCGGCTCTTGATCGTGGTGATGTTTTTTCTTTTGGTTTAAATCGAGAGGAAATAATGACGTTAGAAATAAATCCGCGAGTCTCCACCCACGAAACCATCTATAGAGTAGGCTCCAAATTTAGATCTAAAAGCTCTCCCCCATCATCTCAGTATCAAATTCTTAGGAAATGGGGACACTTTGCGAATCATTGCATCAGACCTGAATGAACAACAAAAGGGTTGAGAGTTTCGTCAAAATCTAAAAGGGTTCAAAAAAATATTGGGTGGACATTGCGGACATTATTGGATCCCCTTGGTATTTGTTCCCATAAATCCAACTCATGCCCGATCATAATCCAACTATTGAGCACCAGAGATGCTTAAATCCACCTATGTCAAGATGTCGAGGGGGGAAGTGACGAAGAAATCATTAAATGGTTGAATGGCCAGAGTAATATATCCGATCGCCGATAGTATTTGGGTATGCATGTTAGATTTTGTACCCTAAGAAAGGGGGAATGACTGTGTCCCCAATGAGAAAACTGAACTTTGTTCCAATGAGACCGTTACGGGATCGAGGGTTGTAATGGATTTACCGTACAATAAATGCATGGGATTGAACAAGGACCATTTTTCCTATGCCCCTCATGGAGTCAGATGTTGGAAAGACTGGCCGAAAAGGGTGGGTAACTTGTTTCCTTATTGGATATTCCGGGTTAAAAAAATTAAACAATCGATTTTTCTATTGCACCAGGTAGATCAAGAGAAAACTCACCTTTACTTGTCCATATGGGACCTTTGGCGTTTATAAGAATGCCATTTGGGTTGTTCATGCACCGCCATATTTCATAGATGTATGAGGTCGATATTCCTCTTAACATGGTGGAACGATACGATTGATTTTTTATGGATGATTTTTCTGTGGTTGTGATCATGGAGTGGTGTTTGAGCCATTTATATTAGGTCCTTAAGTAGATGTGGAAGACTGCAATTTAAGTACTAAATTGAGAAAATGCCACTTCATCATGGTGAAAGAAGGTATTGTTTGGGGGGGGGGGTCATCAGCATTTCGAAGAAGGGCATGAGGTTGATCGACTAAAGTTGAGGTAGTAGAGAGACTTCCCCCACTATCTCTGTAAAGGTTGTGTATGCTTTCTTGGGCATGCCGATTTTTTACCGTAGATTCAATCAAAGATTTTTAAAAAATTGCGCACGTCCGTTGTGTTCAAACTATTAGAGAAAGATTGTAAGTTTATTTATGAATCCTGTCTTACAACGACATTCGGCGAGCTAAAGAAAAATTGGTGTCTGCCACCTATCATTAATTTCTTTCTCCGATTGGAACATTCCATTGAGGTGATGTGCGATGCTAGTGGGTTGCTCCTTGTGTGGTTGGGAGAAAAGGGAACCAAATCCTCACCCCATTTACATGCTAGTAAAGCCGCTAATGAAAGCCAGAAACTACACAGTGACTGAGAAAGAACTCCTTCAGTATTCTTTGCTTTTGAAAATTTCTGCTCCTATTTGATAGGTACTAATTTATATTATTGCATGACCATTAACAGTGAATATTTGATGGCAAAGAGGATACAAACCGAAGGTTTTTTGTTGGGTATACTGCTAAAGAATTTGACATAGGTGGGGAGAGAAGGGACGAAAAATCAAGTTGTCGACGACTTGTCCATCTAGAAGATGCGCTAGGGAGATTTTGGGGATAAGAACTGATATTGATGATACTTGCCCCGTAAGCATGTATTGGATGTCTCATAAGACTTGATACCATGGGCGCAAATTTTTTTTGAAGACTATAAAAGGCTAGCGATATTATGCTCATCATATTGTCCTTTCCATAAAAGAAAAAAGTTTATGTTAACGATGTGAAGAAGTTCTTTGGGATGAGCTTGTACTTATATAGTAGTTGTGCTGCTGGGCTTATTCAGCCGTTGTTGCCGATTGCGATGTTGAGTGTTTTAGATCCATGCCATTCTCACCATTGGTTGACATCCTAGGGTATCCAACCGCTCATATGATATTTACATGTGTGTACTAATTGGCCAACTATTCATCAAGATGCTCATGAGTTTGCCAAATCATGTGAATAGATGGCCAAAGAGGTTGCGGCTTTCAAGAATTCAAAGAGCTACCTCTAAACCCATTCTTGTGCTATGAGTTATTTGATGTTTGGGGATTGACTATATTGGGGGGGGGTCCTTTTGGTGAGTTCTCATGGAATGAAGTATATTTTAGTAGCGGTGATTATGTATCTAAATGGGTGGAAGCTATCGCCCTCACAAACAATGAAGGGAAGCTTGTATTGCGTTCTTGAAAAAGAATATACTTCTCTTCTCTCGATTTGGTACCCCAATGGCAATTAATTACGGGGATGGGGGATCCCACTTTTGCAAAAAAATTGTTGAAGGGATTATTGGAGAAATATGGGGTTCACCATAAATGTGGGGCCACTTCCTTTACCATCCTCAAACTAGTGCGGCAAGTTTGAAGTGTAAATAGGGAGATTCAAACAGATAATTGTCAAAGACAGTGAACGCTAGTAGACCAGATTGGTCTAGGAGGCTTGATGATGTCTTTTTGGGGCTACCGACACAAGCGTATAAGAACTCCCATAGGTATCCCCATCCAAATTGTATATGGGGAAAGCTTGTCATCTTCCCTTTGAATTAGATCATAAAGCATGTGGTCTATGAAGAAGTTGAAATGGAATGGACGAGCTACAAACAAACGGTTAACGTGTTGGAAGAACTCGATTAATTTTGCCTGAATGATTTTGAAAGCTCATAAACCCTCAAGAAAATATGAAGAAGTAACTATGACCTAAACAAAAATTGAAAAAGAGAGTTTATGGTTGGGGATTTGGTGCTTTTATACATTCTAGGTTGCGGATTGTTCCGGGGCAACTCAAGTTCCAAATGGACTGGCCCTTACTTTGATTATCCCACCATTCTCTCATGAGCAGTTGAGTTGGAAACCCATAGGGTGTGCGGTTTAAGGTGAAGGGACAATAATAAAATCTATTTGGGCATGCTGAATCAGTGAATGTAGTGATCGAGCATACCAATTCTTGATTAAGTCTGAGTAATCAAGTGTCTTCAGTCCCGTGCCGCGACGTTCAATCAAAGTGTTGTTTGGAGCAACCCAATGTGTCCTCTAACCCAACTATAGTTTTTTCTTTCTAGTAATGGTAGCATTTTCTACTGATGTGTTTTAAATATGCAACAAGAACATCACCAGGAAATTCTGCCGAAAATGACTCCGCAATATTCACTGACGGATACATCGACGGACCATCACGCTTGTAATAGACCATCACACGAATCTGTTGTTCCAGGTACGTTTTTCATTTATTTTCAAAATTAGGTCATCCGCGACGAAACCCATGACGGACTGTCGCATCTGCAATGGACCGTTGTCGGGGAATCATTGCGTCATTAACCAGCAACCCGACCCGACCCAGCTGGGGAATTTTAAAAGTTTTCAACCTTTTAAACTCCCCACCCCTTCATTTAAACCGTTTATTTCCCTCTTTCTCCCATTTCCTCCCTTTCCAACTTCCTGACTTTCTCATCCTCTTCTCTATCAACTGATCCACATCACATCACCAAATCCCAAAATCTCCTTTTTACTGGTCTTAGTCTTTTGTGTGTTTCTGCTCTGAGAGCTGTGCCTCACTTGCTTGTTTTTTTTCTCCTCTTCTCAGATATGTGGTCTCTGATTCTACCCATTTTACACTGCATTTTGTTTTTCAATTACTATTAGGCCTATTTCATTTTAGTGGGGTCTTTGCTCTTTGATCCCAATTTTTGTCTGACCTAAAGGTTAGAGTCCTAGAATGCTGTTAAAACTCGAGAACTGGTGTTTTAAGTTATTGCTATTTTGGCAAGGTACTTTTGTTTAGAAACATGTAGTTAATACAGCATTCCCAACAACACCCCACTATTCGTTTTATCTAAGTGTCCACCAACGGACATATACGACGGACCATCGTTCCCACGACGGTCCATCCTGCACAACCGTCATGGTTGTCAGAGACCCTATTCCTAAGGATATCCAACTTTTTCTAAGTGTCCTCTGACGGACATCTAGGACGGACCGTCCTGCACAACAGTCATGGTTGTCAGATACCCTTGTCCTAAGGATCTCCAACTTTTTCTAAGTGTCCTCTAACGTACATCTACGACGGACTGTCGTTCCCACGATGGTCCGTCCTACACAACCGTCATAATTGTTAGAGACTTTCCTTTTGAGGGTCTCCAAATAAACATTGTTGAAGTATTACATGACGGACCCCATGACGGTCCATCATACTCACGACGGGCCGTCACATGGTCCATCGTGTTCACTACTACTACTATAGAGATTCATTATACTTTGCTTTTATGTTTGTTTGTCATTTTTTCTGCTATTTTTTTCTCCTTCTAGTACTAATAATGAATTCTTATAGTACTATCTCTGATGTACCAAACAGATAGAGTTTACATACGTGGCGTTCAAAAGTCTGTCTCCCCGGCTGCTCGACTGGTTATAGGGCTCTGATGATAGCATGATCTCGAGTACGTGCCCCAGAACTGCCACTCTCCACTCTCCAGCAACCGCTGCCAACGTGCAACCAGAGCTACGCCCAAAAAGATGGCGTTCGGCGTATTCACTGCCCCTAGTTTGATGATTAGCGTACCCTGACCACACACCTTCTGGTCCGCTACAACGAAGAAGGAGCGTGCTTGTTCCTAAGAGTTTTTGGGTGGTCGGAGGAAGTCTTCCGTAATCCGCAGAAGTCTCTGGTGCACCCGCCACGGCTGCATATTCTGCCTCGTCTGATGAGGCGACAGTCCTATTCCACTCCAGGCTCACCGACTGGAGTTCCCTCCCCCCCGCCCGATTTGACCAATCAGCCCACTGTGGTGTGTCAAAGGGAAATAACCACATGTATTCAGATGCCCAAGATCTCTAAATGATAAAGGCGTCATGACACAGATCCTTTACACTGGAGAGACGGGTCCCTACGGGAAGTCTCCCCACCATGGAAGATAGCCACACTACCTCTCACCATCGCACCGTCTAGAGTGAAAGTCTTGTTCTTTTGCGGCTGCAAAAATGAAGAGAGGGCGATAAGGCGGGAAGAATATGGATACGGGAAGGGAGGTATACCGTATTCTTCCTTTTTTCGCGAGTTTTATGTCTCTTAGGTGATACTCTCCGATATAAGATCGATAGCGGTGCTGCCTCCCGCACAAAACGGCCCCAGTTGAGCCGTCAGGTACGTATTGATACCAGTCCGACATATCCGTTCCAGCCATCCGCTGATCTATGTTCGGACGAGGATGTTGATACACCAGTACCCCTCTCACCTCCGAGTTCGACTACCTGTGCAAATTATCAAAGAGGGACGATCTTGCGTGATCTATCGCTGGAGAGACCACCAGAGGCGGATGGCCCACGACGCACTTATATCTATTTGATGGCAGGTATGCCCGACTGGGTAATGGGAGCCGAAGGGACTCATGAAGGCTACTTTACCTTCAGAACGGCTAGTTTATCAATGGTTGATTGTCCTCCACTCCCTCTCTCCCACCGATGCACATAATATAGTTACATGGATCGCACAGTTCTGATGGCAGGATGATGGCCGGGTTTGAGGTTACTTCGCTGGCTTCTTAGGCGGTCATGCACGAGATGTATTTCAAGGTCACCACTACTTACCCTTTTCTATGCATGCTATTTTTATTATGCAGGTCCGCAAATGTGCCCATCTGGAACATTGATCAGCTCAAGACTCCGCAGGGGAATGTTGATATCGGCCTCATCAGGGATGAGGCCAATGAGTTAGCTCCAAGCAGAAGGCCCTGTCCAGAGGTGCCTCCACTTGGTAAGAATCTGGCTGATACTGTAGCGCATGCTCAAACGGTTACGCATTCTACTTTAGCACCCACTGGCACTACCCCGGTTGAGTCTATCCCGAGTAGTAGCACTGCCCCAAGCTCCTCTCGCACAGCCCCTTCCCCCGCTCTTGTCCAGCTTGCTAGGGTCCACAAACTAGAAGCTTAGATGGACACACTTCTGTATCACATCCAACCTTCGTTGCTGAGGTCTATTGCTGAGGCAGAGGATCGCTTGGAGCGTAAGATGGCACAACATACTGAGAGTAAGATCGCGGAGGTTCAACAACACTTAGACACTTTTGAGTTGCGGGTGCTAGCCCGGCCATCCACCTCGGTGGGTGTCCGACCCCTTCATGCGGCGGTTTGAGAGTTTTTGCCAAGCAGATCTTGTATGCTCCTAGAGGCTAGGTTCCTTAGTCTGAGGCCCCTTCTGCAGAGCCTCCTGGGACACAATGTTGGCTTTTTATTTGCCACTTCTGATATTCCAACCACCAGTCCCCCCATCGAGGCATGCAAGAGGCGTAGGGGTCGAGAGAGGATGGACTAGGGCCAACGAAAAGGAGGCGTCGTGATTAGGGCTGCAAGAAGAGCCTCGCTGCTGATGGAGGCACGTAAAATTAGGGTTGTAGAGTCAGTTGCCGGGGCATTTAGCTCTAGAGATGTGGAGACAGTAGGAGGCACGACTGATAGTGCAATTTCTGATAAGGACACTATTGAGGGTGTCAAGACTACAGTGGTAGTGGGTTCTGAGGAACCGGACCTACCAGCTTGTTGATCGCCGACGCTTTGCGCCTAAGGTTTGCTTCACCTATCACTCTTGTATTTTTGAGTTTTTTTATGCATAAGGGACAATTTCATATCTTTTTGTTGGGGGTGGGGTAAATGGAAAGTGAGTGCTAGGGTGAAGTTTGAGTAGCCCAATTCACGATCCTCTTTTGGGGCTTTTTTGTATGTGTTGTTTTTTTCCCAAAAGAGTGATTACTTTTTTATTAATTGTTGAAGCCCTGCATGTTATATCCTGTGTAGATAGTATAAACTCTAAACATGATGCTAAAACAAATATGATATCCTGATAATATGAGAAGGATGCATACTAGGCATATTCATTGATAATTGTGTGGCTCTAACATGACATAGAGATACACTACTGCAGTGACCAATGAATCAAAGACTCGAACTCGTATCTATAATATGGGAATGTAATGAATGTCAAGTGAAGGTGAGGAAAATTCAAAGAATCCACCATGAGTGACCTGAGCAGAACTTGCCATGGTTAGTCTTGCTAAAAGTAAGCCAAAATGAACAATTAGGAAATGATCATAGGCCTTTGTTTGAAATAGTCAATCTTGAGGCCAAAAAAAAACAAATGAAAATCAAAACACTTTCCCTCTAAAGTTGTCTCCAAAAACATCCTTGAAAGGTCAAGTTCAAGATGGAGCAATGATGATGGATTTCAATGCAGTTCTTCTTCAATTCTCTTTGGATTTCTTATCATAAGGTACTTGAGTTCCTCCTCTAAGTCTATCTGTCACCTAAGATCCAATTTCAAAGTGATGTCAAAGATTTCAAAGTTTATGAAAAAGTCCAATTTTCACTCTAAATCATGGGTTATTACATATAATATTTACAATCAATGAGATATGATATTTTTGATGTATAATTGATGCTTTCCAATGAAAATCTCCATTAACTCTTGATCTTCTAAAATATCTAAAGTTTATTATCCAGTGAGTTAATTATTTATGATCTAATGACAATAGAATTTTGTTTTGAATATGTTGTAATGTTGATTCCTATGATTAATTATGATATTATATTGAGAATTGTTGGAGATGTTAAGGAATGATTATCTTTACTCTAGGAAGAAGGTAAGTTGGCCTAATCCCTTTGTTAATGTTGAATTGGTAAATAATTATTATTGAATGGTATGGTCAACTTATGGTGGCAGTTATTATGTTATGATTATGTGATGATCATGGCCTTGTCAGTATTATTATGTATAATGTAGTAGTATGATGTTAGGGCTTATATGAGGGTATTATGTGAAGATGCTTATGTGAAGTAACGTGATCATGTAGAAGATGGAATGGTTTATATGATTATTTACAGTGATGTTATGAGATATATATGTTTGATCTTGTATAATGTGAAAATATGAAGTGAATTACTCTTGTAATACTTATGTGAAAATTGTATGAGTGGCAGTGTTACGATTTTTGTTTCAGTGATATATGGCGATGGTAGACTAGGAATGTCTTATGTGATTATTTTGTATATGTATGTGTGAGCTTAAAACATGTTTTACTTTAAATGGTTATATGTGGCTATGGTAGACTATGATGAGTTTATGTATGTGTTAATGTTGTGTCTTGATTTGTTAGACTAATGTCCCTCTTCTTGATGCATGAAAGTTATGTGAATATTTGATCCCTTTAGTTTGTAGGATTTGGCACCCTTGCCTTGTGTGTGTATAAATAATTGATGAATCAATTTCTCCAATAGGTAAACCTAATGTGCTGCCCTTCTAAGGATTACTATTTGGAACCTTGAATATGAAAAAATGCTTAATAGAAACCTTGAAGATGAAAGACTTAATGGTATCCTTTTTTATGAATGATGGACTTAGGGAGAGGTTGTTTAGAAGGGAATGAAACCATATTTAAGGAAGTCATGAGCTATTCTTTAACCATTGAGTGGAAGCTCTAGTGGACCCATCCTTGGTATGATTGAGAAATGGTACTATTTCATTTGACTTATCGTGAATAAACTTATTGTATAAGAAGAAAGGAAAAGCACCGAGTGCATATGATTGGGGAATGACTCTTCATAAGTTTAGACTAGAGTACAAATAAACCCTTGATATTCCTTAACCATGTGCGAACATGTGATGTGTCCTAGTTCTACCCTTAGCAAGTAGAGCACCCTCCACGAGGTAGGGTAGACTTTAGATTCCCTATCTAGCTAGTATGGTCAATGTCGGTTAATGCCTATTCTCATAATGTGGGATGAATTCTAGAATTGGAGAGGATGTTTTACAAAGTGTAAGTAATGGAGTGGTACACTATCTATACATGGCACAACTAGGCTTTGAAGATGCGGATGAGATTCCCTAGGTCTTCTCCAAGACCATTATGTGAAGTCCTCTAAATGTGTTATTGTCTCTCAAAATGGTTTTAATAAAAGTAGGTTCTCTTAAGAAAGAATATTTAATAGAAAGGTTATTATCTAGGGTATCTTTGAGGATTTCTTAGGTAGTCTTGAAGAGGGTGTAAGGGTGATCTCTTCATGTATTACGCAAGTGAATCATAGAGTAACATTGGATAAAAAGTCTAAATGATGTAAAGGTTTATCTTATTGAATATGGAACTATGTGATATGTGATGAAATGGAATAAATTTACTTTAGTTAGTCTTGAGGATCATCTAGGTGTGTGTGAAGAAGTTTTATAGGAGGCCGCTTCATATCTTACTTAGATGGGTCTTAGGATAACCTTTAGTCGGGTGTTCAAATCAAAATGGTTATGTGATTGATGTTACTTGAATAAGTCATATATGATATTGTTGACTTGTATCATATCTCTTAAACTCTTAAAATGAAGGTTATTACCAAGATGTCATTAAACTATGTTTCTATACTAATGATTTTTTGATTGTTTTTTCATGGCTTCCATACTTAGTGCATTCAATGTTCTTACCCCTTCTTTTCCCTTCTTAAGTGTAGGGATAGAAGTCTTGATATGCCATTGATGATGGATAGGTTACTAAAGGTTGAAGATGAAGTATTGGTGAGTCCTCACAGATTCGAGGATAAGACCCACATGTTCCTATTATGTATTTAGACTTTCTTTAAAGTCTTGTATGGGCTTAGTCCCAATGTTATACATTCTATATATTAGATGGTTTAATGAGACATTGTAAAGGTTGAAGGTATTAAAAGTCTTCTTCTTGCGTATTTATGAAAATATTCTTTGTGTGTGAAGGATGTTTTAAATTCTCTCGTATAGTATATTTTGCAATTACTTATACGAGAGGATTGTGTGGGATTTCTCGGATTCTCATCCGCCCGTAATTTCTAGGGGGTACCTTTTGGTCATTACAAAGTTTGTATATGTGCATCACGTTTGGTAGTGTATTGGATCTTCTCATAAACCACATCTACTAGAGTCTTATTTATAATGTGAAGCGCATTGCATTATGAATAGGAGGCTATTGGGTGCTAAGAAAGTTTAACTTCTCCGTTTTTCAAATTGTGCCTAAGAGCCTTGTTATATGGTGTATTTCCCTTGTTCTTTGTATGATGGTCTTGAGAGTGTGGCCTTTGAGAAGTTGGGTTGAGAGAGAGAAAAAGGTTATGTGTGACTTGTTAGATGTCATATGGAATGATGTTATGATGAACTTAGGTTTGTTGAGTTAACATATGAGGGGGAGTATTGTTAAGAGAAGTGATGAAAAATGATGTTAAAAATGTGAAGGAGAAATAGTTGAGATGGTTTGATGTTTTCTAGATCCAACCTTAGAAAGAAAGAGGTGATGTTCGAAAGAGTAAAGGCGAGTTTCTCCTAGTAGAGGGTTGTTGTATCTAGATGATGAGACTTTTGAGAGTCTTTGGTGTTCATGAGATAGACTTGATGTTATTATTCGAAAGGTCTAGTATATTGGAGAGTAGATGAGAATGTGTTAGTACGGTAGTAGATTTCCTTGAGGGAGATCCTTGTAGTATATTTATATTGACCTTAGATGGGTTTCCCCTAAGTGGGGAGTATGGTGAAGTAGTGAGGTTGTGGAGGGTGAAATAACTTATTCAATCCTGAAACTTAGAGTGCCTAGTATTTTAGTTTATGTTGGAGTCTTTTGTGAAAAATTAGTTTCGGAATGTTCTCCTTATCATATGCATGTTTTTGTTGAATCCCTGATAAATAATAAAATGAGTTTTCATCCATGGTATTTACTCATTTTCATGTGAATTTGGGGTAGATTGTAAATTTGTTTCATGATGTAAAATAGTGAGCATGTTTAAATAGTTATATGATATTGAATTTTTGAGGAAGCTTAATGTGTTATTGCGAAGTTGCATGTTGAGCCTTTGTGAGAAAAGTGCTTAAATGTACCTTATTGAAAATGTTGCATTATGGTGCTTTAATGAGAAATTGTATGATTTGTTATATAATGATTGAATGAGCATGATGTAACTTGGAGAAAGAAGTTCCTCTAATAGAATGACAAATGGTAAAGAATGATGCTTAAGGAGTTCATAGATGTATTTCAATTTTATTGAATTGCATGAAGTGGTTTGATGTTATTTTTATGAGGGTGCCTTTTCCTCCTACATATGTGTATGGTTTATCATATTGTATGCTTGAATTTGAGCTTTTTTCTTTGGTCGTTATCTCTTAAGTATGAAGTGTCATTCGAGGAGGAATGTTTTTAACTAGGAGAGAATGTAATGACCCTAAAAATGAACTAATTTGACCTATAGCTTCTCTCATGATTTAAGGGCTTATAACTAGATTATCAATGTTTATATGAGTTTTCATATCACTATGGTTGAATTTTAACTCAAACATCAAGGAACAACCAAGACGTTCGACGACTAGGCACTTATGTGCTTATGTGTGTTCTAGTGTGACTTTTCACGTTATGTGATTTATTTGGTGTCTAAATTTGTAAGAGAGGTTACTAAGACCTAGATGACAATGTATAGGGTTTTGAAGTCTGAGTAGGACTCTACCTAGAACCCACATCGGGCTCTAGAGGAGAACCCCAATTCAAAGAATGAAACTACCAAGCAGTGTCAAACGACGGCCCCAATGGACGACTAGTCATTCAATTGACAAATCTTCGACCTTGGGGGTCGATTGAGACTGAAGGGTCTCCAATATATGAAGGTTTTGAAGTTGGATACCCAAATGAAGGACTACTTTAACGGTGCTGCATTCAAATGATGGTCCATCATTGTGGGCGTCGATAGACACCTACAAAAGATGTTAAGTCTCGGCCAAGCTTGGGGTGTTTTGGGAAATTCACCCCAAGTCTTCTAAATAGCATGGATGGTTGCTTTAGGTGTATTTGAGTATTAGAGTGATTTAACTATTATTTATACCCTATTTGGGGATTTCTTCTTAATTTCTCTTTAGATTTATTCTATTAAGTTATGGGAGTTCTTTATCTAAGGCTAGATATTACCTTAGAGCAAATTTATAAGTGATTTCAAGGATTTAAATTCTTATGAAAAAGTACAACTTAAACTCTAATTCATGGGTTCTTGCATGAATCATTTTGAATCAACGAGATATGACGTTATTGATGTACTTTTGATTTTTCCAAATGAAAATCACCATGAACGCTTGATCTTCTCTAATATTTAAATATCGCTATGAAGTTGGTTAAGTTCTTATGATCTAATGATTATAGAATATACTTAAGATTGTGTTGTAATGTTAAATCGTATGATGAATTATGCTATACTATTGCGAATTGGTGGAGATGTTAAGGAATGGTAATCTTTACTCTTGGAAGAAGGTAAGTTGACCTTATTGCCTTAGTTAATGTTCAATTGATATATTATTGCTATTGATTCATATGGTCCACTTATGGTGACGGTGTTTATGTCTTGATTATGTGGTGATCATGACTTTGTTGGTATCATTATGTAAATTGTAGTAGTATAATGTTATGGTTCATATGGGTGTATAATGTTAAGATGTTTATGTAAAGTAAGGTGATCATGTAGAAGATGATATGGCTTATATGACTATGTCAAGTGACGTTCTGATGTAATATATGTGTGATCTTTTATAATGTGAAGATATGAAGTGAAGTACTCTTGTAATGCTTATGTTACCTTTTATGAGTGCTAATGTTATGATTCTTCATTAAGTGATGGTATATGGTGATGGTTGGCTAAAAAGTGTCTTATGTGATAATGTTGTATATGTATGTATGAGGTTAAAGCATCTTTTCCTTTAAATGATTATATGTGACAATAGTATAATTTGATGAGTTTGTATATGTTTTGATGTTTTTTCATGATTTGGTAGACCTAAGTCCCTCTTCTTGATGCATGAAAGTTATATGAGTATGTGATCCCTTGACTTGGTAGACTTAGGCACCCTTATCTAGTATGTATATTAATTACTGATGAATGAAGGTCTAGGATCGATAAACTTAATGTGGTTGTAACAACCAAAAAATGAGCTAAGATTATATAGAGCTTCACTATTGTTCTAAGGGTTTTTAAATAAATTAATTTATCTGTGTGTGATTTTTGAAGTCAACCCAATTAAGGTTGATGTCAAACGTGAACGGACGGCCAAGGCATTCGACGACTAGTCCTTATGTGATTGCATATGCTTATCTGGGTGTTTTTTGAGATATAAGGTCTTTATTTTATGGTTTATGGTTTTAAGAGGGAGTATATGAAGTTTGGAATGGTTTGGAAGCTATATGTCCAAGAACGTCCGGGATGTTCGAAAGTTAGTCTTTGGGAGTGCTTTTGTGTATTGTGTGCCTTTGCATGTTTCTTAACTTTTTTGATGTTGGAATTGATCGGGGAGGTTACTAATACCTTGAAGTGCGTGTTTATTAGTTTAATGTCCAGGAATAACTCCACTTAGGACCCAAAAGGGGCTATAGAAGAGGACCCCAACTCAAGGGTGCAGACAGTCTAACAATAGCAATCCACGACCTCAAACGACGGCAAGTCGATCAAACGACTGCTCGTCAATGGGTGTCATCCATATATCCAAGTATACTGGAGGTCTGGGTAATGCAGATCCAACCAACGGACCACAATCAATGGGGCGTAGGCCAGTCGAGGGTCTGTTGATGATGGGTAGTCGATAGACCTACAATCTGCCTACAATTTTCTGCCAAGCTTGGGGTGTTTTGGGAAATTCACCCTTAGTCTTAAAAATTAGGAGGACGGTTTATTTATGTGTATTTGGGTATTTTAAGATTAAGTGATTAAACTCTCATTTAGATCCTAGCACGTAAGTAAAAAACCTTTCCCCACATACTTTCTCCAAAAACCTCCGTGAGAGCTCAAGGTGAAGATGGAGCTTGATGATGGATTTTAAATGGAGTTTCTTCTTAAATTATCTTTTTATCTTCTAATAATGTATGGGAGTTCTTCATATAAGTCTTTCTATCACCTTAGAGACAATTTCGAAGATGATTTTCAAAGATTTTAAAAAGATAAAAAGTCCAAATTCAACTTTATGTCATGGATTCTTGCATGAAACGTTTTCATACATTAATATATGATATTGTTGATGTATAATTTATGTTTTCAATGAAAATATCCATGAAACCTTGAACTTCTCAAATCTTTATATTTGGCTATGCTCTGGGTGAATTGATCATTGACTTGATAGTAGTGAATTCATGCATAGATTGTTATGGTCTATTGATTTATAAATAGATAAAGAATGTATTGTTTATAGGCTGACTTATATTGATTATTTTCATATTGTATATTCTTTGATTTTTTTTTAAGAATTGTTTTCATGGATATTGGTAAGAGCTTTAGTGAGTTGATTAAATTGAAATGGCTAATGGATTTTAATGATGATGATGGAAAGGTGGTAAGTTGACTTGATCTCTCAATATTGTGTAGAATTGGTGTATAATTGTATACAATTGCTATTGATTGGGATGGTGCACTTATAGTGGTGGTGATTATGTGATATAATTGTGAAGAATGTGGCATTGTCAGCTTTACTTTTTGAATTGTAAAAGAATGTAGTCTCGTCGGCATTACTTTAAGAATTATGATATTGTCATGAAATAACTTATATATGTGGTCATTGTGAAAGTCCATATAATTAATGTGTATATGTTAAGTCAAAGTACGTGTTCTTCTAAGTGATTATATGTGATCATGATAGGCTATAGTGATGCCTTGTATGTGTATACTTGATGTTGAAGTGTGAATCTTCTTTGTTGACTATATGGACATTTGATGTGTTATATTGATGATTTATAGAATTGTGTAGGGTGACTTGCAAGTATACATAGTTGACCCAATGTTCAACATAAATGATATTGTTCATGTAATAAGACGACCATGAAATGCATCTTGTTTAGGTAGACCTATGTCCCTTACTTGATACATCAAAGAATGTGAATATGATCCTTGACATAGTAGGATAAAGAACCTTTGTCATGAATGTATATGTATGAATGGACTATGATCTTGAATATAGAAAAGAAGGTCATTTAAGGAACCTTTTAGACAGAATATTATGATATCCTTGTAGTTGAAAGCCGTAATAGTATCCATATTGTCTGAATGATAGAATTAGGGTTGGTTGGCAGGAATGGCATGAAATCATGCTTAGGAAAGTCATTGAGATATCTTAATAACCATTGTAGGCAGCCCTAGTGGACCCTCCTTGGTAAGGTGTGTTATGATTTGGTTGTGAACAAGATATGCTACCTCTTCATATGGCCCTTTATGGAAGTACTCTATGAGATCAAAGTCTAGCACCGAGTAAGTATGCTTGGGGAGCAGTTCTAGTTGTAAGATGAGGCTAGAGGACAAAAAAACCCTTGATATTCCTTAACCATATGCCAACATGGGATTTGTCCTTCTTCTACCATTGGCAAGTAGAACATCCTTTATCGAGTAGGATTGACTCTAGATTCCATTCCTTTCTAGTATTGTCTATGTAAATTATTGCCTCTTCTCATCATGTAATTTACATGCTAGTGTTAGGTAGGTTCTACGATATTTAGGTAGTGGAATGGGACGCTAAATGGACATTGCACCAGTAGGCTTTGTAAATATTAGTATGTGAGTTCCCTAGGTTTTCTCCAAGACCATTATGTGAATGTCCTTATGTTTTGAATGTCTCCTAAATGGTTTGATGAACCTAATGACTTAAGCTAAATGCATGTTAATGAAATGATACTTTTCTAGAGTAACTTTAAGGATTGTTTAGGTAGAGTTGGAGAGGGTGTATGGGCATTCTCTTCATGTTTTTATTAGGTGAGTCTTCGAGTAATTCTAGGTAGGGAGTTGAATATATGAAATCTGAATGATCTTATCTTAGATAATATAATGGATCGCTTTGGTGTGTTTTGAAGGTATTGGTAACACACCTAAAGTCTAAAACTTAATTTACAGCCTCAAAAGAGTGTCTAAGAGTGGTAAAACTATTTTAAGGTCACTAATAGTGTATAAAAGTCAATTGGGAAGTTTGAGTCAAAACGTCAAGGAACATGAATGATATCCAGAGGCTAGTGCAAAAAGTGCTAGCGTGCCTTAGCCTATTTGATGAGGTTTTAGGAGTCGGCATTGAATGAAATTTGGTGGGAAAGTGTTGAACAAGTATTAGAGTTGGTTTAGGGTCGAAACGTCCGTGTACGACTCCTCAAGGACCAACCAAAGTTTCTTTTAGGAGGACCCTTGAATTTTGGCTAAATGTTGTCTAGACACAATAGTCATCGATGACTTATAGCCGGAAGGGCGTGGTCCAATCGACGGGGCATCAATTTCCACTATCAATGGTTACTAAGTCATTTTTGTGAAGTGGTAATTTTGGAAAGTCTCTGACTAAAATGACGAATTGCAGCACATAGTGTACCTTGGCAATCGATTGACATAGGACCCGTAGCTCAGGGTCTCGTAGGTCAGGGTCATTGGTTTATGTCAAATTTTAAGTTGTGTCATTTAATTATAAGGTGGTTAGTTAATTAGTTAGGATTTAGGGGATGTCTAATTATGTTAGTTAGTGACTTATATAAAGCCCCAAACCTAATTAAAATTAGCTCTTCTGTGATTGATTTCCCCAGATAAAGAACTCCCATACCTTTTTAGATGAATTCTCCATGAAATTCAAAAATAAAGAACTTGATATTGTCAACCCTAGCTTGAACTAGACCTTAACCTTCAATGGTGTTCTATAGAGATCTCTTTAGGAGAAAATGGTCATTCATTTGGGAAAAATGAATAATTAAATCTAAAATACAATTTAAATAACTAAATACTGTTAAAATACCTAAATAAATATAAAACAAACACTAAAAATCCTAATCAAACAAAGGTTTTTTTTTATCAAAAAACCTTTCACTTGGTCGTGTAAAATTTCAGGTTGCAGGTGTGACTTACGCACAACCCACCTATGGTCCATAGTAGGGACTACAGGAAGTACTTTAACCTCCGTAGTTTTTTTCAATTACCTGATAAAGATGTCTAGAACTACGCACCAACACTACTGGCCTTAGTTTGATATACGAGTTGTAAGTCATTGTCGTAGTTTTCCAATTTATTTGCAGCTTGGAGGTTTTCCTTGGGGTCTTTGGGTTTAGGATTATAGCCCTCCTAAAGTACATTGAGGACGGTCCATGAGGAGTTGTAACTTGATTTCTAACCTCTAAACACCTCAACAATTGCTTGATACCAAACAAAACTCAAAGAAAACTTCAACAACACTACACTAGAACAGATTAGCTCAAATGACTAGTTTCAAAATGTCATGGTCGTCCGTTCACGTTTAACCCTAAAACTCTTTAAGCTAAACTTCTAAAGCCAAAACTTATCATTTTAACAAGTAACGAACTTCCAACACCTAGAGAAGACTTAGAATCGCCATCTATAATTAGGGTCGTTACGTATTTGGACTATATGTTATAATGTAGTGTGATGACACCTCAAATTGGACTCATCTAGAGCCTTATTTTAATGCAAATAGTTTCCCTGGTTGTTTTTTATCTCGATATCTGATAAAAAAACTTCAAAGTTTAAAGTATTTTAGGATTTGGTAGGAGCATGGACATTTAGCCATAATACGGAAACAAAGGATTGAACATGGAAAGATTTGCATCACAAAGCACACTGGGCGATCTGCCGTAAAGCAAACTTCCACCTTCTTTTACAGCAAGTTAGCCCTGAAGGAAGTGGATCATAAGGGGACAAAAAAGAGTAGTAGACGAATCATGAATCTATTCTGACCAAAGACAGAAGATTAACGTCCCATACATCCAGACACACGAAAGACATGAATAACCTTAGCGACTTGTGCGGGAAAAGGTTCCCCAGAACAATTCTGAAGTATATAAATCTGAACACTATGATTACTTAGGATATAGAAAATTAAGTGTTAAAAATTTACACTTGATATTTTATTTTAGAAACATTGTTCTTATGTTTTTTCTCAAGATTACAGAGGGTTTTTTTAGAAGCTTGAAGAAAGAAGTCATTCTTCCAATTTTTGAAGTGGGTCTTCTTTATTTACCTTTCTTTGATACTTTTCAGGTTTAATATCTTAGGCCCACTTTATTTCTTTATCATTCAATTGTATTTGAATGTTGCTTGATATGTGGCTAAAAATATTAGTTATTTGTTTCATTTTTCTTGGGTTGATGTTGATGTAATTTGGTGGGTCTTGTTACTTGTAATATATTGAATTATGTGATTAACAAGGGTTGTATTTTTTTAATCTAAGGGGTTTATCATTGTAAATACAAAATCACCAATATAGTTTCTACTTTTGAGAGAGAGAGAGAGAGGTCATGAAACTAAGACAATTACATTGATCTCCTAATAAGTGGGTTGATGTGACGTTCAGCCCGAGAGTGTAGCACACTACAAGTCTAAGACGTGTTCTAGAAACTAACAGGAGTGTGTAAGGGGTTTTTCACTATTTAAAGGTCCCCAAAAATAGTGGTATAAGTCATTCAGGATGTTTTAGATCAACATGTCAAAGGAAAGATCCATGACTCCAGAAACTAGTGCAAGAGGTGGTAGTGGGCCTTAGCTATTGACAAGTTTTGGAGTCAGGGAAATGAAAGGAAAATGGATGAATTTGGTGGAAGGTATTTTTGTCTAACACGTGTTAGAGGTATTTTTGTCGAAACGTTCCAGGTACGCATTCCCCAAGACCAACGAAGTGCCCTTGAGGAGGGACCCTTGCAATTTTGGAAAAACTGCTTAAAAGGCCAGGTGTCCCACAACGAGATACAAACGACGGAGCGGTGGGACAATAAACGCGGGCGTCGATGGTAACTTTATCTAAATTCTATAAGGGATTGTTTAGAATATCTCTGACCAAAAGGATGGACCAATTTAGGACGGTTGGACCCTTGGCCTTCATTTGACAGGCAGGTCGTTTGTCGAGGTCTTGTCTCTAAGCTCACTGATTTTCAGCTTGTTTTAAATTAGACAAATTAATAATTAAGTGGTCATTTAATTAGTTAGGGGTTAAGGGAGGTCTAATTAAGTTGGTTAATTACCTATATAAAGAACTTAACCTACTTAAAATAACCTAAGACGTCATAATTCCCATAACCAAATTACTCTTCCTTCTCTCTTCTTTTTCTCTCCCTAGTAGAAAAACACCATCGAAGTCAAGGTCAAGAGGGTTTTGGGGCTGCTAAATGTAAATATTATCAATCATACTTCATCAATCAATAGGTTATGGGATTCATTTCACCTTTGGGGTCTCTTTTTTGAAAGGGTTCCTTCAAGATGATTTTAAAAATATGAAATTCAAGTGGAATTTCTTCCAATACGAAATTGATGTTGTGAATTGCTTTGTTAATTATTTCCTTTTGATATTATGAGTAGATTAACATGAGTTATGATTCAATTATACTACTTCTTAATATGTTGGTCCAAATTTTTAGAAGATGCCCTTTTCTCCTTAACCATAGGTTGTGATCTTAAATTAAATTGTGTAGTCTTGATAAAATTAGCTTGGTTATTGTGTGAATTACTATCCTATGTATTTATTATGTCAATTTATAAATATATTTAGAGTATCGTAATCCAATTATATTAGTTCTTGAGTAATTGACCTGGGTTGTGAAGTAGATTATGAATTTGACCTAAGTCTCTAGTCATAAGCTATGATCTAGAGATGGATTGTTCTATAATGGTTCAATGGACTTCATTATTATGTTGATTACTATTGTGTGATGGTATTATGCCCATTGTTGGTTTGAATTGAGGGATTTTTATGGTAAGAGCTTGATGATGCATTTGTAAAGAAGATTGGGGTGAGTCTTTGATCTCAACTCTTTAATTCAATTATTGTTAATTGTGATGTGATAAGTGATGGTGTTTTGTTTTGAACTGATAACTTATTGTTTTAAGAAGATAGGGGTGTAGGACGTTGAATTGAAAGTTTTGACTATGGTTTCTGGACGATGTGGCTAAGAGTAAATGTCTTATAAGGATGGGTAACTTAACAATGTGCCTCTTATTCTATGAGATTTGATATGTAAATGTAACTAACCTCACTGTATGAATTGTAATGAAAGATACCACTCATGCAATATTATTGATCTATGATGGTGATGATTCATATAAGGGATAGCTTATGACCTCTTAACTATGTTTTGATAATAACGTACTGACTTAAATACACTTCAAAAGGGACGTTAGCTTAGCACCGAGACAACTGACAATAGGAACGGTTTCGACTTCCCGTTAGAGGAAGATCACCCTATAGTTCACACAGAGGTTGTTAATCCCTATGAGGGATACTCACCTATCTGATTCTCAGCGATGAGAGGCTCCAAGATCCAAATGGTATTGTAGAGAGTTCTACCTATCTCCTAGTTCCTTAATTATGTGTCCCCATAGGAAGACTCTAGCTAGTGGATCCACCTAGAAAGCTTACGTTATTGATGGTTCTACTTTGGCCGGGTGGTAGTAGGGTAGAATAGGAAAAAACTTCCATCGGTGTAAGGTTTTAGAACACCTGATTGCACATTTAGCTTATATGGTATATATCAGTAAATGCAAGTGTTCCCTAAACTAAAATGAAGTAATGAAGTACAAACTAACTAGAGTGACTTAAGAGGTTTCACCTAGCTTAGGTAGGGGTATGTGACTCTACCTATGCCTTGAAATAGTTTGACTTGAGGGAAGCCTTAGGAGGTTGTTGTTATGTATGCATATGATTTTAAGTGTACATGATATGTATATGATAATCGTACATGTTAATGACACCATATGATGTTGAATTTACTTATGAATATATGTTTTGTAAGATCCCAAAAATGACCTAGATGAACTATAGCCTAACATGGTTTTCATGATGGAGATCTAAGATCTATAATGTTGTATTGAGGTAGTGTCTAAGAGTTTAGCATCACTGGAAGTCAATAGTCAAGGGACGACTCAGATGTTCGACGACTAAGTCACCTATGTTCATCCTATGTTGTTTTATGTGTTTATGTGTGTTTCATGAGTTTATAAGGTTATTTTATGAGTAATTATGGTTTATATAGGAAGTGTGTCAAGTTTCGTGAAGTTTGGAGGTCAAAGTCCAGAATTTCATGACGTTGAAAGTTGAAAGGTTTATCTGAACGACCTGTTTGCTAGGCATGTTCGTCAAGGTTACGTTATGTTCATTTTGGATGAATTCATATGAGAGGTGCTAAACTGTCTATAACAACATGTTTTGGTTTGAAAAATACCGGGCAAGGCAAACATCCATAAGGAAAACTTTTAAGGGTCCTGAGGAAGGACCCCCATGATTGGTCACAAAGACTTTCCAAGACAGCACACCTACAGAAGGAAATCAACGCCAAGTAGGTCAATCAACACCTAGTAGGTAAGGTATCGTGCATTGGTCCTTAGGCGTGGGAGAGGAGAGGCCAAATACCAGCCTCATTCCCCAACCACAGACCGGCAGGAAGGTCTGCTGGTCAAGGGATGAGCCGTCAATTGTCCCTTCATCAGTGAGATAGTCTCCTGCGCAGGTGAATCACTGTTATGTGAGGGGCGAAATTGTAAATTCACCCATGTCCAAATAAGAGAAAGGGCGGTTTGTAAAGGGTCTTTTGGGTATCTTGAGTATTTTTATAACCCTAAAACACTTAGAACGTTTCATTCTTCAAAATCAAAACCCTAATTTTCTTAGAAATTCAGATATTCATCAAACTGAAGAATTATCTTCATTGAGGTATGGTTTTTGATCCTTGAAAATCTATTCATCAAGGAGCCCAACTTTGAATGATTTTTTCTAAAGTTTTGAAAGATGAATTGTCCAATTTCATGATCTATTTATAGGTTCTTGCATTATAGGTTTTTAAGCATTGAATAATGAATGAATTGTTATTAATTAGATGATTTTAACTCAATTAACCTATGAACCCATGTAAATTGATGAACCCTAGTTTTTGACTACTTTATGGATTAAGTGATATTGATCTAATGTTTATAAATTCTAGTGTAGTTTTTTACGGGCTATTTGTTGATGTAATAATCGTATTGAATTTACATATAAGTTCTATTAGATTGATGAATTAATAGTGAATTGACCTAGTTTCATTGAGTATTGTTATACTTGTATTGAATTATTGGTTATGGGCATGGGTTAGGGACTTATGGTATTGAATTAGATGGTTTAGCATTGGATTAAAGTTTGAGGATGTAGTGGTGGTATCATTTCCTAATTCCCTTTATTTTATGTTAACTAGACTTCAATTATGTTGTGATTGGTATGGTCCACATATCGTGTCGGTGTTATATGCTTTACTTGCAGTTGATGTGACTTTGTTGGTGTTATTTTATTTAATATGATTATCATGGCCTTGTCGGCAACTATTTGAAGTATTATGATGATTTGTATAGTTGATTATACAAATTGCACTAGTGGACTTGGATTGAGATTTTGAGTAAGGTATTGTGATGTACTGAAGAAATGGATTTTAAACATGACGAAATGTGAAATGGATTTTGTTAGATGTTACTCTTAACGTTGAAATAGGACTATGTCTTATTGTTGTTGTGAGAGGGAACTTGTATATGGTATTGGAATGTTCAATAAGGCCTTTACTGTGAAAAAGCATTGTTTGCTAACAAAAATTGTCCTTGTGCATCTTACGCACCCTTAAAATGAACAAGAGTCAAGCATGAGTGTAATGAGTTTTAAAAGTCCCTAAATTGTTTATAATTATGTCTTTAGATAGTGCATAAAGTTTGGTGATGTTTGGAAGTCAAACGTTCAAGAACGTCCATGGCGTTCGGACGATGTGCCTTAGAATGTGGTTGTGACTCACCAAGAAAATTTATGCTCGTGTAGGCTCTATACTATTTACAGCCTAAGCAATAGAATTGATGTTAAATATGCATGACAAAAAAGCATTAAAAATATGTTTCACAGATTTAACTCTTCATGCATCAATGTATTGTAGCAATACTTTTGGATCCTCCCATGTGAGGCATCTTTTGATTGACCCTATTGTTTCTATTTGCTTGGGTACTCATCTGTTGTTGAAATATTTAAATAATATCTTTCAATTTATTAAAAGAATATATCATAACTAAAATAAAAACATAGCCAAAATAAGAAAGTAGGTGTGTTGTCAAGATTGTTTTATACCTTTGCTTTATCAGAAATCCAATAAGAGACTAAACCACACCATTGATCTCACGGCATGCTATTTGGTCTATTTTTCAGCACAAAGTCTTTTTTCATCAAGTTATTAAAAACACATAAATATGGAATTGTGCACACAAAATAGGGAATCCTTAATTTGTATGAGTCTTAGGATAACCTTGGTTAAGGAAACTTCAAAGGAAATGACTTAAGCGTGAGTTGGTAAGAAATGGTTCACTATAAACGAACATAGTTCATTAGAAAGTTTAAGAACCAAAATATCCAAGAACGTCCATGACGTCCGGGAAGTTGGTTCAAAGGGGTGTTAGCGTGCCTTAGCCTATTTTACTAACTTTTAGGAGTCAGAAATGTACAAAAATTGGTGGAAGGGTATATAATAGGTTTTTAGGTTGTTTCATGGTCAAAACGTCCGTGTAAGATTCCCCAAGGACCGACTAAGGGCCCTTCAGGAGGACCCTAGCGTTCGAAGCAACACTGCCTGACATTGTATATCAACGACGCAATAGACGTGCCATGTTGTGGTCAAAAGGGGCATCGATGCCACCGTTGTCCCATACTTAGCCATAATTGGGAAGCCCCTTGCCTGCACAATCTCTGAACTCACGACGAGAAAGTGCAGACGAGAGGGAAGTGGTCCTTCTATCACAGACTATCGTCATTGGTGGTCTCGTTGTGAGTCGGTTTTTTTCTCTAATTGCAAGTTGGTATCATTTAATTAGTTAGGGGATTAGGTGGAATAATAGGGTGTTAAAGGAGTCTAATTAGTTTCTTTGAGACCCAATATAAATATCCCAACCTGACTAATCTAAGACAACTCTCAAATATAAACTCTCTTCCTTCTCTCTTCTTTCATTCTCTACTTGAACTCACCATTAAAGACAATCAAGGATAAGGGTTTGGGGGCTTAAAAGGGACGAATTAACCATCAGTTCATCATCAAACGTTAAGTTATGTGATCTAATTCACCTTTTAGACTCTTTCCTCAAAGGGTTCCATCGAAATGGATTTCAAAATTTGAGTTTTCTTGTGGGTTTCATCGAATTACGAAATTGAAGTTATGCATTGAGTTGTTGATGATATATTTAGTTTATATTGAATAAATTAACATGTATTTTAACTTTTTAATGGTAATTGTTGATGGTTTGATTTGTAATGAAGGACATAATCTTCAAACCCTAACCCTATGTTGTGATCTTGATCTATAATATATTGTGATCATTCAATTTGCTTGGTTATTGATTGGATTAATTTTTTATGGTGTTATTATTAAGAAATTAAGATGAATTATAGGCCTATCATGTTAGTTCTTGAGATAGGTTATGAATTATATTGTGAAATTAGCCTATGTATCTTGTCGTAAGCTATGATCTAGTGTTTAATTGTGTTATAGAGATGCATTGTCTTTGTTATCTTATTAGTTACATGTGTGATTATGTTACTCCCCTAATTGGGTTGAGTTATAGTTAAGGTAAGACCTTGATAATGAACGATGAAGACGACTGGTATGTCTTAGAATCTCTATATTATTTCAATTGTTATTTATTGTGGATTGAAGTCTGATGTTCTATAGAGTATTACTTATACTAGGTATGATAGGGGGGTATGATGTTGATGATATTATGTCGTGACGATGTGGTGAGGTTGATGGTTGATTAAGGTGTGGTGATAAGGTGGTAAAAAAAAAACTAGCGTTTGCTTGACTTTATGTATGAAATGTAAGTGTTAACCAACTATATTAATTGTGATTAAGGAATTATACTATACAATTTTTATGAGATATTGATGATGATGATTATACAACGGATTAAGAACCTATGACCTTTAAACAAGCTATGATTGATATTTAATTGCATACAAAAACATTTCAAAAAAGGACACTAGCTTAGATCGAGGGAACTAGATTGAGCAAGTGTACTCTTCCCACATAGGGAAGGTAGGAATACTACATACTCCTTGAAGATTGGAGACTTAATGCATGACGCATAAAGAGGGTTCCCAACTATATATCATCGTTATGAACATGTGCCCCCATAGGTATACTAGCTAGTGGATCCACCTAGTTGCTCGGTTTCCGTTCTGCGGTATACCTGGAAAGTAGTTCGCCTTCTTTAGCGTATGGGTTTATGACACCGTATTTCCACACTAGACCTCATGTGTTCTATGTCGATTAGGGAAAAGAGTTCCAAAAAGTAATAAATATGAAATAAAGGAATTTCACTCTAAACTTTGGAGTAACCTAAGAGGTCTAGCTTCGTAGAGGTAGGAGTATGGGGGTCTACCTCAACATGGCACTAGTTATACTTGGGGAAGTCTTGAGACAGGGTTCTCCATAGTTTGTTATGATGATATATGATAGAGAGATATGATGACTTTCGAACAATTGTTGATACTATATGTTTATTAGTTCCTTATGAGTATGCCTTGGTTAATGTTAATATATGCTAAAATGTAAGCCTAAATGTTCGTTATGTAAAGTTGAACATGGGCCATAGTTTCTTTTGAGGGATACTTGATCGTGATGGTTATAGGGCTTTTGATTGGTAATGGACTTGTTGACTGATAAGGATTCGGGAGTTGTGAGTTAGTTGTGTTTGCTTATTATGATACGATGACCTTTCTTCATTCGGTGATATTATTCCTTGATGATTGGGTTGTAGTAAATCATGGTTTAGTATGTTGGATAAGTATAACGTGTTGAGCTAGTAGCATTGTTTGGTTGTTGATATGACTTCTTTGGCTTTGCATATGGTTCTTTTAAAGGGATAAAATGGCATGTTTTTTACTAAAAAGTCCCTTTTTAGCATGTTTTGCTTCTATGTATTTATAAGGTCTTATACTTAGTAAATGTGGAGTACTAACCCCATTTTCTTCCCTTTTCCCAAAGATTTTCGGTTTCAATCGTTGAAGAGTTTGGAAGGCGACATTATTGAAGGCTTGGCTTCCTCATTTCATCCAAGCGGGGTAGGTCTTCAACTTCCGAGGGCAATGCAACCATCTAGATTATGAACTGTTTGAGCATTAAAGACTCTCATATTCGTTCCTTTTCAATTGAGTACTATACTTTGTCTGACCTATATTGTGATCTTGTGGAATGATGTTAAGGGTTATGTCCATATTGTGATAATCGTTTAGGATGGTATGAGATGACACAATCTTTGAGACCATTTTCGATCTTATTACATGTAGAGTGCAATTCAGTAGAAGGTATGGAAACCTTCCTATACACTCAGTGTCTGTATACTCGATACGACTATTATATTGTGTTGTATGTAGAGGTCTATGTAAACCTACAAGTAGTTATAATGAAAGTTTAAGTTTTTCTGCATTTTTCAACCTATGAATGTAATGACATGAGACTAGAGTCTAGTCTTAGTCCATAAAATGGACGACAACGCCGGTTACGTCTAGTGGGTAAACCCGGATGTGACACATCTACACAGCACCCCTAGAAGTAACCGGCAGTGTCCTCCTTATCGAGGACTAAGAGTAGACTCTTAGCTTACATCATTACATACATATGTTAAAATTGCATAAAAATTTAAAAA
The DNA here is from genome assembly GCA_027704765.1 of Solanum habrochaites. Classification (NCBI taxonomy): domain Eukaryota; kingdom Viridiplantae; phylum Streptophyta; class Magnoliopsida; order Solanales; family Solanaceae; genus Solanum; species Solanum habrochaites. The sequence goes on along the minus strand of JAKWJA010002489.1, from coordinate 45,575,083 downwards.
CTTTTCTTTTATGTATCATAACATATACCTCTTGCATATACATAACATAGTATATCCAGTTATACATAGGCCCTTTTATAAGAAGATAAGTTAGTCTTTACTTTTATTTGCCACAACACACACATACATACAGAGACACACACACACACACACACATAATATATAATATATATATAGATATATATATTATAATAATGTATATATGGAATATATATATATATATATATAAGATGGACAGTCTTAAAACCAGATTGTCTCATTCATAACCATCTAAACAAAAAATATAGAATTGGACATATCCCATACATCATAAAATAAATGCCACATTATAGGCCCTATACAATCTTTAATACTCAAATAAAAGAAATAAATATATTGTGTTTAAGAAAAATCAATATTTGAATCTAGAAAATGGTGTTTTCCTCAAAGTGGTGAGGACCTACCCAACATGGAGAGTGAGAATTCCAAGTCTTCCTTCAATAGTCGTCACAAGACCTTCAATGACCGAAACCTAAAATGGTGGGGAAAAGGGAGAAATGGGTTAGTACATCATCTACAGTAAGTATGAGACCGTATGCACACACATCATAAAAATCATGCTAAAAAGGGACATTTCATGAAAGTGTGCTAATTTACTTTAGAAAAGCATTATGCACATTCAAGAACCAATACAAGTCATTAATGTGTATTCATTAAGTCAATACCATGTCCATCACAAGGCCAACCATACTAATTCTAGCTAAGTCGATCATGCATACCAACATAATTGAACATATAATTAATACAACTCTATCATCAAGTTATAACCTCAACAATCATTAATAATAGTTCCATACAACATAATCAAAGCACGATAGTTACCCATGAACCCTCACTAAGTCCACTAGTGCCATGACTAAGCTAAGCCCCATCACTTTACTCTATCAAGTAAACCCAACAAGAATCATAACCAATATCCAACTTCACATATCATATCATTAAGAGTACATAAACTCATAGTTTAGCAATAGAGACCAAACATGTCACATCCCGATACCACACCCTAGAAGTTATGTCCAATCTCGGATTGCAACCGGCGTACTGACAATCAACAGGTCTTGTTACAAAGCCCTTTCAATACGTTCATCGATATTACATAATGAAAGTACTCAGAACTAAGTCATTAACTGAATCACATTTACCCTACCAACAAAAGTCCACTAGTGCTACCTTACATTGGAGACAAGAAGCTCATAATGACTTTCCTAAAGTTTGATATGATGTCTTTCCATCCAATCAACCATAAGTCTATCATTTTTTTACTAGAAGGATACCATTCGACTTTCGACTTCAACATTCATAACCTTACAACTAGGTACATGGTTCCACATAAAGGACTCTTTTAACATAATTTAAAGTCTCATATCATTCATACGTACAAGACTAAGAGGCTTTAGTATCCTAAGTCAAGACATCTCATATTCACTTTCGTACATGCATCAAGTAAGGGACACAAGTAAACCAAGACAAAACACAACATACATTACACTAACACATATTATATGTTCATGATAGAGCACCTTGAAATAACCATTATCATCTTTTAAGTCTCCTTATACACCTATCAAATCCATATGGCATCATAGACTCAACATAATAACAGTAGGAATAACCAAGCACCAACCCTAAGTTTTACACATAAATCCAATATCATAGCTAAACATAATCATATAAATAGCATCAATAGAAGAACACATATACTTTCACATTACGTATCATGTCGATAGACATTATACAAATTCACATAATCAACTACACAAATCATCATAATAATTCAAGTAGTTGCCGACAAGGTCATGATAATTATATTACATAAAATAACATCGACAAGGTCACATTAATTGCAAGTAAAGCATATAACACCGCCACGATAGGTGGACCATACAAATAACAACATAATTGAAGTATAATTAACATAAAATAAAGTTAATGAGGGCAGCATACGACCACTCCATCCTTAACACTTCAATCCATTGCTAAGACATATAATTCAACACCATCCTTATCCATGGCCATAACCAATAATTCAATACAATTAAAACAATACTCCATGAAACTAGGTCAATTCACTATAAATCATAAATTGATAATAGAACCTAAGATATCAAGTTCAAATATTAATTATTAAATCCAATAAATATCCATAAGACAAAAGCTGTAGAAATATTCATAAAACAGTGTAGAAAATCAAATATGACTTAACCCATTATGTAGTCAAAAACTAGTGTTCATCAATTTACATGGTTTCATAGGTTAATCGATTTAAAATAATATAATGCATATCAAGTCAATCAATATTGAATGCTTAAAAACTTTTGATGCAAAAACCCATAAATAGATCATGAAATTGGACAATTAATCTTTGAAAACTTTACATCTTAGCATGTTGGGATCCATGATGAATAGAGTTTGAAGGATCAAAAATCATTCCTCAATGAATTGAATTCATCAATTTTATTAAGAATCTCCACTCAATTCTCCAATCCAAGACCTCCTGGTGTTGGACTCCAATGGATTTTAAGGGGAGTTCTAAAGGAACTTTAGGGTTTATGATGTATATAATGAAAACCTTCAGATAGTGTTTTAGGAGTTATAAAGAACATAAGTTATAAAAAATACCCAAAAGTAAGCACTTTATGAACTGTCACCTAGGTATCGTATTTTTACAGGGGGGCGGTAGTTTGAATTTAAAAAAATTTCACCCCTCCACTTAACAATGAACCTAACGCAAGAGACAGGCTCAACAGACGGCGGGACCATCGACGACCCGTCCCTTGACCAACGGATCGTCATGTTGGTCTGTGTTTAGGGATTAAGGATGTCATTTGGACTCTCCTCTCACACTCCTAAGTAACAATTGACGATACCTCACCTACGGGGCGTCAATTGACCCACTGGGCGTCGATTGCCTTTAGTAGGTGGGCTGTCTTGGACAGTCTTGGCCAATAACAATGTGTCCTTCCTCAAGGACCCTTGTATGGTACTTGGGGATCTTTTCCCAGACGTTTTAAACCCATACATGCTCGTATATTAGCTTAGGATCTCCACATTGAATTTTATCCAAAAAGAACACGAAAATCGACGAAAACATGATAGACACACAATGTCTTTCAAGGCAAACCTTTAAACGTCATGGGACGTTCTGGACGTTTTTTGACCCAAAACTTCACAAACTTACACACTACCCATATCAGCCAAATAACTCATATAATAATCTTATAAACTCATGAAATACATATAAACAGATAAAACCACATAGGAGGCACATAGGTGACTTAGTCGTCTAACTTGTTAGTCGTCCCTTGATGTTTGACTTCCAATAAACCTAACATCTTAGACACTTACTCAATACACTATTATAGATACCTTTAGGACCTTAGAAAATTATGAATACCATGTAGGATCTAGTTCACCTTGGTCATTATTGGGATCTTACATTCGGCCCCACTTAGATAACGTTCATCCTCGAATGACACTTGTCACTCTCTGAACAATCCTAAGAATATAGATTCAATTAGAAACTCATGAAAATACCATATAACGTCTCATACAATACAAACATCAAGAGAACATCTATTTCACATAAACTAGAGAATGAAAACACAACACGAAACTAGAAGGCATTCTATAACTCATCATGTTATTAAACTCACATGCTTCATTACAAATAGCAAAATGCTCATTTTATATTCAATATAACGCTCATGTACATCAGTTCTAACCACATTACAACGATTTTAGACCAAAGTATGAATAAGTCAAATTTTGACAAAATCTTATAGTGAGCAGAGATCAAGCTATGAATATGATGGTTGTAAGAGAATGGTAGGTGTACTATTATGAGGAATTAAGGTAATTACTATGTGCATCTTATGATTATTCTATGATGGAATGTTCTCACATAAATTTGAGTTTGTGATGAAAGAAATTTCTCATCCTAGAACCTATGAGTTATGAACATGTTATATAAGGGATTAAACTCCTAAGACCTATGTTATGAACTTTAAAGAAACTTCAAGAAGGGAATTTAGCTTAAATAAGAGTGAACTTGACAATGGGAGACGTTCCTTCATAACGGAAGGGGAGGTTGAAACTACAATGCTAATTAGCATAATGATAATTTTTAGTAACACCCTCCCAATTCCTTTACTATGGGCCCCAAAGGAAACCTAGTTAGTGGATCCACCTAGATTCTACATGAATGTTTATGGCATACCTTCGAAAGTAGGACACGCTTCTCGGTGTGAGGGGATGACATCAAATATAATGGTATCTCACATAGTCTATATTGGTTATGGTGAAGTTTCCCAAAAGTTAAAAGGAATGAATGAAAGTAAGAAGATGAATACTAACAGGGACTACACAAGAGGTGTTACTTATTGTAGCTGAGGGTATGAGAATTTCTCTATACATTTCACAAATGGATGTTGAGGAGAATTCTAGTGAGGGTTCTTTATGTGCATATATTATGAATGATATGCATGATGTTCGTTTCATAAGATGTTGGTTTCTGTTTATATAGATGATGGCTGTATAAAATGTAATGCATGGTGTTGACTACACTTGTTATGATGATGTATGAGGTAAATCACAATGCTTATGGTCTCTTTTTTAGTTTACCTTTTTTATGCGGTTATGGGCTTCACATACTTGTGAGGTTTTGATAAAAATCTATCTACCATGATAGTAATTTTAAAGTATATGGTTATTATATAGCTTATGTTTATTTAGGCTATTATGATTAGACTAGTAATATGGCGTTATGTGGATACGTCTTAGGGTTGATTCTGGTTATTGTACCATGACTAATGTTGTTTATGATGCGCCATATGATATGATTATGGTAGTATATAGGATGACCTTAAAGGTGATAAGGGATTCAATGTGATTCTAGAATGACATGTATTATTTGTTAAGGTAAAATATGTTGTGTCTTGTCTGGGTTGACTTTTGTACCTTACTTGATGCATGTATGAATGTGAATATATGATGTCTTGACTTAGGATGCTAAATCCCCTTAGTCTTGTATGTGTGAATGACATGAGACCTTAATGATGTTATGAGAGTCCTTTTTGTGGAACCTTGAACCTAGTGGTAAGGTTATGAATGTTGATGTCGAAAGACGTAATGGTATCCTTCAAGTAAAGGAATGATAGACTTAAGGTTTATTGGCTGGAATCGCATCATACCAAACCTTAGGAAAGTCATTATCAGCTTCTTTTCGCCATTGTAAGGTAGCCCCAATGTACTTTTCTTTTGTAGGGTAAAGTGATTGGGTTATGAACTGATATGAACCCATTTATATAAACCTAGTAATTACTATGAGAAAGAAACAAGGCAGCACCGAGTGAGTGCTGGTAAGGGAAGTAGTCCTAGTTAAAAGAATGAGTTAGAGTACAAAACATGCCCTTCATGGATTCCTAACCATGTGCCTACAATGGATGGTCCAAGTTATACCACACTGGAGGAAATGGACACCCTTATCGGAGTAGGATAAAACTCTGGATTTCATGATTTTCTATCATGGTTTGGTATGTCGGTTATTGCCTATTCTCATCAACTGGGATTATAATAGCATTACAGAGCTCTATGAATGGGGTAAATGTTAACATGGTGGTATGATAGACACTATCTAGCATTGCCACAATAGGCTTTAAAGGGTTAGTTGTGAGTCCCTAGGGTCTGTCCAAGGACCATCTTGAATGTCCTTATATGATGAATGAGCCATAAAATAAACTATGAATGTAATGACTTAAGTTCAAGGAAAGTAGGTTAAATGAACAATACTTCTATAGTAGTTAAGAGTTGTCTAGTTAAGGTGTGAAGGGGGACATTGGCATAGGAATGGTCACGTCGTATCGTACCTAGATTAGTCTTAAGAATGACTCTAGTAGGGAAGGGGGATTAGTGACATGATCTAGGCCTCCTTAGGTAGCTCTAACGATTATTTAGGTAGTCTTGAAGAGGTTCATCATGCATGTTATCTTCTTGATTTTCTTACGTAAAGTCTTTGATAGGCTTTGGTTAGAGAATGTCATATTGATCGATTGTTGTTGTGTTAAGTGAGATGATGCTAATTAGGGTAGTCAAGGATCTCTTTAAGGGTGTGTGGTAATAGATTATATAGGCGGTTCGCTTCCACAACAACTCACAAGTGAGGACTTAGAGTCACCTTTGGTTATGTAGTGAAGAAGGATCTCAGTTCATGGTTGGTGGCTGAGCTGTTGTATGGTCTCATTATAAGTCGTCTTTGAGTATAATTAAGGCATTCCCAAAGAGGGGTGTTGTATGGGCGGTTCTGTTGGTGTTGCTTAAGGGAGCTTAGGATAGCTTTTATTACATGCTCGAATGTGTCAAAGTGAAGGGAAGGCAACGTCACGTACAGTGATGGATTGAGGTTAATCTTAAAGTGACCTTAAAAATTCTATAAATGCCCCAGTAAGGGGGAGCGGAGGGGGCGGAAGGGGAGAAACGGGATGGATGGAGGGAGGAGAAGAGGAGGTTGAAAGAAAAAAGGAGGAGGGTCGAAGGAAAGGGCCGGGGCAGCGAGGGAGACTAAGGGCAGCACGGAGGAGAAGAGGTGGTTTCGGGGACGAACGACAGACTAGTGGTAGGAGCGCTAAAGTGGGGAGGGGAAAGTGGGAGAAGGTAGCGGGAAAGAAAGAGAGCGGAGGAAAGGCGAGTAGTGCGGGAAGGAAAAGGAAGGAGGGGAGCAGTGGACCGAGGGGCCAGCGTAAGAGAGAGAGAGGAGAGTAGAGAGAGTAGAGAGGAGAGAGTTGCGAGACGCGAGAGAGCTATATAATATATATTTATATCTTTTATGTTTTCTATTTCAAAAGTTGGTGTTGTAATAGACAAGTTAATTTTCCCTATATTAGTATGGTCTATGGTATGTGTCCCCAAAGTATCTTGTGTCCTTAAGTCATTGAGATTTAGTATTCGGTGGAACCCAGGAAACCCATTACGTTGACCTCCAATAGGGACTTGGTTACCTTGAGAACCTTGAACAACTTGAGGAACTTGCTCAACTTGAGGAGGAATGTATTGATGCACATCTTTCCCTCAAATCTTTATAGTCAGTGTCGAGTCCTTCGTATTCATCTCCTAGAGAAAACACAAAGAAAACCATAATAAAAGAGTACTAATAACTTTTACACTACGGCACAACATTGGAGTAGAAAAGAAGGGAAACTCTATCGTCCAATAGCATCTCTCCCATAAATGTGTCGCAACTCACACCAATGGTAAAAACTCTACTAGACGTGACTTGATGAGACCTCGTGACTCCTAAGACTACTTTTATAACCTATGCTTTGATACCAAGCCTGTCACATCCCGAAACCACACCTAGAAGTTAGGTCCAATATCAAATGGTAACTGGCGTACTTGACCACTCATAGGTCTTTTACAAGACCTTTCCTTATCGTTCATTGCATATACATAATGAAAATTGAAGCGGAATTAAAACTTTTCCCAAAACATTTCATTGTCTTTAAAATCTCTTTCGTATAAAATCATAGTAAATCTTAATCATAATTAAACATAATTCAAGAGTTAGGGTTAGGATGAGTGGGACATTTATGGGTTCTTAAGAAATTATATCGACACCCAATCAATACAAGGTATAAGCCAGTCCATGAAGTAATAACACAATATACACCAATATAGCAATATATATATCCATCATCTTCTACAAATTTACCCAACAAAATCCATGATTTATGAAATTTGGGAAAGAAATGTATCCAATGGAATTTCAAGTGAAAACAACAATTACCCATCAGTGTACTCTTAAAAAACCCTTACTCATCATAATTTATCATTATTTCATTTTTTAATGAAGAGCCATGTGTAAAGAAAAACCATTAATTTTGAGGTATTCTCAAATCATCTTTGAATGGACCTCTAGGGAAAGGAATCTCAAGATTAAATGAATCCATACCTTCAAGAAGACTTCATCAACAAATTTGAGTAGAAAACTTTGAGAATTGATCATTCTCTTGAAACTTCAATTTTTCCATGGTGTTTTTGGTAGAGACAGAATTTTAAGAGAAATGAGAGTAATTTGGTTTCCAATTTTGGGATTGAATTTTGATTTGTAAAAGTGAGGTAAAATTGACTTAAAATCAATATATACCAATCCCCTAAATACCCAAAACACCCATCAAATAGTTTGACCTTTTGGTGAAGTAAAACTTGACTTTAATTTTAAAGAATATTCATCGCGGAAGAAGTCCACATCACGGAGCTGTTCCCATAAATTTTCTGGAAATAAATTTTGGGAAATTAGAGTCCTTAATACATCCGCGAAGCGGACCAACACTTTCGCCCTTGGTGGAGCTAGTCCGCGGCGTGGACATGCTCCCTCCAAGTACAATTGCTGCTGGTTTGGGCAGCTAGCTGGCCAAGATTTAGGGTTCTCCTAAGGGACCCCTAAGCTGGTCCTTGCGGGGGTCTCAACTGGACGTTTTGATCCTAAAAACAATATTTTACCTGAAAACGTAGGGATTGGAACTTAGACTAGAATGAACTCCTAAATGACCATTATCCTTTACCCTACATTATGCATTGATCTTGTATATGATTTGAAAAGTTGTTCTTGATTAGGATATTGAGTATTTCACTATGTTATGGTTATAAATGTTGTAAGTTGAACGTAAGTTCTTGAATAATGTTCTTTGAAGCTAGAGGTATGTATTCAAAAGTTGTGATTACGCTACAATGTTTATGTTAGCCTATAAATCATGATTCTATGTCATAGAAGTATGTATGATGTCGTTATGTGTATATGCTAGGCTATGAACATGTTATTTGTGAGATTATGAAAATAACACGATAAGTACAAGTTACTATATTCTCTTGTATGCTTTACACAAGAGGACTATGTTATGTTAATCTCACAAACAAAGGGTTATAATGAAAGGAAATTCTCATCTAACCCTAAAGATCTCATGATCATGTTTATACAAGGAGTTACTCTCCTATGAATTCCAATAAGTTGATAAATGAATCATAAAGGTTATTTAAGAAAGGCACTTAAGCTAAGCACCGATAAAATATATATGAGAGTTGTCCCTTCCCTAATTGGAAGGCAGGTTCACAATGACTCTCATAAGATTAAGGATGACATGTAATGTGGAACTATGGGTCCCTAATACATCTCCTAGTTCTTGAACTATGTTGCCACCATAGGATACTAGTTAGTAGATCCACCTAGAAAGCTATGTCATTCTAGAATCTACTTTGTCCGCTAGACCACCTTTTTTCGGTGTGGGGTTTTATAACACTGGATTCCATGTTTAGCTCACATGGTCTATGTTGGTTAAGGCTTATGTTCCCTCATGTAAAATGAAAGACAAGTAAATGAATGTTTTCTAGGGTGACTTGAGGAGTCTACTTAGTAGGGTTAGAGTTATGGGACTCTACCTAAACATTGTACATGTTGACTCTAATAAAGGTCCTAGGATATTGTTCTTATGTAATATGATAACATGAAAGGTATATGTTTATAATTCATGATGTTACACTTATATGATGTTGGTCATTATGATAAATTTGCTATTGGTTTATATTGATATATGAAGTGATTAACATGACTATGATAATATGTCTTTAATTATGATCACTCTTTATGTTGATGGAATCGTGACTTGTATATGGTCTATGGATGTGCATTAAAGACGTCACATGTGTGGAATGTTCTAAAGATATGATAAAATGATTTTTTTATGAATGTCCTTAGGTGTTATATGGCATATCCCATACTTAGTACATGGGAGTACTAACCCATTACTTTATATTACTACAATTGTATGGTTCCAGCCATTGATTGAAGTTTAAGGAGGTCGATTTGAAGATGACGAAGCTTGGAACTGTCTCCAATCTTGGTAGGTCCTCAATTTCGGGATGCTATCTTTCAACATTCTTGCTTAGGCAGATTTTAGTAGTTTTAAGATACGCTATTTCCACTATATTCTTTTGATTCTTTTGTATTAAGGCCTATATGGCATATTGACTCTATATTGCCAAAGTCCATATTTGCACTCTTTAGATGTTTGTATATATGTGAGACAGATTTTTAGAATATCGTGTGTCCTTATGAATGTTAAATATGAATTCTAAGTTTACTTCAAGTAGAATGTTAAAGTTTTTAATTTTCCTCAAATTTTACGTGATGACATATTATAACGAACGCTAAATAGCTTGTTTGAGTCCTCTCAGAGGACAACAACGCCGGTTGCATCTAGGGTGTACTCTCATGGTGTGACAACACCCATTTTGGTGGCAAAAACTACCCAAAGCAGTCCTACCTACAGATGGAAAACGACAGCCAGGGTCCTCGTCGTCGCCCGATAGGTGGAGGCTGTCGATGGGTACTTAGTCTAGGGAGCTTAAGCTCTCATTTTCAATGCTCATTCTGAAATAACGGTAAGTAGGATGTTACATTTGTAGACAAACTGTCCATGTATGGCCAAGTCATAGACAGGTATGCAATTTCCCTGCTTCACTATTAAGTAAAGAGGTAAAATGGTAAATTCACCCCACGTGCAAATAAGAGAAACGACAGTTACTTAGTAATTTAAAATGGTTTTATAATTCCAAAATTCCTAGATTAATTTGTTCTTCAAAATAAAAACCACAAAGATCTTAGAAATTCTCTAAAAACTCCATTGCAGCCAACTAAGAGAGGCTTGGTTGGAGATTGAGTGTGTTCTTCAAAAATCGGGGGATTTAAAATCAGTTTAGGTATGGTTGTACTATTGAAACTCTATTATAAGGGCTCAATATTTCAAAGTGATTTTCAAAGACTTCTCAAAAGATGAGTTTCTAAATTGATATCTATCAATGTGTTTTTGCATTAATGGTTTTAAATCATTGTATATTGATTGAACTGTTGTTAATTAGATGATTTTAACTCAAATTAATCTGTGAAGCCATGTAATTGACGAACCCTACATTTTGACTACTTTATGGTTGAATGATATTGACTTAATGCTTAAGAATTCTAGTGTAGTTTTCTATGGGCTATTGAATAATGTAAGAATTGCATTCAAATGATGTATATGCTCTCTAAGATTGATAAATCAATATTGCATTGACCTACATCCAATGAATATTATGTTTGGATGAATTGGTTGTTTAACTTTGGATTTTGAAGGGTAAGAATGCGATTGTGGTTACACTGCCCTACTTCTATGTATTTTATGTAATGTAGATCTTGAATAATTGTGATTGGATGGTCCCACTTATGGTGGTCGATGCTATAGTCAATGATTGCCTGTCCCGTAATTGATATATATAATGATCATTCCTGTCAGCAACGACTGAACTATTATGATGATTTGTGTAGTTGATTATGTGAAGTATGCTTCATATCTTACTTACTTGTGAGCAATGTTGACAGTATGTGTTGTTATATTGATATTAGGGATCATGTTAGACTATGAATAGTCTTTATGTCTGTAGTGTTCGAGTTGATGCAGGATGTATTCTACTTGGCTATATGAGTCTTGATGGTTATATTGGATGTTGTTATAGTTAGTTATAGGATGGGGGGGGGGGGGGACTTACAGATAATGTTAATTCCCATGTGCTTAGTATGATGGTGCTAGATGTGCTAAAGCTTAAATAGTTGGTGTGTCTTAGGTGGTTAGGGATAGACTTGTGTCCTTACTTGATGACAGGGTAATGAATGTGAATATAGGATGTCTGGACTTAAGGATGAAAAGCCTCTTAAGGCTTCTATGAAGGAATGATATGAGACCTTGAAGTATTCTAAGCAAGTTCCTTTGTGTTAAACCTTGAACATAAGTTGGAAGGTTAATGAACATTGAAGTCGAAAGTCTTAATAGTAACCTTATTGTGAGGAACGATCGAAAGCTTGGTAGGCTGGAAACGACATCATTCTCCTTAGGAAAAAGTCAATTAGAGATATCGTTGTCGCCATTTTAAGGCCCAGCCATAGGGGACCTCTTGGTAGGTAGGGTTAAGTGAGATGGGGTTATAACTTGCTATGGAACCCTTTGTATGAGCTTTAATGTCAATTACTCTATGAGAACAAAAAGGCTAGCATCTTAGTATGTTGGGATTGTAGCATAGTGAAACATGACACACTAAAGTTCCTGAATTTCCCTTACATTTTCATGCATGGAATGTGTAAATGTTATACATTTGAAGTTAGAACACACCTCCATCGGAGAGGTTACCAATGGCGGATGAGTACATTGAGTTGCCTACCATGATTTATGATAGGTTATTTTATTCTCATCATATAGATACTAGGCACTGAGAAGTCTATGAAGTTTATTTTTTTTTTTTTTTTTTTTTTTTTTGGGGGTGGTGATATGAGACACTATCTAGACATTGCAGAATATACTTGAAGAGTTAGTGAGACCATAGGGCTTCTTCAAGACCCAATTACGTTAATTCATTATGTACGAATGGTCTTAATGAACTAATAAATGTACATTTCTTAAGATTAAGAAAAGCAGTGTGTTAAATTTTAAGTTAACTTATCTAGAGTAGTTAAGGGATTGTCTATATAAGGTTTTAAGGGGGGGTTGGAATTGGTGGGTTTATAGCAAGGTCACTTCATACCTACGATAGATAAGATCTGAAGAATGACTCTAGTTATGAAATTGTTTGGTTTGGATTATGTAGGACAAAGACACTAACATAGGAGTCTTAAGGATTACTTTGGTAATTGGAAGAGGTCAAAGAGGACTTACTTTTTATTTATTTGAGAGATCTTTTTTTTTGACAACCTTTGGGTATGTGGAATGTTCCATATTAGATGACTGATAGGTTTTAAGTTAGAATGGCTTATCCTAGGTAGTCTTAAAGTACACTTAAGTGTGTGTGTGAAGGAAAGGGTATTGTATGGGCGGTGGTGGTGTTCACAACTACTCAAGTGAAACAGCTAGAATAACCTTATGTAGGGACTATCTCATGTCTAGTGCTTGATGTATTGTAAGTGTTTAGACTCATTATAGGTGGTTCTTAGATCATTTATAACTGCACTCGAGAGGGTTGTCAGGGGCGGGTCTCTCTTTCTACTTACTGATGAATCTCAGGATAGCTTTTATGAGGGCAATACAGCTAGAAAGTTTGTCTAAGGTGTGGCGTAAGCGAACTTCACTGTAATTGTGAAGGAGTTCACCTATGCAGTGAATTAGTTCAATGTAACGTATCTTAAAATGTGAAAATTTCTTAAGCGAGGTTTATGTGTTCTCAGGGTTAAAGTTATATTATTCTTCGATTATGATATTTAAAACACACAAAGAGCATATTTCCATTTACATGTTTCGTTTTCATATTTATGCAATATGTTATACTTAGTTACATTGTGGTGTCACTAATTGCCATGTTTTTTGATCTATAAAGTGATTCATAGGTGAAGGTGCGTTGGGTGTAGCGAATCGTAAACCAAGTTGAAGTATGTCCTCATTTGGTCTTAAGGGCTAGATGTATTTGTTCTCTTTGAAGTATTGGAATAGAACTTAAAGTACTATATTTCTATGTAGGCATTGTACCAATGTAATATTGTGTTAAAGATTTGATGTGAAATGAGACTTGGTATTTCCATGGATTTTCTATGAATATTTTAAAGCTATTAGAAAGTTGTTGAAAAATTTTTAATGTTCCGAACTCTACTTTCCATACGTTTAGAGTGTGAAGGATACTGAAAGGTCGTAAGACATCGAAAGGGTCAAGAGTCGGCCTGCATTCAGAGTGCAATATATTCTACGTTTTTGTTGTGGGTATCAGGATGTGCTGTGACAGCCTTGATATAAGACATGTTTATGAAAGTGATCTTAGGAAAATGGCACAAGTATCTATCAAGTCCCGGTCTAAGTAGAGTATAGACCAGCGATGTTGAGTGGCACCATCTATGGGCGAGAGTATATAGGATGATAGAGTTTCCAATCTTTTCTACTTCTATTTCGTGCGTAGAGTAAATAGTTGATGAGTCTCTTTTCTCTGATTTTCCTGTGTTATAGGCAGATGAATAGAGGAGCACACGGACTACTAGGGAGAGTGAGGAGGAATGACCGTGAATGAAGGAGATTCCTCCTCAAGTGGAGCAAGTTCCTCATGTTGCTCAAGGTGCTCAGTGGGCCTATTTTGTGGAGGTATGATATTGGTGGTTCCCCGGACAAATGACTAATGGGGAGATTAGAGGGCTTATTACTTTATTTGAGCTGTACTACCCATGTGAATATGGGGATTATTGAGCAAGAGGAATGTTGTGAGAGAAATATGACTAGATGCAGAGCTTTGGAGGATGATTCCTTCTCTATTTCGTGTCTCTAAGGTGGTACAGGATATCAAGAGTTACTTGATGGTATGTATAAGGTATCCAGTGCCATTGAGTTGACTTATAGGTAGAAGGCGGAGATGACTTTGTATCAATTGTGAGAGGTTTCTCAAGTTTGGTACACTCAATGGATAGTTTGTTACAATCAATTGACAAGAAGACGATTTTTAGTTCAATCTAAAGAAGGAAAAAAAGGAATATGGACTGCTGAATCTTACACCTAACGAAATCGGTACTTACTCTTGACAAAATCGATATTGGAGAAATCTTCAGCTCAACTCTTCAATTCTTCAGCTTTCGATCTTCATTTATTTAGCTTCATCTCTTCATTTTCATATCATTCATCTTTCTTCAGTTGTTCAGCTTCATCTCAGTTCATCGATCTTCACTATCAAAGAAATCTCTAGCTCAATTCCCCGATATCTGTTCTTCCCCTTTATTTCTTCTTCTTCAATTCATACATAATTTCAGAGAATGATCGATAAAGATCACTAATGATGCTAGAGAAAGAGTAAAGTGAAATTTTTTTTGGAGAAAGAGTAAAGTTGGCAATAAAAATTGGAGGGAGTGTTGAAAATATTAGAGGGAATATAATATTTTAATTAAAATTTTAATACCACACTTGTAATGAGTTTTTTTACAATTATAAAAATAGGAACCTTTAAAATTGTGGCCATATATATAAATAATTGTTGCCAGTTATTTCATACTATAACAACGCTTATAAACTCTAGTCTATAATATTAAAGAGGACGCTTTACAATTGTTGACAATATTCCAAAATTTATAAACTTTGGATACGCTTTTAAAATACTTAAAGAAACACATTACAAGTGTTGTAAAGATTTAGTGTGACCGTAGGCCTTTTAAAATGGTGTGTGTTTATCTTATCTAACGTTGTACCTAGAAATTCAGTTTATCAACATAGTCAAATTCGTTAACATAGTCTAATATATTTTCACAGCCCTTACACTATTACAATATGTCTCATATAGAACTTACAACAAAGTCTCAATGATTAGAAAAGGACACTTTTCGTAGACATAGTCAATTATTAAAGCTAGAATAGTGGCATCATCCCTAGACTTGAGGACTCTCCAACGACTTGGGAACTTATCCAAGCCTTCCTTGAAAAAGTCTGAAGATCTTCAAAGGCCCGACTTAACATCTTTTAGAAAAGCGAGAACTGGTTTAGACAAAACACAGTACTAGATTTGAAACATAAGAAGTGAAAAACCTTTAAAGACATACACAAAAGGAATATTTCTATGTAAAGCATGTTAAGTTCATTTGAAAAGATTATAACAAGAGGCATATACAAATCGATTATTACAATATCATTAATACAATTTATATTCATATACGAGAATAACATCATCATAAATTCATAGCAACATTCATATTTTAGAGTTCATATTATCAAACCATACAAGACTCTGATTTACAATCCCAACCCAAGACTTCTAGTACAATGCTCATGTGAAGTCCAATAACTGCACTTAAACAAAGTAAACTAGTAAACAAACCCTAAGTAGTACACTCTTAAGAAAACTTAGTTCATAACATGCATTTGTGGGTGCTATATTTAACCAACATAGACCATGAGAACTAGACATGGAATAATGGTATTAACTCCTACTGTATGAGGAATCCACACATTCCTAAGGTAGGGTCATACTCTGAGCCATTACATAGGTCTCCAATACCTATACCTATTGTAAGATCCCGAAAATAACTTAGGTGATTCTAGAGCCTAACATGTTTGTCGTGATGGTCTAAGTAACTAAAATGGTATATAATGTTGTATAGAAGTTGTGTCTAAGAGTTTAGGTGCAATGAAAGTCAAACGTCAAGGGACGACTAATTACGTCCCGACAGCTCAGTCACCTATGTGTTGATCTGCTGATTTTATGTTTGGGGGTTTTTTTTATTGTTATGTGTGATTCATGAGTTGTAAAGGGTCCTTTAAAAGAGTTAGTATTGGTGTGATATTGTGTTCAGTGTTGGAGTATTTGTTGTATAATGGTTTTGTGGTGAGGACAAACGCATGAAGTTTGAGAGGTTTTCCATGAACAGACCTTCGTTGGATATGTATGTTTCATCAAATTTTACGTGTGCCATTTTTGGATTGAATGTTGTGGTAGTCCTAAATTTTATATTGAAAAATATATTTATTGGAAACGTCTAGGTCGACTCACATAGGACCATAAGGGGCCATAACAACTAGGCACTCCAACCTTGGAGCTCAAAACACATTCATGGCAGTGGCAATCGACGACCCACAGAAGGCTGTGTTAACAGGAGACGGACCGTTCGATGCGGGGCGTATAGATGGGACATTCGTCATTCAGTTGAGGAGTTTAGGCATCCAAATTAGGACCCATCGATGGGGGGGACATGGTGAGAAAACGGACCGTCGATGCTGGGAAGTCGCTGGTGCTGTTGTGATTTCTTTTCTTGTAGTTTTTGTTAAGGCATGGTTTGTTTTGGAAAATCACCCAAGTATATTAAATAGAAGGACGGTTGTTTGTGTGTTATGGGTATTTTAAGCGTATATTATTCATGAAATGCTATTTAAACTAAGGGCTAAATATAATTAAAACACGATTCCCTCCCAAAAGTTTGTCAAAAACCCAATGAGGAGCTCAGGTGAGACTGGAGCTTGAAGATGGTTCTTCAATGGGTGTTTTTTGTATTATCATTTTTCTTCTAAAGGTATGGGATTATTCATCTAAGATTTTCTATCTCATTAGAGCATTCCAAAAATGGTTTTCAAAGATTCAAAAATATAAAAACGTCCAATTTCTATTTCTTGAGTCTTGGGTCCTTGCAGGAAATGTTTTCAAACGTTAAGATATGGTATTCGTGATGTATAATTGATTTTGTATCTATGAAATTTCCATGAACCCTTTATTTGACAAATCTCTCATAGATAAAAATAGGGGTTATTGTGATCATGCTTGATAGTGATGAATTTCATAGTAGATGTTATGGGTTATTGATAAGATAGATTATGATTGATTGTTTATAGGCTGTTTCAACTTTGATTCAATGGTATTTAATAGTCTTTAGTCCATTGCATATTAAGATATTGACTGATATTGACTTAAGACTTATGATTATGTGGTTTCTATAGCTATGATTGTGTTATAATTGTTGGGTAAAGTGACATTTAAGGTTGTATTAGAGATGTGAATATGTAGTTAATTGACCCTAGTTCTTGAGGATTGTTATGGTTGCATTCAATTATTGGTATGGCATGGGTACGGGCGCTTATGCTATTTTTGTTTAATGTGGATGATTAATAATTTGGAATGAAAGTGGTATGAGGGGGAGGAGTGCAGGGTATGTTCCACAAATCCCTTCTTTTAATGTTAACTAGACTTCAATTATGTTGGTGTGATTGTATGGTACACGTATGGTGACGGTGCTCTAGTGAAATTCGATTTGGCCTTGTCGGAACTTAACTTGGTGGCAAATCAGTGATCATGGCCTTTTGGCATTACTTTAAGTAGTATACTAATGATTTTGATATTGATTTATGTGAAGTTTGAGAATATCTATCAATGTGAAGCAATGTGAGTATGTATTCGTTCTAGTATGTTAGGGAAATATGTAGCTATGGCAATTTAGTATCGTGTAGTCATAAGGTTATATGATTGTCCTAATTGGGTATATGAGTCTATTATGGTCTAGATGATATGAAATATGGTAAGGTATATGCATGACTTAAAGATTGAGATAATGGTATTCCTCAGTGATGTTAAGATGACATGTACTAAGTGTAAAGTGAAGGATTTGTGTCGTGTCTTGGTGGCTTATGTCCCTTACTTGATGGATGTATGAATGTGAATATGAGATGTCTTTACTTTGGATACTAATGCTTCTTAGTCTTGAATTTATGAATAACATGTGACCTTGAATGATGATAAGAGGGACTTTTATATGAAACCTTGAAAATAGTGGAAAGGTTATGTATGTTGCAGTAGAAACTCGTATTGGTATACTTCAAGTAAAAGAATGATAGACTTAAGGTTGATTGGCTGGAACGGATTCATATCAAACGGTAGGAAAGTCATGAAGAGCTTCTTGTCCTTATTGGAAAGTAATCCTAGAGGACTGCTTTGGTAGGGTCAATGTTATTGGGTTATGAAATTGATATGGAACCCCTTTCTATGAACCTTTAATAAAAATTACACTATGAGAACAAAGGCTAGACTGAGGAGAGATGGTAGGGGAATAGTTCGTGATAAGGATGAGACTAGAATACAAAGAAACCTTCATATCCTTAACCAGTGCCTACCACATGGGATGTGTAAAGTTTACCATTGGCAAGTTTTAAACACCCTCATCGGAGTAGGTTAGAACACCGGATCAATGATTTTCTACCATGGTCTATTTTGGTTATTGCTATTCTCATCATATGGGGTTACTACTGCATTAGAGAAACCGATGTGAAGTTTAGGTGGTGGTATGGACGCTATCTACACATTTCACAATGGCTTGAAGGTGGTAGTTAGGTCCCTAGGTCTTGGTCTAAGGACCATTACTGAAATCCTTATATGATGAATGTCTTCTAAGAACTAATAATGTAAGGACTTAAGTTAAGAAAAGTATGTTAAATGAATAAGTTCGTATGTAGGTAGTTATGGGTTGTCCTAGTAATGGTAAGGGGACATTAGAATGGTCACTTCTGATTTTTATACCTAGATAATTCTTAAGATGAATCTAGTTAGGGGAAAAGATGTTAATTATGTAGAAATAATCCAAACTTAGGTTTCGTAGGATTACTAGGTAATCTTTAAGAGCCAATCATGGATGTTATCTTTTGGAGTACTTAAGTAAGTCTTTTGATAACCTTTGTAGATGAGAATGTGATATTATATGTATGCTAATGTATTAAGTATGAAAATTCTATCTTATGTAGTCTATAAAATATCTTAAGTGTATGTGTAAGGGATTGTATGCCCGATCGCTTCACAACTCACTCAAGTGAACCTTAGAGTCACATTTGGTGGGAGGATCTCATGTTCATGTGATTGATGTGTTTTTAAGTATGTGTATCTCATTATGGGCAATCATAAGGATCATTTAGGTCTGTCTAGAGGTGTTGTATGGGCTGTCTCTCTTTTTCTTAATTAATTGAGTCTTAGGGTAGATATTACTGAGGGAATTATATGCTAGAAGGTGTGCAAAGTGAAGCTAAAGAACTTCACTCTAACAGTGAAGCGAGTTTACTGTACAGTGAAGTGAGCTCCCTGTTATATTTCCTAAAATTTGACTATTTGCTTAAATGATTTCCTATGTGTTTCTAAGTTTTTAACTGTGTTTTATCTATATAATGGTGTTTTAATAAAAATCATGAAAAGAATGTATGTAATTTTAAATGGACCCTTTTTCATGGTTTTGCATGGTTTCCAACTGAGTGCATCTATTTGCTACCCCTTCTTTTCCTTTTTGACTTTAGTATAGGGAATTGAAGTTTTGATGTTGGACATGGAGATGGGCTAGGTTATAAGGGTTTTGATGAAGATGAAGAGAAGTATTGGTGAGCCTTATCGTATTCGAGACAATATGCACACGTGGTCCTTATGTCTTAGTCCTTATTTGAGGTCTTGTATGGGACTTCGTCTCACGTACTGTATACTATAGAGTTAAGATGTTCAAGTGATGTTATAAATGTTTAATGTTTTGGAAGAAAGTCTTCCACTTGTGTAATGATTATGGAAAGAGTTCTTTGTGTGTGAAGAAAGTTTCAAAATTTTTACTCATTTTAGTATGTTTATAATGCAACGAATGGTGCGAGTGGATTAAATGAGACTTCCTGAAGTCTCATTTTCCATGTGGAGACACAAGGATACTATAACTTCTAGGGTGTAGTTGTGGGTAGTGACACCTATGCGAGCTCATAGTTAATGGATAAGGAGATTGCTTCTACGTAATTCATTTGCTACTAACAAGGAGAATTCATATCATAAGGTGCCTTAGATACAACATCTCTACTCATGAAGTATACCCTCCCCTTCTTCAAATCCTTTTGGTGCTAAGAATAACTTACCTAGGTAGTCTTAAACAGTCATTGACTATAGTTTAAGGGATAACTCTTCAGCACCCCATTTAACTAACAAAGAGTACTTATTCCCTAGAGGTTACTTTTGAAACCACATCTCAACTCACAGGGGTATTCAACCTCCAACTATCTTGGAAAGCTCTTGGGAAAATGAGGTGTGATACTAACAGTTCATTTCCAGTTCACGAAGAGTGTTCACCCCAAAATCCCCGCTTTTCCATATCCCAAACTCTCCTATCGAACGTCCATATCATCACACACTGACCATACCCTACAAACCTCGATACCACCCACCCGCGAACTCCTCTCCATTACTAGATTTTTTTGGGAATAGATAGGGACATGGTCTAGACACTTCATCTCTTATAACAAGAGAGCCTACGTAAGATCCCCCATTTTCATTCATTAACTTCATTCATACATTAAAAGTGTATGTGAGTATATATGAGAACACCTTTCACATAATCACCATTGTTAATAACATTGACTTCTAAACATGTTCATAACAACATTCATCATAATTCACAAACTATCATGCTTCACATATGCATATACTTCATTTAGACATAACATCATCAAGATACACATTTTCAAAATCCTAAAATGTATCATGCATATACATTATAACATCTCCTTACTACACATTCAATGCCTTCAATGCCATAATTACAATACACACTTATATTCATAGATTTCAAGTGAACAACACTACTAAAGGTGGACCATACCACTCAAGATCAACTCAATAAAAACTAAGCAAGATCGATCAACTTACCCTTTATTCAAGCCTTTACAACCTTTATCAATATTTCACAAAGTAATCATAACAAAGCATAATAAGGCAGTAGGTAATCCACAATACAACTTATGAAACACAACTCTAACATTTTGTAATCATATACATTAAACCCACTTCATAATTCAAAAGTTGAGAATTTGCATGAGCATGGTTCATTGAGTTTTTTTAACTCAAAATCATTAACTAACATTGAAAAATATCGTATTTCATTCATTAAAATGTTTTCATGTAAAGACCCATGGTTAGAATTCAAAATAGAAGAATTTAGGAGTTTAAATCTTTTTGGAAAGTCTTTTAATGTGATCCTCAAATAAAACAAGACTCAAGGATGAACTACCATACCTTACTATGAAGAAACGCACGAGATTTAGTGAAGAAATTGTCCTAAACCTTCCATCCAAGACCTTTCTTGAGTTATAGCTTCAATAGAGTTTGAGATAGTCTTTCTTGAGCGATGAATTTTAATTTTTAAAAGTGAAGACTAACTTAGGTTATAGGAGTATAAACTAACTTAAAATACCCTAAAAATCATAAAACAACCGTCCATGTTTCATTATAGACTTAGGGTGAATTTAACAAAACACCCCAAGCTTGGCAGAATAACATACAACTTTTTCAGGTGCCAAACGACGGACGCAAGCTAAGGAGCGTTGTTTGATCGATGACCCGTCTTGCTGGGCGTCGTTTGGATTAGAGGCATATTTATTGGAATCTAATTTCCCACAACTAAGGGTGGAGTTTCTCCCAAAATTGATGGAGCATCTTTGACCAACTCGTTGTCGATGCTAGGCGTCGTTTGGGCAGTGTTTGATGGACTTCAACCCAATTTTTTGGTCCTCCTCAACGACCCTCAGGGTTTTCCATGGGGAGTAGTACCTAGAAGGTTCAATCCCTAAACATGACCATATAGGTCTTAGGGTCCTCCCCTATCAATTATGACACCATACAACTCACGATACATACAAAGTCACAGTAGAACGCATGTAAGCACATGGGCGTCTAGTTTCCAAACATCTTTGTCGTCCCTGCCGTTTGACTTCCAAACTCACTAAACTGACCTCAAACAATAAAATTTACAATTCTTAACACATTGTTAACTTAGGACACAGATGTGACACTCTAGTTAGAGCTATTTAATTTTGTGGGTCGCTCTAACTCCCCTCAAGGCCAACTTGTGCAATGCATAGGTAAAGTCACATACCCTTACCTACACTAACTAGTATACTCTAAGTAATCCTGGTTAGTGTGTATATTTATTGCTTTCGTTCATTCATTTTAGGTTCTGGAATATTCTCGATAACCCATAATAGTCTATCTGAGCTGAAAATAGAATCTAGTATCATGAAACACTAAACCGAAAGAAGGTGCTCTACTTGCCAAGGTAGAACCATACATAAACATAGCATATGGGTGGATCCACTAGCTAGTATTAATATTGGGGCACATAGTTCAGGAATTAAGGTATGTGTAGTCAAAACCCTCTTTATGCTAATTCTCATTATAGTCTCCATCTCATGAGAACAATTATGAACCTATGTTCCCTCTTTGGAAGGAACACCTCTCACTTTCTAGTTCTCTTGGTGCTAAGTTAAATTTCCTTTTTGATGTCTCTTAAAGTCTTTCGTCACATCAACTCTTAATATAGGTCATAGGAGACTAACCCCTTCTATATTCATGTCAATAGCTCATTAGGTCTAGGATAAGAACATCCTTTCATAACTAAACTATCATCATGTGAGAAACATTAAATAAAAATCATAGAAATGGAATGCTCATGAGAAATCACCTCCAATCCATCATATAACACACCGTTAAATATATCACATTCGTAATGTCATATAATAATCATATATCCACAACTTAATCCACAATTATTCAGTTGAGCAACATATTCAGGAAACACCAACATTGTTAAAGTACAGAAATCATGATCTTTAAAGTCTTAACAATGACTGCCAAGAATCTCCTTCAAGATCTCACCCACAATTCCAAAACATTATCCAATAATCAAATCACCATTATCATATAATATTAAATTAAGCAATACAAAGTTCCACCAATAAAAAATCATAATCTATCAATATAAATAAAATCAATATCACATTGAACCAATGTGAAAGATAACCCACAAAATTGGATGAAAACAATAGTTTTAAAGAACATTGTTATCAAATATTTGAAGAACCTCTTGGGGAAAGGAGACCAAAGAGTGAATATCTTCCATAACTTGAGAACACTTCAAGAATAATGGCGTAAAATTTTGAATCTTGAAGTCCTAATATGAAGTTGTTTTTCTTCTTAAATGTTGTCTTCGAGTAGTGAGAGAAAAATGATTGATTTTGGTTTCAATTGGGGATTTGATTTTGGTGGGTAATAATGAATTAAAAATGACCTAAAATAAATAAATAGTCATCCTCTAAATTACCGAAAATACACCTAACTTAATTGGGTCTTTTTGTGAAGTCAATTTGTCGTAAAACTGACGCGAACAAATCTGATAAATGGTTGTGTGTCGTGGGGGCACTTCCAATTTCTTTTTTCTAGAATCGTACTCAAGGAAGTGAGTCTCGTGAAGGTCACGCGTCAGGAGTCAACTTTTTCTTTTCAACTGTGGGCTGCATGATGCGCCACCACCCTCACATCTTGGGTGATATGTAGAGTGGTTTAGCAGCCTACTTGCCAATGTTTGGGTCCTCCTAAAGGACCTTTTGGGTGGTCCTTGGTGAGTAATTACTAGAATTTTTAACCCTTCATACATTACTTTACCTATTTAAAGTATTTTTACAAGTTTTACACTCCATACGACACTCCAAAACATTCAAAAAACATAAGGACGTCTACTAGTTCAATTTCGTTAGTTTCCGGGCGTCTTTGTCTTCCCTTTGCATTTTCTCTATAATACTTATAAATAAACTTTATTATATTATTATAAGTATGGAAACATCACTTTAAACATAATTAATTAGGTGAGGCTCAAGTATAGTTCATAGGACTTATGGAGTATTACACTTCTTCTAGTACTTCTTGATTTTTTTCCTTTTTCACCACGCCCTGGCCTAAGTTAGCTTTTCACTAAACACATATAAAGAGGATAATTTGTAGTGCATGGAGAGAGGTCTAAGTTTTAACCAAATATCTTCCAAAGAAGGATAGGCATAAAGGTTGTTCAGGAGAGGTTGAAATGCTCACGGGTAGGCCAAAAAACAGGAATATGTCAAATTAGCTCACTCTTCAAAAGGTTCCTAAGATCATATCAACTTCACACCTTACAATACCAAATAGACTAATAGGAAAAAATCTAGTTTTATTAATCCATGGTTCAAAGTGAGCTCATCATACAAGGTCTCGACACTTAAGTCAACATTACTACAGACGTCGCTAGTGTGCATCGGTCATCACAAGAAAATCAATTTGATTAATGGCTAATCAAAATAAGATGAAAAGATTTCACACATTTTCTGTCCAACTTCATTTGGTCTCATCATAGCCGTACATTCATGTTTCTTGATTGAGAGAACTATGTGAGTCATCCTTATTTATCATAATTTAGACTTGGATTTGGGCAAGAATAGTCACTTTCAACACAAAAGGTGGCAAATTTTTTTGAAAAAACTAATTTTGAAGTGTTAAAATCCTTTTACAATTTAAATTAAAAACAAAAGAGCGACAGGTTCAAACATCAACGAAAAATGGTATAAAACCACTATAATGAAAAACAACGCAAATATATAGAAAACACAAATATCCATAAGAAACAAACAAGTAAACAAGGTAATCCTTACCCCAGCACAAAATAAAAGAATTTATTCGTAAATTCGAATAATGAAATTATCAAAAAAAATGCAAGTATCCTAAGATAAGGGATGAGATATATCTAGAATACTTTCTAATCCTCAATGCTCCAAGTGTCACAAGAAGGACCAACCCTACTAGATCCAGAGAAGGGTGTTTTTTCCCGAGAAGCCTGCTATACAACATTTTTCATAATTTTCTTAATCTCATCCACATATTCATATACAACTTCTTCAGTTTCTTTCTGGAATTTTAACCGTTCCAAAGATTCCTGACATAGTTTTGGACTTCAAGTACTTCAAATCATCCATTACCTTTGAATATTTCTGATTTTAGGGTCGTGACGTCATCTATGGACCCTTTGTCTTGGTCACACAATACAATCCTCGTTGCTAAGACCTCGATGGTGGTGTTTGAGGTGCCACGACGTTATCTAGTGCAGTTTGGATCATGGGTGGAATTGACGTTTCCATATTTGCAACACAAACATCAACAAACTAGGCATGTTTCACCAATATGGAAAAAGGATGTTGTAGTGATTAGGGTAAAGGATGAACTATATGACATGGGTCAGGGTGGTTGTGCTGCAGTAGCAGAGCCTAAAGTATCAACAAAAAAGGCAAAGGATCTAGTTGTACCTGAATGCCCAATGGCTGAAGTATGGAATAATGTTTCTGTAGGTACGAGTCTAATGATTATAGATTTCTTTCTCTGTTTTTCTACTTGATCTTTAAGAAACTCAGCTTTTATATTTCAGATATCGGTGGAGGTGGTTGACACTAATTGTGCATTCTTCCTTGCATCAGTAGGTACTTTATTGCTTTTGCACAATTTAGTGATTAGTACCGGGAAGGAAGAGATGTGTGGAGTTGCTTTCCTCGCATGTTGATTTCTGAAGCAAATATTTTCTGCATAATTTTCCTAGCGTGACCTATAATTCACCCAAGGAAAAACTACTTTAGCATGAACAAGAACTGATTCATGCAGAGAAAGCATAATCATGGTACTGATGAATTTGAACCAGTGTCTTGCAGCCTCGTTCAAATCCTTTTTCTTGATTTGGACTTTTATTTACAGTTATTCAAGAGTATCATCTCGTATTAATGGATCTAACAACTTCTTCACAGCATTTAGTTTCTCATCCTTAATCAGGCTTTAACAACGATCACTAATTTGGGTGCACAATCCCTAGACTATGTTGAGGCCCCACTGTCGCAAGCTACTTTTCTTTCTCTGACTGCCACATAATCCACCGGCTTGAAAAATAACACCAGCCTCTTTGATTGAGGTATCAATGCACTGTATGCATCATATAATTATCTGACCCAACTTAGGATACACTTCAGGAACTCCATCACTTACGAATATGTTTCAATGACCCCATCTATCGATGACAATTTTATTCAATAATCGTTCTCATCCGCGTTGACTTTGATAGATTTTTTGTCCTATGTGGGGGACCTTTTAGCGGTGGTGAGAGAACCATTGGTCGGTCTATATTAGGAGGAGTCAAGATTATATGTTGAGGTTCCCTTATCCTATATTTATCCTTCAGCCTTTTAGTCCATCACTCCATCCTATTTGCTTCGTCCCGTGCCTCTTTGTCAGAATTTGTATTATAATTGATGGGGTCAAAGTTGTAGGGGCTTGTGTTGTCAAAGCTTGCATATGATAATTCGAGGGCTTTGCCTGTTCCTTTCTTTTCAAATATTTGGTGAACATCCTCCCAGGGGTGTTTATGTTCACTAACCACTATACCTTTTCTTTTTCCTTTGGTTGGTTGTGTGTCCATATCTACAAAAGGATAGAGATTAGTCAGCGCATTGAGGCACAAAATTGCAGACATACTCGCTGATCTAGTTGGAGAATTTGGCATGCTAAGTCGAGCTCGCCTAAAAATTTAGATTAAGGTTTAAGTAGGTCGGCGATGACAAGAACTATGCGGCAAAACGCCAATACTTTTGGCAGGCTTGTGTTTGTCGGCCAAAAATCATAGTATAGAGGAATTGAAATGGGGCATGTAAAAGGTTATCATGGTTTCTATAAGCGTGTGATCACGAATATGTCTATAGAAAGTTACAGAACCCACGACGCTTAATATATGAATTTAAGGGCGATATAAGGTTAGTATGTGAAAGCAAGAGTGATTCATCGAGCCTAAATCATCTTGCCAAATGACCTTAATGCCTGTGAGCAACCCACTTCTCAAAATCAATGTAGTAAAACCCAAAAACAAGATTACACTATGCACTGATGAAATTCAACCAAGACTAGTAATGCCCAATCAAGTTGAAAACTTATTATACACAGTTAACCCTATTTAGTTTAGAGTTAAGCACAGAGAAAAAGAGGTTGAAACAATAAAAAACAGTAAGGCCCTAATATACCAATAAGAAGCAGTTATTTAGAGTAATCTACTCATATCAAAGAGATCTAACATGAATTAATGGATACCTAGATTGCTGATGAGGTTAACATTTTCAAAAATGAACTTGGGGTTTTTTGACGAACTAACTTTGTTTCTAAGTAAACAAAATTGTAATGCCAGGCAACAACGAAAATCCAAGTTCCAAGCTCTTATGTGTGACTAAATTACTTATATGAGTGAGAAGCTTAAGAATACTACATTGGTGTGAAGTTATAGAGTTTAAAAGAGAGAAAGAATGAGCAGGTGCAATTGTTGTTCATATGCTTGTTCAATTTTAGACCGTTTTTCCGTAATAGTCGTACCCACCGACCTACTCGTAGGAGCGCCAAATGGCCGTTGTCCCACTTTGCATGTAAAATCTCTATTTTCTTGGGGATCTGGTTGGTAAACTAAATCAACATTGCTGATTAAGTTGGCGATACAACAACTGTTATTCAGGTCCGCTGAGTTTTATATGCTCAATACACACTTGTGTTGACCTAAATGACAAATTCTAGCAGATATGGCGACCGTTTTTGTGTGTAGCGGAGTGGAAAATCTAATCACAAATCTTCACTTTACCCCGTAACACCAACACACTATTATTCATGAAAACCAAAATCCTAAGCATTTTAAATTCTTGTTTTGCCTCCCACGAAGCGTCATATTTAACTTCGCAGCACGACATAAGTACTCTATTTATCCATCATTAGTGGGATTGTCCTAAGCTTCATAAGGGCACCTTTCTCAAGTCCAGATAGATAGAAGATAACACTTGGTCCATTTGGGACACCAATAGATGAATGAGCATGGAGTGACATTTTGGCTAAACTCTTCTAGAAGTCTATCTTTGCTCGTTATGCCGTGAGAATTTCTGAACGTGGTCCCTCCTTTCATTTCACAACATTCATTGGTAGGTGAGGGGAACATAGTGTCTCGATTCATATTTTCCTTCAAGCTCTTCAATATTCTTGAATGCGTTGTGCTACCTACTTTACCTTAATGAACCACTGGTTTTTTAAAAAAAAGCAAAAATTAAATTAAAGTGAGTAAAACAATACTAAAAAGAACAAAAACTCTAAATAGACTACATTTCACGTGACCCCACTCCCCGGCAATGGCACCATTTTGATGCTTATCGTGACCAACAAAACTAGCCTACGGTTTGAGTGTCTACGATCATCGATAGTCTTGTAACCTAACTCAATGGTTGGGGTGATGTGCCAAGGGACTGATAGTGAAAATAGTAGTTAAATTAGAATTTTCTTACTAATTAGTTGTAGTTAGAGAAATTTACAAATAAAAATGAAGTAAATCAAGTGGGTGACACAGAATTTTCAATCAACGATGAGAGTTTTGGTCACAATTACTAGATTAACAACGAAATAACAAAAAAAAAGTATGGGGAAATATTCTTGTCACATCCTGGTTTACACATCCAGACCTCCGGCGTGTCATCCTTTTTAAGGCTAAGACTCCCTAATTAGTTTTCAATGTTCTCAACATTCGTAGGTTTAAAAAGTCGGAAAAATTTAAAACTTTATTTTCTTCTCTACTTTGTGAGGGTTGCATACTACCTCTACATATACATATATCATTCATATCGACTATACTATAAGAAGCCCTTCATATAGGAAGGTATCATAACTTCTAATTTATTGGCATCATGATATATAAAAATAAAGACATAGTATCAAATATTGTCTTCGGCTCATACCCATCTAACGGATATCACATAGGGCATAGCCCTTACATCAATTCACAAGACCATGTATCTGTCATAAACAAAGTACATATTCAAATAACAAGGAAAAATAATGAAGAGTTAATAATCTCAAAACAAATCAAAGGCTAGAAGATTGGCCTTGCCTTCGAAAGTTTGAAGTACCCACCACCTCACTTAGATGAAAGAAGAATCCAAAGCCTTCACAATATCAGCCTTCCAAACCCTTCAAAAATCCGGAACCCTAAAATGTTTGTGATAAGGGAAAAAACGGGGTTAGTAACCCCATGTACTATTCTTGAGGATCTTAGGCCATACACAAGAAAAACATCTAAAAGGAATTTTTAATCAAAGCATACCATTCTACCCCCTTTTAGGAGTTAATAGCAAAGTTAGTAAGTCGATATTAATCCACACATGCTTACTATCTCAACAAGTAATACGCTATCGCCAGCACTCTTGGATCATGATTGACTACACCCTTAGGCATGCAAGAATATATCACAAGAATAAATCAGATTTGAACATATCATAATAAACCAAGACAAATACTCACAAGTCGCTTATCAAGTCAAGAAGTGCAATGACCAAGTGAAAATCCCCCCCCCCCGCCCCTATAATACCTACTCTATCACATCCCCTCAACCAGAAAAATGACGCACTGTCCAACTTTCCATATCATGGATTTAGTTGCTTGTGCAATTTCAAATCTTATATTATCATTAATAATAACAGGCAATATTAATAAATGAACTAACAACATATATTATCCACAATATGACATGGTCAGCATATCAGTCATGATGATATTATCATAAAAATAAACATATAAGTACGCTCCTCTCAGTCTACAGGAGAGTGCATGTCTAGGTGATTCCCCTACCCTACAGACTAAGCTAGCCCCTTATTTTCCAAGTGTTAGAGTTCAATCCTTCTTTAATCGTTTTAAACACCTTTTGGGAACATTCTGCCCAAACCGAATAGCAACAACATGAGCTAGTTGGATCTGGTGTCATAAAATCTTACATCAAAAGAAGGCGTACTACGTGACAAGGTTACCCTAACATAACATACGGCAACTACGTGATCCACCTAGCGGTATTCCTATGGGGGGCAACATAGTTCAACACACCATGAGATTTAGTTGGGACCGCTGCTCTTTATGTGGCCTATGCATTATTTCTCCAATAGCAAGAGTAATGTGTTTTCCTACCTTCCCAACCCTATGACCAATTAAAATTTTTACTCTTTTGGGTCAGAGTAGTCAAAGGAGATGCAATGGACGTGAAACCATCCACGAACCTCCGATAGTAACCCGGTAAACCAAAGAAACTCTTGATGGCAGTCGGAGTCAATGGTCTAGGCCAATTTTTCACCGCTTCTGTTTTCCTTGGGTCTACTTCAACTCCCTCACTAGAAAGATGTGCCCAATAAAAGTAACCGATGTCAACCAAAACTCACACTTACTGTATTTGTCATACAATTGATGTTCTTTAAGGGTTTGTAACAGTACCCTGAAATGACACATATGATCATCCTCATTCTTAGAGTATACCAAGATATTGTCCATGAATAAATTACAAAAATAATCTATGTAAGTTTGAGATACTATATTCATTAGGTCTGCGATAAATGCCGGCATAGGCTCATGAGTACCGAAGAATGAACCAAGAACGCATAAATTGCGGGGGCTGCTCATACCTAGTCGAAAGGTCGTCTTCGTATATCCTCACTCTCACCCCCTCGTGTTGATGATACCCTACTCTCAAGTCTATCTTTCACAAGTAACTCGCTCCTTGGAGTTGTCCAAATACTTCATCAATTCGAGGGAGAGGGTACTTATGCTTAATGGTGAACTTGTTAAGTTTGCGGTAGTCATACACATTCTCACAGAACCCATCCTTTTTGACAAATAACAGGCGGAGCACCCTCATGAGATTACTAGGCCTTATAAACCCTTGTCAAGAAAATCCTTTAGTTGAGGGGCCTTCAACTCGTCAATTTGGCCGGAGCCACGCGATTTGAGTCGGATGTGAATGGGATTTCTTCCGAAGTCATCCATACTAAAATCAATTCCGCATTCTGAAGCGCTAAAGGGGCCAAGGGCACTGATTAGCAGGATGCAATGAAGGAATGGTGACTAGCTGTAAAGAAGGGGGATGGTCAGTTGGTTGACACGGGTAGATAGTAAAAAATAGGTAATACCGGGACTGTCATTATGAAAACATCGCGGAATTCACACTAACTACGGGGAGCCGACTCAATAGGAGGAATTTGGGAATTCAAATCTTGGACTCTTACTATTTGTAGAGATAACCCTTTGAGATCATTTTATCATGCGTTTAGACAGATATGATACTACCTCTAGGAATAGAATTCGCCACCCTTCCACTCAACACGGTTCATTTGGGAGTTAAAGAATAAACCTCACCACTCTTTCCTACAATCATGGATTGGCAAAACATGCTGCAACCAACCATACCGGCAATATACTATCAAAATCAGCATATCTAGTGTCTACTAGATCAACATTAAGAAACTCTATGGGCTAAAACGAAATAGGACAATTTCGATCGACCTCTTTTTCAACAACCGACTCCTACTGGAGTAGACACTAGAAAAGGCTCAATCATGGGCAAAATTCAATCAAGCATCAAACATTTTGTCTACTATTGGTGTAAACGGAACAAAGTATACCGTGATCAAGTAAAGCATACACATCAAGAGTAAGATTGTTAGGCATAATACCGATCATCAACGTCGAAAAGGTATCAATGTTCTCACCCCTTGATCGTTGAGAAGTAAGCGGTTCTCTTGGAGTCATCACTAGAACCATTTCTTAGTTCTTAGACACTACCCTTGTCTTGACTCTTCAGATTTTTGGATACAATTTCTCATTTTGTGACAACTCTTGCAACAACTAAACCAATTATCTGTCCCCTTAAGGCACTTATCATAGTGCTTTTTATCACACTTTCCACAAGTTGGCTTCACCATTGGTAAATTAGAACTTTTTCCCTTCTTATTTTTAGGGTTAGACACCCTATCACCACTAGATCTTGAGAATTTGGTAGGTACTTGATTGTATCTCAAGCCTATTCTTTGAGAGTCCCCCATAATTACATAGCCTCGTAGCATGCTCTGCGTTTTTCCTCTCGTGAGCTCTTGCCTCCTCACCCTCTTTGCATAACTATAAAAGCAGGAAATGTTTGCGATGTTTTTTCATGAGTTTGGCCGATTGGAATCTCCTCTTGTTACGTCCTCCGATACGTCCCCTTCACAAATATCTCATTTCGTCTCTGGGTCGGAGACGAAGAAGGAGCATATTTGGACAACTTAACGAATTCCAAAGAGTACTCCTGAACACATCTTCCCTCCTTGGCGACGATTGATGACTTCGTTACTTTATTCCTCCTAATCTCTGTAGGAAACTAATCTATAACAGGTCCTCTTTAAGATCTCCGATTGACCGGATGACCCCGTGCATGGGCTCTATTGTAGCCTCCATTCAGCTACCAAATTGAGACACATCCTTTGAGTTGATGTGAGGCCACCTTGGCCTTCTCACTTGAATTACCCCATAGCATTTAGCACCTTGTGAGACCTCATCAAGAATTCTTTGGTATTCAGCAACCTGAACCGTCTAGAAAGTAGGAGGGTTCATCCAAGTGAAGTTCCTTAGACGGGGAAGCCATAGTAGTTACTTACTTGTTGATAGAGGTGACGAGGAGCACGATCCTGGTCTGGCTTGAGCCTCATAGCGTGGGCTTAGAAAACGTTGTTTCTATGTGCTTGGTATCATAGGCTTGGGTCATTGAGACAAGCATATCCCTCATCTCTGTCCCCGTCATAGTAGGTTGAGGCTTCTTCGGGGCTTGATCAATAAAAGCATTTTCCATAGTGGAGAACTTGCTCATCATGGAGGAGCTCCGCATTAGGCATGTTCTCCTCAGTCTTTGAGTGGCCGCATTCCTTCGAGTGTTGTCATGCGTTCCTATAAGCACAACAATATGAGTGACTGGGGCAAGGAACACCATAAGTAATAAGCCTATTGCAGCGATATAAGAATTTCACAGAATGATAGTGTTCCTAAATATCATATAGGTTCAGCTACTAATAAGTGTTGGTGCGGCTTCATATCACAATTATGATACAACCTAATAGACGTTCTAGAGATAGAAACATAACTCAATAATTTTGAACCTCTGCTTTGATACCCTTAAGTTGTTATATCCGTGGTTTATCCCCTAGACGTAACCGGCTCGTCATCCTTTTTAAAGGACTACGACTAGCCTCTTAGTTTCATGGCATCACATTCAGAGGTTGAAAAAGCGTAAAAGTTTAAAACTTTTATTGTCTCTACTACTTGGATGTTTTACATAGACCATCTACTACACAATAATATATATTCATATCGACTATACCATGCCCCTTGCATATAGGAAGGTTAATGCCTTCTTCTTTTATTTGCAAATATTATAAAAATATAGAAATATCTCAACGATTTTCCTCGTCTTATACTAATCTAAACGGATTATCACAATATGAGGGCATAAACCTTAAATAAATTCAACAAGACAATGATAGGTCATACAAAGTACCATATTCAAATAACAGTAAAGAACTTATAGTCAATGAGATCATAACAAATCCAAGCTAGAAGAGTGGCTTTCCCTCAAAATTGAATGTGACCCAGACCCCACTTGGATGAAAGGAAGATCAAAACTTCACAAATATTGGCCTCAAAATTGTCTTCACGACCATACCTAAAATGTTTGGGAACAGGTAAGAAACAGGTTAGTACTCCCACATTTCAACTAGTAATGATAATTTAATTGCCACTACACTAGCAAACATGCTAAAAGATACTCTTTATTATCAAAGCATAGCCATTCTACACTTTTTAGGGGCTTATGGCAAAGTCAAGTAAGTCATATTAAGCAACTTGCTTACTATCATCAACAAGTAAACAAATCCCAACACATCTTGGATCTGATTTTATTACAACCCTAATCCTCAGGATCTATCACTAAGATGAATAAGTGTTAACGTATCGAATAATCCAAGACAACTACTCATCCAGTCCTATATAAGTCAGCAAGTGGCATGATCCAGCAAAGCGCCATAAACCTTACTCATCAAGCTCATTCCATCAGAAAATCTGACCAATGTCCAACTTTCATATCATGGCATTAGGATTTCCATTTCATATATATTATCAGTACTAATCCCGAAGCATATTCATAATGAACCCAATCAACTATAGTAATCACAATATGACATGATCATCATATACTAGATATATATTATCATAAAATAAACATATAAGTACCTCAATCTCTAAAATTCTCCTCAAGTAAGTCCAAACTGCATGTCCAGTTGATCCCCACCCCTACCTAGACTAAGTATACCGCTTGGATTATTCAAGTTAGAGTTCAAGGCCGCTTTCATTCATTTTATAGCCTTTGGGACATGTTGGTCCCTAACCGATATAGACAACATGTCTAGTGTGGAATCCGGTTTTCATAAAACCCTACAAAACCGAAAGAAGGGGGACTAGCTTGCCAAGGTAATACCAAACATAACAAGAGAAATACGTGGATACACTAGTCAGAGTATCCTTATGGGGGGTCAACATAGTTCAACAACTAGGAGATCGTTGGGCCCGCTCTTTATGTGCCATGCATTATGTCTCCAATCACAAGATATATGTCATTTTCCTACCTTGTCGCTATTGGGAAAGGACACTTACTCATCTACTTCACACCGTTGTCTAACTAGAGTCCATTTTTGAAATGTCTTTAAGCTTTCATTTTCTCATACTCTTTAGGATCAATAGGTTCTACCCTTTTGCTAATATCATCATCAGATAGCCAATAAGAATTGTTAATTATAAGTCCTTTCATCAACAATTCATATAAGTGGAGGTTAACACTCTCAGCAAGTCAGAAGATATTAAGGCTCATTATAGTTTTAACTCATCTTTATACACATACACCTTATGCACGGCTCACAACATAGTCAAGACATTTCCATTCAACATCATAACCACCCTATAGATCCTAGTCTAAGGCGATACTCCAATGTTAGAAATCATGTGGCTTACACAATTAATCTCAATTGGAAGTAAGAGATTCTAAAACTTACCAAGTCTTTCTTATAGTATATCATAAAGGTCTTACCATAAACCCATAAATCAACAATACATAGGGAGTAACATCATCACACAATGATAACCAATAGAATAACAAGGCCAATTGCATCTCTACAACACAATTCATCTTTAGATCACAACTTGAGACAAGGTACATAGGCAAATTTTGCATTATAATTCATAACCTATATCATATCTCAAGAACTATCATGATAGGCCTATAATTTATCTTAATTTAATCATAATAGCACCATAGGATAGTAATATCATCAATAAAAAACTCAATTGAATGATCACCATACAACATAGGTCAACATCACTACCTAGGGTTAGGGATAGAGGATCATATTTTTCAATTACACCAAACCATAAAAATTATTATAAACAAGTTGAATTAGATGTAAATATACTCAATATAACCCAAAGAATTCATTAATAACTCAATCCATGACTTCAATTTCTTAATTGAATGAAACCCATAAGAAAACTCAACTTTTTGTAATCTATTTTAAAGTAACCCTTTGAGGAAAGAATCTAAAAGGTGAATAGAACTCATACCTTAATGTTTCTCAACAATTTGATGAAGAATCCACCCTTTTTCCATCCCCAAAACCCTAGTTCTTGCTAGGCTGCAATGGTGAGTACATGTAGAGAGAAAAATAAGAGAGAAGGAAGAGAGTTTATTTTTGAGAGTTGTCTTTAGGTTAATGAGGGTTATGGGTATTTATAGATGGGATTAATTAACTTAATAATATCCCTTTAATCCCTAAATAACCCCTAAACCACTAAATTAATTTAATGAAATCATTTAAAATTCATCGGTGACACTCGACTCTCACCGACGAGACCCTGATCGACGGTCCGTCAATGAGTCAATGGAAACCCCCCCCCCCCTCTCTGCCCTGCACTCTGTCCTGTCGGTCAGAGACTTTGCAGGTGAGGGCTTTCTCTAATTTTTCTAAATGTGGGATAACGGTTGCCTCGACGCCTGTTGCCCTAATGATGCCTCATCAACTCCCTTTCGTCGTGTGTAACAGTAGCTAGGTAAACAAGGGCCTTCACGAATCTTTATAAGTTTGGTACGATGATATCCACGATTCCCCCTTGAACTACACACGGACCGTCGTCTGTCTCGTTGATACACACTACTAGGCAGTGCCGCATCAAACTGCAGGGTTCCTCCTCAAGGGCCCTTGGTTGGTCGTTGGGGAGTCGTACACAAACATTTCAATCTTGAAACAACTAAAACACCTATTACCTACCTTTCCACCTATTTTTAAATATTTCCGACTCCTAAAAGTTAGTAAAAACGCTAAGGCACACTAACATTCCTTTGAACCAACTTCTCGGACGTTTTTGGACGGTTTGGTTCTTAAACCTTCTAAATGACCTATTTTCATAATAAATTGACTTAGAAATAGTTTTTAGAATTTACAACACCTATGTTAGGCTTTACCATGAGTCTTGGATTTAAAAGGTGTTACAATTCTTGTGATGTGACCACGATACAGGTTAATATAAATCATTGGGTTCATGAATTTGATACAAAATTTGCAAGATAATAGTTAATAGGCTAAGGTTTAGGTGAAAATAAGCTTTTTTTCGAACAACTTACCCCATTTCAAATGGGTTCATTTTGAACACCCATTTGCTGAATGAAGGACAGCCTAGACTTTAACTCTCTCACTGTATCAAGCTGAGTTTTATGATAAAGGACTAGGGCTCATCCTCCTGGGATGAACCTCATGTTGACCCACTCCTTAGGCCATCAATCTAGCGGACTTGGTTTCATGTCCTCTCTTTCAAGAAAGCTGAAAAACACATCATTGGTTTTTTATTTTAAACCTAAAACCCATCAAATTAAACAACAACTACTACGTGAAATCACTAATAAAATACATATAACCTATCAGCAAACAAAACCCAACAATAATCTTAATTCATATTGGAGTAATTACACCCCAAAGAATACGAATCAAATGGGTATAAGAAATAAGACCTTGATATAAGCAAAGAAAAAAGAATGCAGAAGATCCCCTACCAATTTGGCAAAGATAAACTTCTTTCTTCTTGTATCCCAAAAGCCATCTCCAAACATGAGATAAGATACGAGAAACTAATATTTTAAGAGTAAAAATTAGAATAATGTTTGGATTTTTCAAAAAATAGAAACTTAGGCTAGTATTTATAGTATACGAAAATATTTTTGCGGCGGATCGTTTGACAAGGTCAGTCCTCATCACCGATTTTCTCGGTGATTTGCCCGTATTCTTGTTCATCACCTTTTGTGTTTATCCTTTATCATATTTGAGTAATGAACAATTAGGCGGTATATTCTTATTTTGCGAAACAGATAGGCCACTTGTTGATCCTCTTCCTTCATGGTTTTGCATATTAGAACAACGGACAAAGTTCGTCTCTTTCGAATCACCAAAAATCTTTCACGATTCTCAAGATTTTAATTTTCGTCGGCCTTATTGTTCCTTTTTATGCTAAGTGTTCCATGCTTCCACTAAAACTTTAAATACATGAAACATTAGCATTTTCATCAGATATTTGAGATGAAATAAGAATTTGAGGACACTATTTGTTTTAAAATAAAGACCTCAAGAAGTCCAATTTGAGGACTAATCAGGGTGGCACTTGGTCAGTCAATTCTTAGTTCCTATATGTTCTTGCACCCTCGTGTCTGTGTTTAATGTGGATGTTCTCTTGAAAATTTGAGTATTGCTTTTGATTAATATTGATGACTTGAATAGGGCTCATAATCTAATAAAAATGAATGTGCAACTACAACGAGACCAGATGATGTTTTATAGACAATATGTGAACATTTTACATCTCATTGTAACTAGATAATTATCGAATTGAGTTACTTATGATGAACATTGCATACTAGAAAAAAGTGTGGTTACTTCTTAGATATTCTGTTAATGTGTTGTATGATGAGCTTAACGTGAACTATGTGTAATGACACCTAGAATTTACCGCATTAGTCTAGTTGACCAAGTTATGCAATCTCTTGAAATGATCTTAGGCAACTTTGAAAAATATGAAACAATTTGACATTATACCCTTTTTTTGTGGCCTACCTTGTGAGCATGTGAACTTCGCTTGAACACCCTTTGAGACTGATTCTTTTCTTGGAATAAACTTGATGACTTTTTGACATTTTTAATCCACTACCTATAATCCTCATGATATGTTGTTTATATGAATTTCCAACTTAGGCCAAAAGCCTAGATTGGGGGTGCGGTCAAAAGAAAAGATTAAACTAAGAACTGCAAAGAAATCCCCTTTGACCCATGATTTTGAGAAAGATGGGACTCCATCGTATAAAAAGAGAGAGAAAAAGTAAAATAATGAAAAAAAAAGAGGAATAAAGTTGTGAAATTGCAAAAAGAAATGGGTTTTTCAACAGTCCATGGAAGATGAATAATGGTGTTACTTGGGAGAATGAATTAGGTAATAAATAAAAGAAAATAAAATATTGTTCACACCACATTTGATGAGGATAGAAGTCACTGAGCCTAAATTACCATATCCTTAAACTCACCCCCGTCACAAACCTTGAAAACACTTTTTTATCTTGAGTGAGTTGAAACATTTGTTGGTTGGAAAATAAGGGAAAACCTATGGTTGAACTCATGCATTATGTTCTTATTTATGAGTGTCAGTGTTAATTTTGATTCTAGAGCTTCAAATTGTAGAACCATTGTGTGTGAATACGGAATAATTCTTTGTGTGAGTGCATTTCAGTACCTATGTTGAACTCGAACATAAATTTGAAGCAAGTACTGTGAACTTGAGAACTTTTTATAATGGTGAGTCACAACTTGAATCTTTGAGTGCACAATTGATCCTTACATGATGTAAGTTGAGTATTTTTGTGTGCATTCATGATACAATCTAGTGTACCATTGTCCGATACATCTTTTTGGAACTGCTCAACTTGAGTTTTACTTGAAGACAAGCAAAAGTTTAAGTTGGGTGTGTTGATGAACCCATGATTTGGACTCATTTAGTGCATTATTAGGAAAAATCTTGTGTCATAAAATTCCTTTTTTGTGCTAATAATATATGTAAAATACTTTTTTTTCAGGTACTTCAATTTAGCAACAAAGAATGGATAATAATGTGAAAAAGGAACAAAAGAGAGATAAAGAAATGAAAAAAATGAAGGCCTAGTGATCACTGACGTCACTCATCTAATTACCAAGTTACCACACTACCTCCTACAGTTATAGAATGTTGGATCTAAAATGGGGGTTAATTAGGTGAGCAACACTTCCATTCAGCGCGTCGATACTTTCAGTGAGGGACGACCAGATCACCAAAAGTGTCTATGGAAATTAAAAC
Source organism: Solanum habrochaites (assembly GCA_027704765.1). Taxonomy (NCBI): domain Eukaryota; kingdom Viridiplantae; phylum Streptophyta; class Magnoliopsida; order Solanales; family Solanaceae; genus Solanum; species Solanum habrochaites. Next base: position 45,535,423 of record JAKWJA010002489.1, on the reverse strand, counting down.
AAATGTTGATTTTCACTTTAAATTCTCTTTTGTACCTAGCTATGGAAGACATGATGAATGTGGATTTTGCTCTTTTTACTATGATAGGCTAAAGCCCTATTCTTTAGGTTTTGACTATGTGACTATTTATTGAGTTTTACTAAGTGAGTATCTTTGATATGAAAATAATGATGTTAAATTTATGCGGCTATGATTTGTCGTTGTGTTTTGAGGTCATCCGGCATAATTATTAGTATTAATTTCAGTATTTCTTGCTTTCTCGAGAGAAAAATGTAAGACCAATGTTGGAAACTCAACATTCTTAGTAGTGGAACTCCAAGATTTGAACTTAAGACAGTGAACATGGAATCTATCCTTTGTATGTAGCTCGAGAGATTGGATTTGATGAGGATAAGGGTTGGGCATCTTTCGCTTAGTTTTGGGTTTAAGAGAAGTCACATAGGTAAGGTAATTGTTCAAGAGAAAAAATGATTTACACATAGTCCTACCCACCCATGACAATTTACCCTATTGTGAGCATCATTGTTTATTCACTAAGTTGAATTCAATGATAGGTTGGTCAATTCTCCAAGTGCCACCTCGATATTTGATTGTTTTGAGTTAAGTGTTGAATTGGATTGATAATTTTAACCCAAAATTTGAAGTCTAAACCAAAACGGTGCAATAAGTGCTCAGTTAAAGAGTTTGTTGTCATATTTACATAACTGAATTCAAAGAAAAAGCTACTATCTATAGGATCAACCCTAAATCACTCAATTTGGTTAAATTACTAACTAACAATCGTTGACACTTAGTATTGGTGAATAAGTCTGATACGTGAAATGCAATAGTTGGGAGACATGGTTCCCGGTTACCAGGACAATCAAAACACAAATTTTTGATGTGAGCAGGGTTTATAATTGATTAAACAAGCGGAGAAGGTGTCAGCCTTTTATGATCGTATTATAGAGTTTCGTTGGGCTCCGTTAACAGAGAATGCCCAGTATGCACGTTTCACTAGGTGAGGGAGTTTTACATTGTCTTCCCTACTACTCATTAGGATGACCCTCATGCCATCATCTCTATCCGAGGAGTTAAAATCCCCCTAAATGCCACAACCATTAATGAGGCGCTTGAGGTCTCAAATGTAAGTACGAAGCCACGTTGAGAGAGATGGACCTAGGTTGGTGGAGGGACACCCTAAGCAAGCTTGCGCGTCGAGACAAGGTCTACTTCACATAGTATTACTAGAAAGGATTGGTACCCAGATTTAAAGAGATGGATACGCTTGATTACAAGAAGGATCCGCCAATCGGGTGACCGCACCGACGTGACATTCCCTCGCGCTTTAGTTGAGGTTTATGACATACAGGGTTATGAGCTAGATGTGATGACACAAATTATCTCAAAGTGTAAGTTGTTTTATCAGAGTTATAAGAAGGAGTTACTCCTGCCTTGACTTATCACTAAGTTGTGCAAGCGGGCGAGAGTAGCTATTCAACATATACTCACAACGTATTTTATATGGATCTCCCCTTTCACCATTTTCTGGTTAGACCGGGTTATAATTTCAAGAGTAAGTGGATGAGGACACATCGTGCTACTAGTAGTCAGGAGGCTGCCAAGGCAGACGATGAGGGAGGTAATGATAGAGAATTCCCCACTATCCGCGGCTCATATGGAGGAGGACGTGGTTGTTGTCCAGAGACAGTTGGGATGCTCCTCTCATAATACTACTTTGGTTCCACCTAGAGGTCGATATGCTCCGTCACACCTAATATAGAAGAGAAGGAAGGGGCTGGAGGGACCTTATAATGGTCCTAATATTGAAGGCAAAGATCATTTTCACCTGCATCTCCACTGAGCAGGACATCCCCGTAGTCGAGAAGGGAGACTTATATCATTTCACCTTCCTGAAAGAGTCCGTGGGAAGACTAGTTCCCCAAAAGAGTTAGACTCTGACACCGACACCTCTCAATTCAAGGGTTCTTGATTGTTTCTTCTCTTCTTCTTGGACTCTTAATTTAGGATGACGTTTTATATTTATCCTTTCATCTCTTATTATGTTTATGTAAGCACTTGGATGCTAGTTTCTCTGTTTTCACATGGCTATGGTTAATTATAAAGTTTTATAAGCTATTCTCGATGTTTGAACAGTGACTAAATAGCATGGGTTAGCCCAAATGCCATTTTAAGTCCTTATTAGGTAACCTGGAAAAATAGTTAAGGGAGGTTGAGGTTCTTCCTCGCCTCATTCCGCTTTGGAGGGATAAATCCCGTCCTCGCAGTCTCTCACTAGCAAAACTAATTCGGCCCCAGCTTTTCAGACCGAATCTGAACCCAAACCATTATTTCTTTGGGGTTTTCTCTTCTCTAAATTTCACTAAAGTTCCCTGCTTTTCCAAACTAAATTAGGATATTTCTTTGAGCAAGGATGAATCCTTGACTACTTCAAGTCAAACCCACTATACACAAAACAATTTGTTCTTATTAATTCAACACCACAATTCACACATCCCCAGGATAGACACATGAATTCAGGCCGTTATTGTTCAAGTGCAAGAAACGTTTAGATCTTCCTCACAAATCGCCAAATAGTTTTATTTAGACCCATGCATCGAACCTTATCAGGACCCATTTCACAATGGGTTTTCACGATTCATTTACATCTTTCATAACTTTATCCCCTTGACCAAAATATTGCATGTAACAAGTTTGAGACAAACATGCATAGTACACGTAATCCTATCATCACATTCAAGCAATTTAAACTTTAAATTCAAAGTTAATTTAAAAAAAAAAAAACACGCATTCACAGTTATTTCACTACATGGATGGCATTCGTGGTCATCTATACAATCACACCACTCCTAGGTCCAGATACCAACTAGAACCTTCTCAGTTTCAATTTCCTTTGATTATGTCCCCTCAGTCATCACGATGACATTCGGTTTTCCTTATTGAGATACTAATTGGAATCAGGAGATACAAATTGGACCAAACTTATACCACAATTGACACATGCACAAATGGAGAAAACAAGTGGAAAAACTTCCTAAAATGCTTCCTAAAATCTTGTAGATTGATTAGGTGTGGATTTCAACACACCAATCTGCAGGAGTCCACTCCACATTTTACTCTTGTACTGGAAGACCGGTCTCTTAGGCTCTAATATTAATTTGTCATGACCCAACCACGGGCAGTGCATGCACCCACATACTACCACATAAGTAGGAGAACCCTCTTACGCCAATATATACAACATGAAGAATTAAATAAAATGAAAACAAAATGTACTAACGAAAATTGAATTATAAGAAACTACTACACAATTTGGGGTAAGACTTGTAAAGTAAGTAACACGCCGAAGGATCTAGTCTAAACAGATACAAGAGCAACTAGAAGTAAACAATGGACGTAATATTAAATGGCACAACTCCCACAATGCAGAAGGAAAATTAGAATCTTCTAGATGTTTCTTCATCTTAACCTAATGAAACATCACACACCCGACATCCAAAGTATGCAAAAATAGACATAGCAAGAGTGGTATCAATACAAACCACGCGTACTACTAGGCATCATAGGTCAACCCAATGCACACTGCATAACATAAGAAATAAACTAGTAAGAATATGTCATAAACCACTCGCTTCTCAACTTTAGGATTACACTACTACTTTTTACTACTAACCACCTCCTCATTCAACCACTCACTAGTTTCTTGGTCACAGCCTAGCCATTCTAACACCTAGAAGAGACTACTATATAAATAAATTCATGCCAACTAACCACCCTTTGCATATCACTACTTCTTTTTTTCTATTAGCCAACCTTCGTCACGTGGTACATTATATCATGCTTGCATACTATTAACAACGAGCCCTTTTTTATCATTAAACGTAATCTATGTGGACAAGTCAGCCCATTGTCAAATCTTTTTACCCAAAAAACATGATACACCAAAATACACAGTTTCATACACAACCTCCATTTCTCACCCTTACAATATAATTAGGCCATCATAATTACTTACAAATAGGGTAGAATAGTATCAGTTATCACTTACGAATAATGTACACTTCATGATTACAAGATGTACATGCATATCAGTCATTGGTCCTATCAAAGGACCCAAACTTGAATTGTTAGTATACTGGACGTGGTACATGATCAAATGGTTAATTCGTAAAGTGGAAATGGATCCATATTTATGCGAGAACGTAGAAACAGATTCAAGATAGTGTGCAAAAATGCAACACATGGTCCATTCAAGAAGCCACAATCACAATCACATGTATATTCTTATATTACACATCCAAGTCCTGATTCATGACATTAATCATTCACCTATCTCTTCTACAACACGTACGATAAATTTTTTTGACCAGGGAGTACCCCCTTGATGTAACTAGTGTCTTTGTCCTCGAAGAGGCCTTAGATAAGTCGTTAGCATACATTATTGCATTTCATATGTAAATAAAATACGAAAGACTTAAAAATTTACATATAAAGTTCACATAGACTTCTCATATGTCGAATGTAGTCAACAATTGTCTACGCGCAATCATCAACATAAGAGTACCACGAGTTTGTAATTAGACTTACGACATTACAATATGTCTCATAAGAGAATCAAACATAGTCTTTCCAACATAGGAAAAAGAAAACAAAGTCTTTAGACTATCAAATGACTATTGAACACTACAATGATAGGCTTCGTCGTGAACTAGACCCTCACCAACTTGGGAATCTATCAAGCTTCTGAAAATTGGCCATTGTTGGAAACACTTCATGCGCTGAATCTACATTATTATAGAATCGAAGAGATATAGGTTAGTACATACCACAGTACTACATATGGAACATATGCAAGTATATAATTTGGAAATATGCACAAAGGAATATTTTTTTTATAAGCATCCTAAGATACATTAAAAGCTTTCATGCACATTTAAATAATATATCCAAGTCCATTACCTCTCAAAAGTTAAGACCATATATACATGTTTTAGAGAAAAATCATAGTAAACCCATAGGGTAACATTTCATTAATACATTACAAGACCTTACTCATAATCCCAATTCAAGTCAACTAGTGTAATATATATGTGAAGCTCGATAACCCCACATAAACTAAGTAAACTATAAGAAAGATTGTAAGCATTGCCTTTACTTCAAATAAAACCATAAATAAGTGTATTCAATCTCACACATAGCATTCTAGACCAAAAATGTGTATATCAAATGAAACAAACTTCATATGAGACCAACATTATATAAAATCATCGTTATGCATTTCATTCATTACATATGTATATAAAGAAAGAGCCCTAGGAATTATTCCCTCAAGGTCCACATGTGAAATGTATAGGTAAAGTCCCATTCCATTACCTCCACTTGTAAACCTTTCAAGTCATCCTAGTTATTATGCATCTTTTTACTTTCATTGATCCATTTTACTTTCGGGAAACTTTGTAGTGGAAAGCCTTGATCTTGAAGCCCTAAATAATCTTGAACTTGTTCTTCAATGGGGGTCTTTGGATTAGAGAGAGAAACTAAGAAAAATGGGAGCTTTTTGGGTTATGGGATTTATGAGGTGTTAAGTTAGTTTAATGAATTAGGGTACTTAAATAGTTCTAAATTAACTAATTCTAGCAGTCTCTATAATTAATTAATTAATCAATTACCTAATCACCCCCCACCACTTAAGTCGTGTGGAGGCAATGAGATAGAGGTCCATCGAAGAGACCCCGTCACGCCTTGTCATCCCATCAACGGATAGTAATGGTAAAACGTTGTTTGAGACAGAGGCTGATTTTGCGAGGCCATGGGGGAGGAGTCTAAGTATAGACTCACGAGCATCATCTATTGGGTGTGAACCCATAGACAACTCATTGATCCCCTCGTGGTGGCACATTGTCTTTTCACAGCTTTAGGGTCAAATGTTTGGGTCCTCCTCGAGGGTCCTTAGTGTGTTTCTTGGGGAGTCGTACCCAGACGTTTGAACTCTAAACATGCTCTAGGTTGTAACCTAGGCCTTTTTTTACAAAGTTTGACCTTCATACGACTATTCAAACCCATACAAAACGTAAAGGCACACTAAGTCGCTTTCACTAGTCTCCGGACATCATGGTCGTTCATTGACGTTTAGTCTTCAATACTTCCTAATTAAGTTATTACCTTTATTTATGCCTACAAACACTTTTTTAAATCATTAGACACTTAGTTGAGACTCAGACTACGGTTACATATATTTGTGAGGATAACAATTCCCCGGGGATAATTTAGTCCTCGAATGACAACCTGTAAACATTTTTGTTAACCATGACTCGAGACTATAAGCCCAACAAACCTATGAGACAAAAAATAATGCAATTAATACGGAGGAAATATTCACTCATTTCTCAATACAACAAAAATCCATTTGTAAGAAAGAAATCATGACAACCACCAATTTTTTTCTAACTTTTAAAATTTTCAAATTGTGCAAAGAGGAATATCTCTCTTTTCCATATGGCTCCACATATTCAACAAGAAGCATTACCAATTTCATAACTTCCCAAGTAAGAAATTTCACAAGAAATATCACATAACTCAATATACCAAACATGTAATCAAGTATCCACAAGTATGAAGAATATATAGCTCATGACATGTAGGAAACATGAATTTTTCACAAGATCATATATAATGAAGGGAAAATCATAGAAGTTTCAGGATACACTTAAGATACATCAAAATCAAAAATTAGGAGCAGTTAATAACCTCAAGATTACTTTAAGAAAAGGGAAAAAGATGAGCATATTGCGATTTCATGTCGTCCTCAGCCTCCAAAGTAAAATTCTCCACTAGTTGGTTCATCCAAAGAACCATCACCAAATTTATTTCTTTATTCCTCAACCTCCCCACTTGCCGGTATAATCTTAGCCAGAACCTTTTCATCGAAATGGTTAGCATTGACTTTTAAACCTTCTAAAAAAGGATAGACACTGGATCAACAATGCATTTCTTAAGCATTCACACATGGAAAACCCGATGCGCCAAAGTGAACTCAATAGGTAATTGCAACTCATAGGTAAATTTAATGATGCCGTTAGGCACCTCATGTATGGCCACATTCCCATAAACTCAAGGTCCTTTTTTCTATTGTCGTCATCAGATTTTTGTCGACTTTGGGTTCTCTTCAAATGACCTTTTATAAGTGCGACTTTCTCCACAGCCTCAAAGATTGCTTTGGAACCTATTAGAGAAAATCCACCTACCTCAAACCACCCAATAGGAGATCTACATGTCCTCCCAATAAAGGGCCTCAAAGGATGCCATGGTGATACTTGAATAATAAATATTATTGTAGGCCAATTCAATAAATGTAAAATGGTCATCCCAATTAATCTTGAAGTCAAAAACACATGCCCTGAAACATGTCCTTCAAGGTTGGTGTAACACTCCGGAAGTTCCATGACCTAGCTAGAGCCTCACATGAGGAACCAAGCATTAAAATAATTTTTCTAAGCTAATTTGGTGATTGGCGATTAAGCCCACGCGACCCCCCCCCCCGTTGTCAATATAGGCTAGCCGAAACCCCACTGGGGATAACCATACAGGCTTTGACCGTTTTTACGGGCAGGCCAGGCTTAGCCCAATTTTGTGAGGGCCAGAAAATAGTGGCCCAACTCACAAGTATGTGGGTTACAGCGATTGCAGGGGCAGCCTTTAAAAAAGTATATTTTTTATATAATTATTAATTTAAATTATTAAATTATAATTTAAAAAAATTATCAAAATATTCGACAAAAAAATATACATGCTGTTAAGTTACTACTTCTTAATGTCTTTATAAAAAATATAGCAAAATTGTTTGGTTGAACCCTTGTACTTGTAGCATTTGTATTGATGAACCTTAACATACCTCTTTGTTCATTTGGACCCCGTAAAACCCGTCGAAACTAACAAATTGAACCTTTCGACACATCGTGAACTCATCGCGCTTGATTGCAACGTCCATATCGGATAAAATTTTCCACTTCATCTTTTTATCATTTTTCTAATAATAATTTTTGACAAAAGAAAATCATAAAATTTCATTGCAATTTGACGGAATTGATGTTAATTTATTATAAATTAAATGTTGGGTTTCCTTAGAATCATCATCCATTTTCCCAACGGACTGGCCAACTGCCGAAAGGAAGAAAGTCGTTGTGGCTGACGCTCTCTTGTCAGCAAAAAATATAAAAGACGATTCTCTCTCACCAGTATACATCTTCATTCCAATTCTTTGTTTCCTCATTCTTCAACCTCTAGAAAAATGGCCGCACCGCTCCTACACAATTGCCTGACCGATGCGAACACTTAGAGACCCTCTATTGCTATCCATCCTCTCCGGGGTGTTTGGTATCGAAAGCCAAGAAACATATTCGCCTCTGCGACAAAGGGCCCCCGCGCGTCTGGAGTATAGGGTAGCAGCTCATTGATGAAGGAAAACAAATGTTGGGCAAAGATGGATGGGTGTTGATGAAAAAGAATATGGGTTGGTGAGGAAGACATTTTTTTTGCTTTTTAAGGTTTATTATTTTATTGTCTTATCATTAAATAGTCTGTAAATTAAAATAAGGGTGCACTGGCTATTTTCCTTAATAGCGTTTAGCCTCCTTTTTTGCCAAAATCAACCATTCTTAATGCCACATAAGTATAGGTCATCATGGTCAGAGGGGTTTGATATATGGGTTTTATTTAGGGTAAGAGTCTAGAGTGACAAAGACGTACGTAGAAGGGTGCCATGAATACAAAACTAGTACAAGTACAAAGGTCCATCATAGGTTTTCTAAAATATTTATAAGTAAAGTACCATTTCCAACAAAAAACAAAAAAAAATTATTTAGTATTTTTAAAGAAAAGTATGTTACTACGTAATTTTGAGTTTGGACTCTTTGATTCAAATTTACATATTATATTATTTTTTAATTAAATTTTATTGGCCCACGGTCTAGCCCTACCGATATTTCTCAAGCCTCTAAAATTGTCAGCCTTATTCAGACCTGGCTAAAAATCCCTTTTCTTATATGGGCTCCAAAAATCATAGCCCAGCCCTATTAAATCCCGAGTTAGGCCAGGCCGGACCAATGGTCCTAGCCCATATTGATGGCTCTAGTATTAAGACTAACTATGAATTTTTAGAATCAAAATATCAAGAAACGAGTGTCACGTTCAGTGAGCTAGTAACTTCATCTAGTGGTGCTAGCATGGTTTCAAAGTTGGTGTCCAAAGGGTTGTTTATGGGAAGCTGATAGCAGTGACCCAGGTACCTAATAAGGGATAAAAGGAAGTTATTCAAAGGAAGGACTGCCAAACTTCAAGGGAAAACCAAAGCCAAAAGGCCAAGGCTTCCTAAGAAAAGAGGCTATGCCTCAACGTTCACAAGTATAACCACGGCTCATGGTCATGACCACGGCCAAGTGGGGAGCTAGTGAATATGCCTTGTCCAAGAGTAAGGGAGACCGTAAAGGTGAGTTACGGTCCAAGACACAACGAGCCACTTCACGACTCGTGGTTCACTTGACTGCAGGATGAAGGCAGTAGTGAAGATTCCATAGATGTGGGGAAAAAACACGGAGTTTGAAAACAGGCTACTGCCTAAGAGCACCATAAGCCACTTAACGGGCCATGGTTAATGTTTACGGAACGGAGGGGGTTCTTGTGAATTTGCCTAAGAAGAAAATTAAGGTTCTCATTTGGGGAGATACTACCTCACCTTTCACGACCACCACCGCAGTTTCAAGTACTTCACGGACCGTGAAGTGAAACTTGAATGTGTACGGGTCTTCACAGTTAAAGTTAATTTGGACTTCACTTTTGGATGTCCAAATTAATTAGTGTTTGTTTGGGTATTTTAGGGGTTTAATATATATTGATTTTATGTTAATTATAATCCATTTCCCACTTCAAAACTCAATCACAAATTGAAACCCGATTTCCCCCACTTCTCTCTACATTCTCTCTACCTCATCCTACATTGAAGAAACCAAGAAACTTGAAGAAGAAGACAAAGTATCCAAGGTTCTTCTTTAAATTTTGTGGAAAGCTCTTATTGTTTAATTCTTTCAATATCCGGGATTGAGTTTCCCAAATAAGGTCCATTCAAAGTAGATAGTAAACACCCCAATTACAAAAGAGGTTCTCACTAGGGGGTTTCTAATTAAATTGGTATTTTGATGATTAAGTATGAAGAATTGTGTACCTAGGATAATAAGCAGTGTTAGATGTTGGGTATTGGTGTTGGTTAATGGGATATTTTGGTTGTTTGTTGTTTGTAGTTTCATTTCCTCTCCTAATTTCTCAAGTCCTTATTCTTGCTTATGAATCTTGATTATAGACTGGTGGGTAAACTAGATATACAATCATAGAATCCATATTTCATTGAAGTGTTGAATTGGATTTTACTTTCTAGGTGAATATATCATGAACCTTTCGATCAACCATATCTATGAATGGGCTGGTAGAGAATTAGGGTTCTGGGAATTGATTATGTTATTGTTTAATTTACTTTATTATTATGATGATTAGTGGATCATATGTTAGTTATGATGAATTGAGGGCATGATCTTAAAGAAGATTTTGTAGGCTAATTGGTAAGACCTTTATGATTTTGAGTCTTTGAAGAAATAATGATGGCTTACACTTGATTATAATGTTCATTTGAAGTATTCTATATGATTAGATTAAGAAGATGATGATATGATTATTATGATGAAACGTCTTGACTATGTGAATTATGAGGTCAGGTTAAGGTTATGATGATACAAGGTTGAACGTGAATCACTTGTGTGCCTTACTATGATATGAATAAAATGTGTTGATCTCACTAATGAAAGGTTGTTATAAAAGGACATTATCATACAATACCAGATTAGATAATGACATGATATACTAGGGGTTAGTCTTTTATGTCCTATACTAAGCTATGATTATTAAGATGACTTAAGTACATTTCAAAAAGAGACTTTAGCTTAGCATCGAGTGAACTTGACACTGAGCTGTTGATTCACCACAAAAGGGAGATTCACCAAACATACCATAAGATGAGAACTCCAATTTCTAATGGGCATGTAGAGGATTCAAGACATATCTCCTACTTCATTAACTATGTTGCCTCCATAGGAATGTGAGCTAGTGGATTAACATAGAATTTTTTGTTTATGTTTTGGACCTATCTTGGAAAGTAGACCACTTTCTTTTGTTTTAGGGTTTCATGACACCGGATTCCATGTTTAGCTAACATGGTATATTATCGGCTAAGGCGATATTTCCTGAAAGTAAAATGAAAGTAATGAAGGAACACTAATTAGGGTGACATAAGGGGTTTTACTTAGTGTAGGTAGGGGTATGGGACTCTACTTACACATGGCACAAGTCGGCCTTGAGGGAAGTCGTAGGAGGTTATTATTATGTACTTATGGTATGAATAAAGTGTATATGATTGTGTTATATGTTGATGTATATGATTATGAATATGCATAATATGGTGATATATGAAATGTAGATGTGATGTATGATCCTTTACTTGGCTTACTTTATTATTAAGGGTTATGGGGCTTCACATAGGCATTGCACTTGTAGGCTTAAAAGGAGGTTATGAGTAAGGTTCTTATGTGATGTGAGAATATAAACTTTTGTATATGAATTTTTGTTATGATATTATAATGAAGTTATTCATTCTTAAATAATCTTTATAAGATGTCATTAATGTTGATATGACCTTATGTTAATAATACCCAGGTTACTTGACTTTGTGATTGTATTGGTCTTGTGTTGAATATTAAGGTTTACATTTGTGAGTTTTGATCAAGATATGATTACCCAAGCACAAGCGGTAGCTAATCAAGCTCAAGCCATCATGACTCTAGAAAATCCGGAAGTTGGATCATGTGGTCAACAAAATGCTAGTACCATGGCATCTGTCACGACCCAAAACGAGCCGCGAGTGGCACCCACACTTATCCCACTATGTGAGCGAACCAAAAAATCTAAAACCCCAAGATAAGGCGGAAAGACTCAAACTTTATTATAAAAACCAATAAATAAACATTCTTAAAATATATATACTTATCATCACCAAATTTTGGAAGTCATCACATCAAGAACATAATCCTCAAAGTACAAGTTAAGAATATTAAGAAACTAAATAATAAAGAATAATTAAAAACGGTAGTCCACGTACGAGCTTCCAGGACATCAAGAAGTGAAGAGAGGAATCCAGTCCGAGCTAGGAATAATAGCTCACCCTAAAATCTGACGTGCTTGTAGGACTGCTAGAGTTGCGGACGAGACGAAGTACTGGTCGCACTTGCTGCACTCCACAAACAACGAGAAGAACATAAAAGTAGGGCGTCAGTACAAGTACGGGAGTATCCTGGTATCATCGGCAACATCACAATAGAAAGCATATACATCAAGTAATAATATAAAATCAATACGACATTTAAACAGGGGGACAAAACAAGTACAAACCCCTTGAAAAACAACAACAAAACACATCTATGAGGGGTCAAGCTCTACAAAGGACCATGGAAAATTAGGTTCTTTAAATGAGTAATTACAATAATTCAAGATTAATTCTCTTTATTCTTATGTGTCAGAACGGGACACTCCGATACCCTAATACACTTGTTGGTTCGTGACACCCGATCCCATAATACTATGGGTCGGTTAGCTGACACCACGAGTCCCCTAATACGACGAGTCGGTTCGGACACCACGATCCCCTAAACTGTGTCGGTTCATGACAACCCGATCAATTAAACTCATGCTTTTAGTTCATTCAGCTTCCTTTATACCAAGGCTCATCATTAATAGAGTGAAAAGTAAGGTTTAAGATTCCCAATATCATCATTATAATCCCTCACAATTTATTATATAATCACAACATGCAACAAAACAATTAAGAGAATTAAAAAGACTTCACAATACCCACCCAATGCATATCAAAGGCTATTAAGAGTTTACTATCACATAGCATTGAACCCATAACCTACCTCCACCGAAGGAATCGTGATAAGCAAGCTACTTCTCCAATGTCCCTTGATGTCTCTTCGTTCTTCTCGCTCTCTCGGCTAGTCTCTCTTCTTCCTCTTGTTCTTCTATTTGCCTTCTTCCAACTCTTTATCTTTTTACCCGCCAATTATCAAATAATGGTAAGTAAAAGAATGAAAAAGTAAACCCATTATTTATTTAGGTTATCTCGTTAACCCACAAGTAATAAAGTAGTACATAAACCACTAAGGTTAAGAATTATGAATCATGAATAGTCCAAAATCGCCCTTACAAAACCTTTAGCAGAAATCCGACTCAGTCAAGGTTACGACTCGTGACGGCCCTGTCGTACTGCGACGGTCCGTCCTGCACGTCCGTCAAAAAGTCAATGAGCTCAAGTTCAAGTTTAGTTAAGGGTCGTGTGACGGTCCCGTCGTGGCTACGAAGGTCGGGAACTGCAGTTCCGTCGTGAAGTTTTAGAGAGTTAATCCAGCTACAGCTTCCGAAATTTAAGTGTTTTGGAACGAGGACAACCCGACGGGTCCTCGTGCCTATGACGGTCATGTCGCAGGATTACGTCGAAACCAGCAGTTATTATTAGAAATAAACTTTACTCTCGAATCGATCCTAAACAGGTCATTGCAATAGATACCAATTTACCATAGTTCGCCCCAGACGATCACCAGGATGAAAAGTCTAAGGGCGGAGAAAGAGTACCTAATCTATAAAAGATGTTGGATATCTTTCTTGCATATCCGCATATTCTCCCAAGTGGACTCTCCAATGGACGATTCTTCCACTGAACCTTGACTGGATGAAAATCTCCTTTGATCCTCAACTTGCGGACTTATCTAGTAGACAGAATAGCAACGGCTCACTCATAAGACAAATTCTCGTCGAGGAAGAAACTGAATCCAACGAAATAATGTTAGTTTCGATCTATGGTACTTTTTTCAGCATACGGACACATGAAAATACAGGTGTGCCAATCTGAGAGTCCTGGAGGCCACACCAATCCATAAGCCACTCCCCCACACGCTTAAAGACTTCCAAATGGCCCACTATACCTTGGCTAAGTTTACTCGCTACCCAAACGCCATACACCTTTCATGGGTGAAACCTTCAGCAAGGACTTGTTGACCCCCCCTGATTCAGTCCCGAACCTTTCGATCTGCATATTCCTTTGTTCTGCCTCTAGCTGCTAGAAGCTTATCCGGATGAATTTACCTTATCTAACGACTCCATCAAAAGTGGATACCCAAGGTCGCTACCTCAAATGCATAAAACCAACAATGGGGAGCGAGACCTAAATATCCTTCCAATAAAGGGCCTCAAATGGGATCCATATCATACTTGAATGATAGCTATTGGTGTATGAAAACTATGCTAGGGTAGGAATTGATCCTAATTGGACCACAAATTCTATCACCATGCACGAAGCCATATCTCTACACCTGAATTGTCTCGCTCAGACTGACCATCGGTCTGAGGGTGAAATGAATGAAGAAGTACTAATCCAGTCTAGATACCTAAATTCAGATGTAATGTTCTCCAAAACATAGAAGTAAACTGCGTAGACGCTATTGATAGGATGCGACAGGGGAACTCCTATGCAATCGAAACAACTTCTGAGATGTAAGTTGGCTAACTTCTTCTGCAGTTATATAGTCCCCTTGCCCGGAAGAGAATGAAAGGAGCAGACTTAGTTAACTGTCAAACAATTACCAAAAGAAAAAAGTACCAATGTCTTTGGAAGACCAACCACGAAATCATGGCAATCCTTTCCCCACTTCCATACGGAATGGGCATTCTTGAAGTTGTTCCTCCAGGCATCGGCTGTTCATACTTGACTGCTGACAAATTCGGTATTTGCAACAAACCAACAAGTCGCGCTTTCATTCTACTCCACCAGAATGCTGCGTTGGCTTAGGTCGCGATAATTTTTGGTTGCAACAGGATGGTATAGAGTACTTGAATTATGAGCATCGTAAGAATATGTGTGGATCAAATCATCAACACGGGGCACCACATTACCCTTACAGTAACCTCAAACACACCTTCTTATCAATTTGCCCGAGAGCCTTCCTCCATACCATATCTCGAAGTCGGACTCAGCTTTCTCATCAGTAAACTGCATTCCCTTAATCTTGTCAAGAAAAAGAGGATCTTTGCCTCCACACAGGCAAAAGTCACCTTTCTCTAGGATTCCAACGCATGAGGATGCCAAAGGTCTGAACCTCTCTAGCCAATGGGCGTCTGAACTGTAAGTGCGCTAAGCTACCCATGCTCACCTATTTTTTTACTTAAGGCATCTGCCACAGCATTAGCTGTTTCCTTGGGTGATACAAAAATAGCGATATCGTGTCCATGTCAGTAGTTCCATCCACCTCCTCTGCCGTCAAATTTAAATCCTTTGAGTAAAGACATACTGTAAAATACAAATGATCGTATATAGACTTCACAATTGACCACCATATAGGTAATGTCTCCATTGCTTTAATGCAAATACTACGCAGCCAACTCCAAATACATGGGTTCGGATAGGAGTTACGTCAATCATGCACTTGTTTAATTGTCTCGAAGCTACGAAATTAACTCTTTCCAGCATTAGCACTGAACCACAAACAAGAATAAGATTGGCATAACAATGACGATGAAATCTTACCTTCCACTAGAAGGGGGTAAGAATTGGTGCAGTAGTTAACAAAGTTTGAGTTTTAATGAAACTTTCTTCCCATTCATCGCCCGCTCCGAACATACAAAGGGAACATTTTGCTTAATCAAATTTTTAGATGCGAAGCAATAATAGAGAAAATCCCTTGACAAATCAGACGGTAGTAGCTAGCTAAACCAACAAAAGATTCTTACCGCTTGTTGTAACATTCGTATGGTCTTTTCACCAAAACTCTTACTGCATCAATCTTAGAGGATCCACCATCACTCCATCCTTAGGAAAACCACGTGCCCCAAGAAGTGAACTGAATCTAACCAAACTTCACAACTTGGAGAATTTTGGCATTCAAGCCCTTTTCTCCCTCAACAAATCTAATACAATTCTCAAATGACTCCCCTCATGTCTTTCTTGCTCTTGAGTTATACAGTATATCATCATATGAATACAATGACAAAAGATCAGGATATGGCTTCAAAATCCCAGTCATCAGACTCATGAAAGCAGAGGGGCATTCGTAAGGCCCAAAAGACACATTACTAAGAATTAGTAATGCCATAACATGAGTTCGAAAGCAAGTCTCGGCCCAAACCTGCTGCCTCGTATTTGCTGATTGATGATAAACGGTCTCAGATCAATTTTAGAGAATAGAGACACAAGCACCTTGTAACTGATCGAACAAAATCATAAAATTCGGAATAGGGTATGTTCTTAATAGGTTACCATTCAGCTGCCTGTAGTCTATGCAATTCGAAGGCTTCCATCCTTCTCTTCACAAAATAAAATAGGAGCTCCCTAAAGGTGAGGTGGGTGATGCACTGGTTAAATAAAACCGTTCCCTAAAAACTCCTGAAATTGGGCCTTTAACTCCCTTAACTCAGCTGGAGCCATTCTATAGGGGGGATGGAATGGGGCGAGTTACCGGCTTAGATCACTAAGAAATGATATCCTACGGGGGCATACAGGAAGGTCACCAGGAAAACACAATCAGAAAGAAGGAAACGCGCAGGACTATCGAAAAAGATTCACATCGAAGGTACTTTGAAGTCTCATCCCTGGGAGATGTGCAAAAAGCTAGACACCGTTCTAAACCATCAATCTTAGCGCGAAGAAAAGAGAAGAAAATAGAGCTAATACGGATTGGGGTGGACCTTTAGTTCACCCTCACACACTACGGATCTGTCCAGGCTTGGCATGTCCCACGTTTTAGCATACAATCTAAATGGCAAAATTTGGGGAAAGCCAAGTCATACCCAGAAGAAAGGAATTACATCGAAATCAACCCGTCTAGGATAAGCAAATCTACATAGGGTGGCTCCCTACAAAGGTCACGGCACAAGACCTATACAACTTCTCAACATTCACAGGGACTCACCCACAAGGAGAGTAGTAGAGCACAATAGATGTCAAGCAATTCGCAATGTCAATCAAGACAGTAGCAAATGAGTGAAGATACAATGAAAATGTGGGGCCAAGATCAAATATAATACAGAAGCCATGAATCACAGACCTACCAAAAGATTACCTGTGATAAGCAACAATTCAGTGTCTCTGTTCAGGGACCTCCCGGGGAAAAGCATAACAATGGCCCTATAAATGCTGTCCATTGCCCCTATCATATTGCCGCAGCAGCAGCCAGTGACAGCTGGCCCGCCACCCCAATTAATTGGGTGAAAAAACCACCCATTAACATTGAGCAACCCGTCCTCCAGAATAGCGGGCCTCTGCCATGACAACCTTACCTTTAAACTCATGGGGGTTGAACTCGGTTTTGGAAAAAAAATGTCATAATATGTAAGTCTCGCCACATCCATTACCACACTCTCTGGGTCAGCATAGGGCTCTGTCGAGAACGACGGAGTTTGGGGGATGATAATTCATGGACCTCCAAACTCAGAGAATTGTTGACCGGGTCCTACGGTTGACCCTCGCTACAGACTGCAGGAAGACATGAATAGGGCTTGTTTTGGTAACATTCCTGAACTCTGCCCTCTGGAGTAAGAGAAGTAAGTAAGAACCTCTCAAATCACCTCCCTACTGAACTTTTAGAGTAGACGCCATGGTGAGTCCTTCTGGCGTCCAACCCCCTCCACTTCTATCACAAAATCAACCACTTCCTGAAAGGATTTGCTGGAGCAGCAGTACTAATAAGCGGAATCCGCAAATCTGACTCAATCCGTTCACAAAAGGCGAATCCGCTCTTGTGGATTTAAACAAAGGTGAGTGGCATACCTTGTAGTGCACGGAAACGTAGCCTCAACGCCCAGCAGCAAACAAGAAATTTCCTTCCTTGCTCTATGCTCAGGAATTCATCTCTCATCCTATCCCTCACGTCGGGGGTATTCTTCTCCATGAATAAAGCTGAGAAATGATGCACCAATTCATAGGTGGGCATGTGCTGGTTGACACTCAACATGCGACCGCCACACATTTTGGCATCCCCCTGAAAACTTGTAGGTCACAAACTATACCCGAATAGTTCTACATGTCCATCTTATGCAGCAACTCAATCAAAATCAACCAGAAAATCATAGGCATCTTCAGAATTCGGACACCCTTGAATACTGGGGGTTGGTTTTTTTAACTTTAAGAATTTAGTGAAAAGTTCAGCTGAATCAATTGTCATTATGGACCTTGTAGTCAAATCGGAAACGTGCTATTTCCATGATGCCTCCAAATGCAGGGGAGCCAAAACGCCTGCTGTTGTACCCAATGAACCTGAAGGTGCGGTTGTAGAAAACACTAGAGGTGTCGGCCACTGATCAGATAACCCGCCTAAGATAAGCAAGAAACCTGGTAGTTTAATACTCTCTGGGGTAGGTTGGACAGGGGCACGGTGGTATTCCTCATCTTGAATTGCTCATTTGCCCCTTCCTCCACCCTCTCTTACTACCTCATCGGTCGGTGGAGGAGCTTCACTGCCTAGTAATAGTGGACCAGGTGTTTGTTCCTCTACCTTAGAGGACGTCCTCCGCGGGCGAACCTTCTACCACGGCCTCTGCCCAATGCTCCTCTTCGAGATACAGACCCAGTGGCTGGCTCAAGACGCAATCCCTGTCTTTTCGCGGTGTGGTGTTGCACAGTCGTTGCCTCTAGGGCTGACAATCTGCGAATAGAGTGAGCAGTGTAGATCAGATACCAATTTGTATCACCTAGATAACCCAGTGGATCCAAGTAATAGCACGAAAGGAAAAGCAAGAATGGAAATTTTACCTAAAGTCCTATAGCCTCTCAAAGAAAAGTAAGGGCGTCCCCCTACCGTTCCTCAAGAATCTACTAGACTCGTTCTTGGTTGATGAGACGTAGGAACCAAGCTCTGATACCAAGTTTGTAACGACCCCCAAAAACGAGCCGCGAGTGGCACCCACACTTATCCCACTTAGGAGCGAAACACAAAAATCTAAACCCCAAACAAATGCGGAATGACTCAAAATCTTATCATAAAACAATAAATAACATTCTAAAATATAATTACTTACATCCCCAAAAAATCTGGTGGAAGTCATCACACAAGAAACATCTACCTCCAAAATTTACAAAGTATAAGATATATTAAGAAACTAAAAGAAAGAATAAACGGTTTATAGTTTAGTCCATGTGCGAGCTTCATAGGCATCAAGGACGTGATGAGAGAATCAAGTCCGAGCTCGGAAGAATAGCTCACACCGGATTATCAGATGAATTAAGATAAGCCCTCACAATTGAGAGATAATCACAAATCATGCAACAACACAATTAAGGCATAGAAGACTTAACAATACCACCCAATACATATCAATCGCTATAAGAGTTACTATCACATAGCAGAAACCATAACCACCTCCACCGAAGAATCGTGATCAAGCCATCTACTTCTCCCAATGTACTTGTGTCTCTGTCGTTCTTCTCTCTCCTCGCTCGTTTCTCTCTTTTCCTCTCTGTTTCTTTCTATTTTTTCCTTCTTCCTTACTTTCTCTTTTTTACCCTAAGTATCAAATAATAAGTATAAAAGATGATTACAAGTAACCCACTATTTATGTCAAGGTATCTTATTAAACCCCATAAGTAATAAATTATTAACAATTTAACCCACTAATTTTACAATTATAATCAGGGAATGTCCGCAAAACTCCCCTTAAAAATATTCGCAGAAATCCGACTCAGTCGAGAGGTTACGCCACTCGTGAAGGGGCCGTCGTACAGAGAAGAGTCGCGCACGTCCCGTCACCAAAGTTAAAGACTTCAATTTTCAGTGAAAGTCTGTGATGGTCCGTCGTGGCTAGACGGTACCGTAAGCAAGTTTCAGTCGTGAAGTTCAGAGAGTTGATCCTAAGTACCCATATTTCAAGAGTTTAAGTGTTTTGGAACGATGACCCCCGACGGTCCGTCGTGCCCATGACGGTTCGTCGCAGGATCCTTCGACCCAGTTAGTTATTATTAGAAATAAACTCTACTGCTCGAATCGACTAAACAGGTCGTTACAGCATCTCGCTTGACGGACTTCACAAGGATGAACCCTTCTAGGTTCTTTGGTTCAAAGGTGAATGAACAACCCAAAGACGTTCATGATCATATCTACAAAATATTTTATGACATGCGAGTTAATTCTAATGAAAAGGCCGATCTAGCCTCCAATAAACATAAGGATGTGGCTCAAACTGGGTATACCCAATGGAGAGATAATAGGACATTGAGAGTGGGTCCTATAACTTGGGAGATTTTTAGAAGGGCTTTTATTTATAGGTTCTTTCCAAGGGGGAAAAAGTAGAATTAAGTGGGAGTGTTTATCAACCTTCGTCAACGATGTATGAATGTGCTAGAGTACTCCTCGAAGTTTACTAAATTGTCCTATTATGCCCCTTAATTGGTGCCTAACCCAATGGATAACATAAGTCGCTTTGTGAAAAAAGTGTCCAAAGATTCGGTAGAAGAATGTCGTGTGGCTATGCTTGATAATAATATGGATATTTCTCGTTTGATGGTTTGTTCTGAACACATAAAGGAGACTGGACTCAAGAGGAAGAATTGAGAGTTTAAGAGGGATAATTCCTATGAGGGAGTTACTTCCAAGGGTACGATTGAAATTCAAGACAAGCCTTAGTTCAAGAAGAGGGTTTCCAATCATGTTCCTTCCAACTTATCTAACGCTAAAAAGGATAGGGTGTCTAACCCTGAGTCTCAAAAGGGAATAAGCGGAAATCCATCTAGTGAGAAACCTACTTGTGTCAAGTGTGGCAAGAAACATATGGGAGAATGGTTGGTGGAAACGAGAAATTTCTTTGGTTGTGGAAAAAAGGGCCATAAGTTTAGGGATTGTCCTATTGTGAGGAGTCAAGATAAGGTGAGTGTTCAAGATTAAGTAAGTGGTCCTAGTTATGATGCTCAAAAGAGGAATCGTTTTTATGCTCTCCGCTCTAGAGGTGAGCAAGAAAAATCTCCCGATGTGGTCACCTGTATATTACAAGTCATCTCAATTGATATATATTTTTTACTTGACATTGGTGCTACTTTATAATTTGTATTTGCACGAGTATAAAGAATGTTTTCTGTACAACCGACGTTTTGATTGAACCATTTTCGGTTACACCCTCTGTGGGTGACCGCGGTGTGGCTAGAAGTATCTGTAGAAGTTGTCCTATATCTTTGCCCAATAGAGTTACATGGGTTGATTTGGTTGAACTTTATATGGTCAATATTGATGTCATTTTAGGAATGGATTGGTTGCATACTTGTTTTGTTTCCATAGATTGTCGTACAAGAATGCTTAAGTTTAGTTTTCCTAATGAAACTGTCTTATACTTGAAGGGGGGTAGCTCAATCCCTAGAGGTCGTATCATATCTTGTATAAAAGCATGTAAAATGATATATAAGGGGTGTTTTTATCATATTGTTAGGCTGAAAGATGTTAAGTCCAACATTCCTCCTATAGAGCCGGTCCCCGTAGTGAAGGACTTTACGAAAATCTTTCCCGATGACTTTCCTGAGATTCCTCCCAAACTAGAAATTTGATTTTTATATTGACTTCTTACCAGATATGAATCCCATTTAAATCCCTCCTTACCGGATGACTCCAACATATTTAAAAGATCTAAAGATTAAACTCAAAGACTTATTAGACAAGGGTTTTCATTCAACTAGTATTTTTCCATGGGGAGCTCCTAGTGTTGTTCGTTAAGAAGAAGTATGGGTCCCTTAGGGTGTTCGTCGACTTCGTCCACTTAAAAGTACACAATTAAGAAAAGTATCCTCTTCTGGGATTGACGATTGTTGTTTGATTCAAACTCCCAAGAGGCCCCAAGCTACTTTAGAAGATTGATTTGTGGTCGGCGGTGGTTATCACAAACTTAGAGTGAGAGGTGAGGATGTTCCTAAAATGACATTCAAAACTAGGTATGGTCACTATGAATTCCTCGTAATGCCTTTTGGTCTCACTAATTCATCGGCGGAATTTATGGACATTATGAGTATAGTATTCCTGAATTACCTAGATTCCTTTGTAATTTTATTTATTGACGATATATCGGTATATTCGAAGAACGAGGGTGAACATATGGACCATTTGAGGGTGTTGTTTCAAGTCCTTAAAGAACAGCAATTATTTTCCAAGTTTTGTAAATGTGAGTTTTGGTTGAGATTAGTGGCGTTTCTCAGTCATAATATCAAAAGTAAGGGTACAGAGGTTGATACAAAGAAAACTGAGATGATTAAGAATTGTCGTAGACCATTGACTCGAACGAACATTAGAAGTTTCTTTGGTTTAGTCGGGTACAATAGAAGGTTTTTCAATGGGTTTGCGTCCATTTCTTCTCCTTTAACTACATTGACCCAAAAGGGGGTTAAAATTTAGTGGTCAGGGACTTGTAAAAGAAATATCCGAATTTTGAAAGATATGCTTAGCTCTGCTCTGGTGCTGACACTACGGGAGGGTACCAAGGGTTTTGTGGTATATTGTGACGCTTCCCGAGTGTTTTTGGTTGTATTCTTATGCACCATGGGATGGTTGTACCCTATGCATCTAGACAACTCGAGGTGGATGAGTAGAACTATCCAACTCATGATCTTGAGTTAGCGGCCGTAGTGTTTACATAAAAAATATGGAGGCATTACTTTTATGATCTTCATGTGAATGTGTATACCGACCATAAGAGTCTTCAATACATGTTCACTCAAAAGGAGTTAAATCTCCGACAAAGAAGATGGTTGGAATTACTGAAAGATTAAGACATGAATGTTCTCTATCACCCTGCAAGACCAATCTGGTTACGGATTATCTAAGTTGTATGAGCATTAATATTGTGTCTCATGTAGAAGAAGGTACAAAAGACCTAGTGAAATATATTCGTAGATTGGCTCGATTAGGTTTTCAGTTGGAAGATTCACCAAATGGTGGTTTTTTTGTTAATAATAACTTCAAGTCCTCTTTAGTGGTTGAGGTGAAGTCTAAGAAACGTCTTCATATGGTATTGATGGTGTTGAACAAATCGGTACATAGTAAGTTCAATGAGTCATTATACAGCGTGTGTTAGGGACAAGGTAGATTTTGTGTACCGGATGTTGATGATTTGAGGGGAAAGGTTTTTGAAGAAGCTTATGGTTTTCGGTATTCAATTCATCCGGGTGCCACCAAAATGTACCGTGATCTTATAGAATTATATTAGTGTGATGGCTTGAAAAGGGACAGAGAGGAGTTTGTACCTAAGTGTCCAAATTTACAACAGGTTAAAGCCGAGCATCTAAAGCCGATTGGTTTAACTCAAACAATGGAAGTTCCTACTTGGAAGTTGGAAGAAAGTAAGATGGACTTTGTTGTTGGGTTGCCTCGAACCCGGAGGCTAAATGACTAAATTTGTGTTATAAAGGATATATTGACAAAATCCTCTCACTTTATCCCCATCAAGTCCATTTATTCGGCGGAGGATAACACATGAATATACATTGATGAGATAGTGAGCTTACATGGGAGCCTTTGTCCATCATATCGGATTGAGGTGCTCAATTCAATTTTTTTTAAGGTCATTTCAAAATGGGTTAGGTACTCAATTGAAGCTCAGTACCACTTTTCATCCGCAAACGGATGCTCAATCGGAGCATACTATTCAAACCTACAAGACATTTTAAGAACTTGTGTGACAAATTTTAAAGGTAATTGGGACAATCACCTACTGTCGATTGTGTTCTCCTATAATAATAGCTACCATTCGAGTATTTCCATGGAACCTTTTGAAGCACTCTATGGTAGGCGATGTAGGTCTCTGGTCGGGTTGTTTGATGTTTGTTAGTCTTCACTCC
Source organism: Solanum habrochaites (assembly GCA_027704765.1). Lineage (NCBI taxonomy): Eukaryota > Viridiplantae > Streptophyta > Magnoliopsida > Solanales > Solanaceae > Solanum > Solanum habrochaites. The sequence goes on along the minus strand of JAKWJA010002489.1, from coordinate 45,511,476 downwards.
TTGGTCCCCAAATAATATATGAAGCTTTGGAAAAGGTTCGTGTGATAAGGGATAGGTTGAAAACATCCTATAGTCGGCAAGAATCCAATGCCAACAATAGAAGAAGAGACCTAAAATTTGAAGTAGGTGATATGGTGTATTTGAAGATTTCAACTACGAAAGGGGTGATGAGATTCTACAAAAAGGGAAAGCTAAGTCGTGGGTATGTGGGTCCCTATGAGGTTTTGCAAGGGTCGTAGAGGTAGCATATTAGTTGATATTACCTAGTGAACTAGTTTTCGTTCATCCAATATTTCATGTCTTCATGCTTACGAAGTGTATCGTCAATCCTATGTCAATTCTCACTGTTGAAGGGTTAGGTGTGGATGAGAGCCTTTCATATGATGAGATTCAACTGGAAATTGTAGATCGCCAAGTCAAGTAGTTGAGGAACAAAGAAGTGTCCTGCTTAAAAGTCCTAGTTTAAGAAGCAACATGGGAGGTCGAGGCCGACATGAAGTCCCGCCATCCGTATCTTTTTCCTCAAAATTCTAGCCAAAGTTCAGATTAGTAATAATCCTCTTAAAGAAATTGAATTTGTCATGTTTTGATAAATGTGCATAATTATGGTAAAGGTTCATGCTAAAATTTGTTTTCTAGTGAAAAGTCTTTTTTACTTAAATTACACTTATTTGTGATTATGTGTATAGCTGACTTTGTCAAATATTATTGAACATGTTAATGTTTTTTTAAAGAAGGTTGGCATGACACTTGATGTTCATGATGATCTCATATGGATATTGAGAAGGTAGTTCCTCACGTTTTGAAACGTTAAGCTCTTACGTGTTGAGATGTAACACTCCGACTGTTCAAGACCTAATATAGATCCTCACATGAGTGTCCAAGGTTGTTACAACTGTTTTAAGACCTAAATTAATGTTTATAAGTCATGTAGGAAGTTTTATATTCAAGACGTCCATAAACATCCATGACGTCCAGAGAATAGTGAAAGAGGTGCTAGTGTACCCTAGCCTATTTTATGGGGTTTTAGGAGTAAAAATTTGATGAATTTTTTTTTAAATGTGTTAAAATGTATTAGAGTATGTTTAGGGTTGAAACGTATGGGTATGACTCCCCAAGGACCACTGTATGGGTCCTTGAGGAGGACCCTTCCAGGTTGACTAAAAGTTGTCAAGAATAGTTGCTACCTACACTTGCTATCGACGGGGCGTAGGTTGGAAGACGTGCTTTCTATGCCTCCGTCGTTGAAGAATAATTCACTTTAAAAAAATGTCCAAAATTCATAATCTCTAAACTTATTGACGAACCTGCAGGATGGTGGGTGCAGGTGGCCGTCGACATCCTACGACTCATAGGTTTGGGTCTCGTTAGGGTTTTAACATTAATTAAGTTAGTTAAGTGAATATATAAACTACCCTAAGACTAAACTCAACTTAACACCCGACAATTCCCATACCCAAATTACTCTTCCCTCTCTCTACTTTTTCTCTCGCAAAGAAGACTCCATTGAAGGGAAGGTTCTAAGGGTTCTAGGTCTTCAAAAACATCACTTTTCGCCATCAATCTTCAAGGAATATCAAAGTATGGAAACCTTTCACCTTCAGGATTCCTTTCACAAAAGGGTTCTTCCAAAATTGATTTGCGAAAGATGATTTGAATGCGGGTTTCCTTCTAAATCGAAATTGATATTCTCAATTTTAATTTTATGATTCCTTTTGATTATTATGATAATATTATAATGTATTGTTGTTAAATTGTGCTAGTTCTTGATGTAAAACCTAGTAAGTAGAATAGATTATGAATTGACCGAAATTCCCTTGCCCTAGGTTATGAACTCATGATAAATTGATTAGTATGGATGCAGTTGACTTGGTCCTTGTGTTAATTACTATTGTATCATGTTATTTCACTTAATGATGAATAAAATTGTACTGTTTGAGGGTAATATCAATGATGATGTCTTTTGAAAGAGAAATAAGTAAGAGATTGTGATCTTGAACTTTTACTTGTGACGGATTTTACTTGGTGATGAAGCTCAATTGAAGCATGTCTTGTGAATTGGTTAAGTAGGTGTTGGTATGATGATGAAATTTAAATATCTTGATTATGTGAAGGTGTGAGATTATGTAGATGTAATGATATAAGGTTGTTATGAATTACCTATGTGCCTTATTATTATTATATGATGATGATAAAGTGTAGATCTCACATATGAGGGTTGCATTTAAAGGAAGTTCTGATGAAACTCCTATTTATATAATGACTATGATATACAATGGGATAGTCTCCTATGACCTAAAGTAAGTTATGATGAATACTAAAGGCTAAAAGATATTTCAAAAGGGACTTCAGTTTAGCACTGAGTCAACTAGTAGTGAGGAATGTCACTTCCTATGGAGGGAAGGTAGGTTCACTATTGTTCTCATGAGATTAGTGACTATAATGCAATGTGAATAAAGAGGGTCCCAATCCTATCTCCTAGTTCTTGGAATATGTTGTACCCATAGGAATACTAGCTAGTGGATCCACTTAGATGCTATGTTCATGTTTGGGTACTACATTGGCAAGTAGTCTACATTCTTTCGGTGTAGGGTTTTCATGACACCGAATTCAACATTTAGATCTTGTGGTATATGTCGGTTAACGCAAGTTTTCCTAAAAGTAAAATGAAGTAAAGAAGTGAGCACCAACTAGGGTGACTTTAGGGGTTGACTTAATCTAGGTAGGGGTATGTGACTCTACCTATACATTGCATTAGTTGTCATTCAACGAAGTCCTAGAAGGTTGTTCTTATGTTTTATAATGTAAATGATTATGCATATGTTTACATTAAATGTTGATGAGCCTAGATAATGTTGTATTCACCTATGAACATGTTATTGGTCTATATTGCAAAATATTATGATGACTACTCTTGATGCTATATTATGTGCAGTTAGAAATTTCTTGTGGTTATTTGTTGGGTTTACTTGGTTGAGAAAGGTTATGCGGCTTTACTTCTTCATTGCACTTCTAGACTTGATGGTGGGTTATGAGTGAGGGTCTTGTATATGATGTGATGTTAAGAACTCTTATACATGGTTTGTTGTAATAACATGATGTTAGAGATTTTTTGTTATGTACTCAAGAATGCTATTACACATGTTGGCTTGCGTATAATTGATGATGTTGGTCTTGTGTTGTGTATTGGTTTGTCTTAATGAATATGTGATTATTGGCTTATATGGGTTCTTTGTTGTGCATAAGTCTTTTCAAAGTAACCTGGCATGGTTTTGAATAAATGTCCCCTTTTGCATGATTTCAAATGTTTTATGTGCATGTTTCAATACATATTACAAGTAGTGTATCAAACCATATTTCTATGTTTCTACAATTATGTAGGTTCCGGCCATTGAGCTTTTAGAGGGCCATTTGAAGAAGACTTGGATTCTCATTCTCCAAGTTTAGTAGGTCCTTATCTTCCAGGACGATGTCACTATCTAGATTTTGGATGTTCTTTCAATTTTAAATACATTTAGTTCTTATTTCATTTGAAGACTATTTGTATATGCCTACATGTGGCTTTTGTTGTAATGATGTATAGGCTATGCCCAAATGTTGTAGTCTATCTAGATGGTTTAAATGGGAGATGATTTCCTATTAGAATATATTTATATATTATGTATGTGAACTAAAAGTACAAGTCTATGTAATGCAACCTATGCGAGGAGCATATGTTACCTCCCTATGTGTATATTATGTATAGGTGAGAGGTCTATGTAAACCTCGTCATGTAAGTGTAGATGAAAACTTTTAAATTTTCTGCAATTTAACATGTGATATGTTATGACGAATGCTAAGAGGTTAGTTTTAGTCCTCTCCGAGGACGAAGATGCCGATTGCGTCTAAGGGGTGCTCCCCGGATATGACATGAGAATTAGGAATTGAATTGCTATGTGTAAATGTCATGTTAAGTGTTGAATGGAGTTGTGAATTACTCCTATGATTTGTGACTCATGATGATTCTATATTGTTGTTGTTGTTATTGGTTGGGCTGCTAGTATTGAGTCTCCTAATTTCCCCTACATAAGATTTTTAGTGTCACTCGGGGACGAATGTTCCTTAGGGGGGATCTTGTAACATTCCACAAGTTTCATGACCTAGATAGAGCCTCAAATGAGTAATCAAGACTTAAAATAATGTTTCTAATCCTAAATTAGTATGTTAAGACTAATTGGGAAGCGTTAGAATTAAAACATCAAGAAACGACCGTGACGTCCGTTGAGATAGTAACTTGAACTAGTGGTGCTAGCATGGTTTAAAAAAGGATGTCTAAAGGGTTGTTCATGGAAAGTGGTTGGGGGTGACCAAGGTGCCTATGAAGGGGTATAAGGAAGCAAGACCAAGGGAGGAGTGCCAACCTTAAAAGGAAGCCAAAGTCAAAAGGAAAAAACAGCCCAAGACGGGAGACTACTGCCTCAACCAATCAAGAGAATCACCACGGCTCATGTCATGACCACGGACAAGTGAGGATCTCGTGAATATGCCTTTGATAAGGGGGAAGGTTACATGAAGGGTTAGGTACTCTCCAAGACACCACGAGCCACTTCATGACTTGTGGTGCACTTGATGGAAGGAGGAAGGCATTCATGAAGATGTCTTAGACCTGGAGAAAAAGGAGGGAGTTCTGGAAGAGGATACTGCCTAAGAGAACCACGAGCCACTTAATGGGCTTTGGTGCATGTTCACATAAGAGAGGCGTTTGTCATGGATTTTTCTTAGAATAAAATTAAGGTGGCTCGTTTGAGGAGCTACGGCCTTACCTTTCACGACTACCACCAGGGTCCATCAAGCACTTCATGGACCGTTAAGTGGGGCGTGAAGGTGGATGGACTCCAAAGTTAAAGTTAAGTTTGACTTGAATTTTTGATGGCCAACTTAATGAGGGGTAGTTTGGGGTAGTTTTAGTTATTTTAGGTCACTAATCACCCATTTCCCACTTCAAAACTCAAACACAAATTGAAACCAACTTCTCTCTACATTCTCTCTCTACCTCATCCTCCATTGAAGAGACCAAGAATTTTGAACAAGAACACAAAGTCTCCAAGGTATACTAAAATTTTGTGGATTAAGACTTCTAATGTATGGATTCTTTCACTCTTTTTATTCCTTTCCCCAAGAGGTCCATCAAAAATCGATTTCTAAATCACCCATTTCCAAGGGTTTTCTCTACAAATGGGTTTTCTTCTGAACATGGAATTTGATGATTAAATATGAATAATTATGATTACCTATGCCTAATTAAGTGCAGATTGATTTGTAATTGGTGTTGATTAATGGGATTATCATGTGGTTCATCTCCTCTCCCCAATTTCCCCATGTACTGGTTCTTGTTTATGCATTGATTACAGACTTGTGTTAACTATGCTATTCCAATAATAGACTGCCGATTGTCATGAATTGTTGGGATTGGATATAATTCAAGGATGAATTCATAAATATACCATTTTCCCTAACCGTAGCTATGAATTGGAATTGTAGATGATTAGGGTTGTTGGAATATATTATGTTATTGTTTAATTTACCATATTATGATGATGATTAGTGGATCATTGGTTAATTGTGATGAATTGAGGGTATGATGTTGAAGAATGTTTTGGAGGCTTATTGGTAAGAACTTTATGATCTTGAGTCTTTGATTCAATAATGATGGTTTATACTTAATTATTATGTTAAATTGAAGTATTATATGTGATTAGATAAAGAACATGAGGATATGATAATTGCGATGAAATATCTTGACTATGTGAATTGTGAGGTCATGTAAAGGTTATGATCGTATAAGTTTGAATATGAAAAACTTGCGTGCCTTACTATGATATGATTATGATGTTTTGATCTCATAAATTAAGGGATTTTTATGAAAGGACATTCTTATGCAATACCCAATGACATAATGACATGATATACAAGGGGTTAGTCTCCAATGGCCTATACTAAGATTTGATTATTAAAAATGAGTTAAAAGAAATTTCAAAAAGGGACTTTAGCTTAGCCCCGAGTGAACTTGACAATGAGAGGTGTGGAATACCCATAAAATGGAGATTCACCAAAAATTTTCATGAGATGAAGGACTCAATTGCTAATGGCAGGTAGAGGGTTCAAGACATATCTCCTAGTTCCTTAACTATGTTGCCTTCATGTAACACTCCGAATGTTTCATGACTTTGACTAGAGATTAGCCTATGGAATAATGTTTAAAATTATGTTCCCATACATATATTAGTATAATGAACTCAATTTTAAAAGGATAGAGCCAAAAAGACAAAGAAAGACCTTGATGTCTGGAAACTAGCTAATTTTACTAGTAGACGTCCCCATGCTATGTGAAGGTTTGGGAATGTCAAATGAAGTCAAAAACATGAAAAAAGACTTTAAATAGGTAAAATATAGTAAAAAATTTCCAAAATTCAAGTAAAGACTCCCCAAGGTCCACCGGAAGGGTCCTTGAGGAGGACCAAAACCTTGGTGAGTAAGCTCCCAAAGCAGGTTGCGACAACCAACAATGTGAATTCTCTTGAGCATCGTGCAGCCCTCATTGGCTAGGAAAATTTTGCCTTGCGATGAGGGGAATTCACGAGGTTCACTTCCTCGACCTAAATTCTCAAAAGAAGAATTAGAATTGGCCCCGCGACGTCCAGCCACTTCCCAGATTCGTCCGCATTGTTTTTAAGTCAGCTAAGCTTCACAATAAGATCCAATTCAGTTAGGGATATTTTGGTAATTTAAGGGATGAGTTTTATTGGTTTTAGGTCAGTTTTAAACCTTTTTGACGCACTCTAAATCATAATGTACAAATCCCTCTCATCTCTCTCAAAAAGCTCTCTCTCTCTTTCAACCACCATTGAAGAACAAGAAAGCATAGGAAAGAAGACAAGGACTCCAAGATTTTCATTCAAAATTCATCGAATAATTGTCAATAAGGTATGGGTTCTTCACTCTTAGGATTCATTTCCAAGGAGGTATTTTCAAAGATGATTTCCAACAATTCAATTCCTAGGATTTTTCTCTACAAACGGGTTTTCTTCCAAACTTGAGATTTATGACTAATGATGAAAAACTATGATTTTCTATGGTTAATTAAGTATTTATTTGTTGAATAATTGATCTGTAATGTCGGGATTTCGTGTGAATAATGTTCCATTGATAAATAATGGGTTCGATTATGTTATATATCTTACATAATGTCATGTAAATGTTGGGAGTGGAACTATAGCCGGAATGAACTCTTAAATGAGCACTTTCCCTTAAACCTTAAGTAGAAATTGGCCATTTACATTAATAGAATTATTGGAATTGGATGTGTTATTGTGAAATTCACTATATTATTTAATTATTGTGATGAATTGAATATAAGTTCTTGATTAAGATTCTTGGAAGCAATTAGGTATGTCTTCTAAAGCCATAATTACTCTATTATGTTGAGTTGGGCGTAATTATGTTGTTATGCAATGAAGTATGTTGATGTTTCTATTGAATTACAGGAGGGCTAGAATATGTGGAATGTGAGATCAGGTAAGGGATATGATAATGCAAGGTTACTGATGGTTTATCTTGATGCCTACACACTAGATACGATGTTTAATAGCACAAATGAGGTTGTGATGACAAGCAAAATCTAGCTAAACCTAAAGAGATTATGATCATGTTATAGGAGGAGTAATCTCCTAATTCCTAGTATAATTTTTATGAGTAATGATTAATTAAAGGTTATTCAAAAAATTGACATTATCTTAGACCCGTTGAATAGATATGAGAGATGTCCCTTCTTGTTACGACCCGCAAGTATCCCCTAGAAGTTAGGGCAACCCTTGGATCGTTACAAGGCATACTTGACCCCTTTAGGGTCTTGTACAAGCCCTTTTAACTATTGTTCATTACATTAGACATTAAAAATAGTGCGGAATTAAAACATTTCACGACATTAAATATAAAATGTAATTCTTTCATAAATATAAGAAAATCTCATCCTCACAAGCAAACCTTAAGACCCTAAATAATATCTTAGGGACACGACCCCTTTACATTAAAAGAAATACATAATAAGTCTTAAATAACGAAACTAAGAAATAGAAATATGCCTTCAAATTTATGATGACATACTTAGTTTTGAGAGTGTCTTCCGAAGCTTGTCTTCTAACTACAACCTGTGCTCCGACTAACTTAGAGGAGTATAGGAAAAAGGATGAGGGTTAGTAAAATGATGTACAAGTACAACCTATGCCAAAAAACATGCAAAAGAAACCATTAGTATAAATGAACTCTTTCATGCCATGTTACTAAATTCATTAATATAGGATTAAAAAAAACATAAGGAATCATCATGGAACACTTAGAGAAGAATTTTCATAATTTGAAACTAAAAAGACCATTTACAGTAAGCCTCCGAACATTACAGTGAGTTCTTTAGCCTTACAAGAACTATCTAATCCCAAAACAGTTGAACCCCAAAGTCAATCCAAGAGGAAGTGTGAAAAACTCATTTCTCTAGGATTTTCGGCATTACCCAAATGACAACCTAGAAAACGGGAACACCTAGGTCAAAACAATTGCATACTGACCTTTGGAGTCGGTAAAAGCGTTAGCTCTTTCAGTCATTACATAAGGACATGAAAAGTAGTGTGGATTAAAACATTTATGAATAAAATTAATAAATAAACACTTTCATAAAGCTAAGGATTGATTCTCGTCTTCCACAGGGCCAACTTAAAGACTCGACATAAATATCTTAAGGACATTGCCCATTTACATTAAATGAAAATACATTATAAGTCTTAACGTTAGAAACTAAGAAATCGAACTACGTCCTCGAATCCAAGAGGACATACTTAATCTTGAGAGGATAGATTCCTAAGCTTTGCCTTGTAGTCTTCCAATGCCTCCAACCCATATTCATTAATCATATAAAAGTATGGGGTTACTATAAAACATTGTACTAAGTATGGCATATGCAAAAACATGGGAAAAGTGACATTTTTAGTAAAATAGATTTCATGCAAAATAAATAAAACCTTCAAGATAATAGAGTTAAAATAGTATAAAAACCACCATTTAGCACATAATAAAAGAGTTCCATAATTTTAGCACAAGGAGTAACTTTACAATGAACTCCAAAAAGAATATTACAGTGAAACACAGTGAGAGAAAGACAACATTACAGTGAACAATTCATTCTCAGTACAGTGAAATCATTTCCCGTGAGGTTTCCCTAACCAAGTTATCCTAAGACTCCCTAAGGTAAGACAAGAAGGGATTGCCCATACACCACCTTCAGGAGACACCAAATCGATCCTCAAGACTACCAACCATAGGCTTATATAGTCCGAGATTCAAATCCACACTCTTGGTTAGAAATTTGAAGGACATTCATACAAGAAGGATTTCATGTAAGTACTCTTATCCAATAGAACCTATAAGTTACACTAAGTGCAATGTGAGAGTAGCATCACATAATACTACTTCCACTTAGTGCTCCTTGATAATTCTCTTTGATTAAGAACTCTACATTAGGCACTCCTAAATTCATAAAATAAAACTTAGTTTTAACATACTTTCTTAACATTAGATCTTAAGTTATCTAACTTTATTTACAACACATTATAGAACGCACCAATACTCCCCTTTCAGAAGAACTACTTAGTGCAATGGATCGATGTTGTTCATATTCACCACCTACCCTAAGTAATACTTTCTTTTAGGAGACTTAGTTCATAAACTTCATATATAAAATCCACCAGGAATCCCCTTTTGGAAGGTCTAACTAGTGCAATGGATAGATAGTGTCCCATACCACCACCTACCCTAAGTAGTACGTTCTTTTAGGAGACTTAGTTCATTCATTGTTTTGTAAGAGAATAGATTTAACCGACATAGACCATGAGAGCTAGACATGGAATCCCTCTACTACCCTTATCGGATAAGATCTCCCCACTTTACTAGGGTGGGGTATTTATCTTAGGTTTACATGGCTCTTCCAATAGGCACACATATGTGGGCGCATAATTAAGGGATAAGGATATTGCTACTAAGTAACTAATCCTTTACTAACAAGGAGTACTCATACCAAGAGGTACATTGGGTACAATATCTCTACTTATAATGTGCACCCACCCCTTCTTCAAATCCTCTCGGTGCTAAGCGTAGCTCCCCCACGGATTCATAAACATTCATTACTAACGGTAAAGGATAGCTTTTGTACACTCCATGTCAACAAACAATGGGTATTCATCCTCCAACCAACATTAGGAAGATCTTAAGAGTTAGTGAGATTGCTACTAAGAACTTCATCTCAACACATAATGGGTGCTCACCCCCAAAACTCCCCTTTTCATTCACATTTTTAACTTCAATCATTCATTAATTCAGTCAAAGTGTGAGTGTGTGTGTACATGTGAGCATACCTTCCACAGTAAATCATCATTTTATTAATAGAGAATTCTAAACATGCTCACCCTTATTCATCATTATCACACACTAGCCATACTCAAATTACCACATAGTTATCTAGCCATAGTCTAAGAAAGACATAAATTAAAGATCTTCATAAGAACATCTTAACATGACTCTCATTAGCACTTCATTTCACACCTTTATGCCTTCCAAATCCATACTCAACCAACATATATATATCAAAATACATCAAGGAAACACCGCACCAGAGGTGGACCATTACAACTCAAGAGCATTTCATTAATAAGAGCCTATAACAAGATAACCACTCACCATTAAACCAAGCTTCAATCACTTAAACCATTATTAAATATTCATCATAATATCGACATGAGGGAAGTATCCTAAACATAAGAACAATTAAAAAAAAAACACAAAGACAAAACCCTACACAACATGTTCATTTAACCCATTTCTTAAGCTAAAGTTGGAAATATGTATACAAATGAGTCATTAGGGTTTTGATATTAAAATTCAATGCAGGATAATGACTAGCAACAAACATATTTGAACCATTTAATCAATTTTACATGAAGACCCATGATTAGACTCCAAAACTAGGAGAGATAGAGTGGAAAACCCTTGTGAAATCTTTTAGAAAGACTACTTGAATGATGATGAAAGGAGGTTGCTTCGAAGGATGAATACCAACATCAATGAGAAGGAAAACTCTCTAATTTTAATAAGAAACACGTCCAACCAACCCTCCTATATATTCTTTGAGTCTTATCTCCAATGGTGACTTGAGAGAGTTTGTCTTTAGAGAGAGAGATTGAATATTTAAAGTTAGGGGTCTTGTCTAGGTCTAGGACATAAAATAAATTTAATACACCTTGAAAAAATTAATAATACCATCCTAGAGTAATAAAATACTTGGAGTGAATTTACACAAAACACCCCAAGCTGGAAGTGTTTCCCACAGATTTTGTAGGACACCATCGCCGGGCCCAAGCAACGGGGTGTCGACTAAACGACGGCCCATGCTGTTGGGCGTCGTTTTGGTCTGCAGCTTCTAAATGGAGGGTTGATCCCCATAAACTCAGTCCCAACCTATGCCCCTAGAAGATGATACGTCGATTTACCTAAGGGGTGTTGATCGCATCGGTCATTTGGGGCTGGATTTTGGGCAGCTTTGGCATATTCATCCTAGACATTAGGGTCCTCTTCTTGGGACCCTCGTGAGCCCTAGGTGGGGTCGTTCCCAGACGTTAAAGTCTATGTCATAGAAATATCCCACATCAATTTTGATTAAAATGAACATGTAAAACTCACTAAAACACATCAAGACACATGAGCACTTTCTAAAGCACACCTTCCAAATGTCATGGACTTTTTTGGATGGTTGACCTCCAAATGTAACCAAACCTCACACACTGCCTAATAATATCAATATAACTCAATTTAACACAAAACTAACTCTCGAAACATCACAAAGTTCTAGTTCACCTACGTTTGTTTTAGGATATTACACTTCCCTAGTTAAAAAGTAGGTTCACAATGACTCTGATTAGATAGAGGCTTACATGTAATTTGGAACTATTGGTCTCAAATATATCTCTTAGTTCTTAAAATATGTTTCCTCCATATGAATATTAGCTAGTCGATCCACCTAGAATGCTATGTTCATGTTTTGGTTCTATATAGAAGTAAACCACCTTCTTTCGGTGTGGGGTTTCATGACACCGGATTCCATGTTCAGCCCACATGGTCTAATGTCGGTTAAGGGGATTTTCCATCATTTTTAGTGAAAGACAAATAAATGGACATTGACTAGGGTGACTTGAGGTGTCAACTTAGTATAGGTAGGGGTATGGGACTCTACCTAGTCCTTGCACAATTATACTCTAAGGGAAGTCCTAGGAGATTGTGCTCATATAACACGATGATATGAAAAGTATAATGCTTAGGATATATGATGCTATTATTATATGATGTTGTCTATGATGATGAACATGTTATTGGTCTATGTTGTGATATGTGGTGACGACTAATATGTGTGAATTTTGTAAGTGTATGGAAAAGCATACTTCTGGGTATCCTGTCTATTGCTTGATTATGTTGGGTTATGGACTTCACAAGATCATTTCACTTGTAGTTTGGGAGGTGGGAATATTTTTAGAGTTTTTTATGTTATATTGATATGAACAATTGAACATGAAAAGGTCATATGATTTAGATGATAGTCTTTGTTTATTATGATGATTTATATTGTTGTGATCTATCTTGTTAATGCCTCTTGTATGTTGCATAAAGGATTTCAAATTATTATCATGCTTTTAAGAAATGGTGATTTTCATGATCTCCTTAAAATGTTTATGTGCATATACCCGTACTAGTATATGTGGTGTACTAACCCCTATACTTAATATAACTATAAATGTAGGGTCCTTCCATTGAATATTAAGAAAGTCAATTGAAGAAGCTTGGAACTCTTTTCGAAGTGTCCGAAGAGCTTGAAGATGAATGTTATGCAGCTGTGCTTCATGCAAAACATGGATCTTTCTAGGTTGATAGTTCATTCACAACAAGTAAAGGAGAGTCGTCTAAGGAAGAGGAATAGAGAGGCTAAGAATTCAAGGTCTTTTCAATGTGGTTCTTCTAATAATAGGCTTGACATGCAAGACAAGACTAAGTTCAAGAATAGGTTTTCGAAGAATGTTCTTTCAAATTTCTCCAAGACTCACAATGATAGGGTGTCTAACCCTAAATATTAAAAGGAGAGAAATGTTTATCCACCAATATAAAGACAAACTTGTGTTAAGGGTGGTAAGAAACATCTGGGTGAATGCCTTGTTAGAATTAATAGTTTCTATGGTTGTGGCAAAGGTGTCCATATGGTGAAATATTGTCCTAATGTGAAGATTCAATGAAAGGGGAAAAGCGAAGATCAATCAAGAGGTCATAGCTTAGAAGATCAAAAAGGAACCAGTTTAATGCACTAAAGGCTAGAAAGGAACAAGAGAGCTCTCATGACGTAGTGACCGGTATGTTACAAGTTTTCTCTTTGATATTTATGCTTTTCTTGATCTAGGTTCTACCCTTTCTTTTGTTACACCTTTTGTATCTAGGAAGTTTGATATACTTCCCGATGTTTTGACTTAACCCTTTTTGGTTTGTACCCTAAAGGGTGACTCAGTAATTGCAAAGAGAGTCTATAGAAATGTCCTGTAATGCTGCCCAATAGAGTTACTCTGCTTGATTGGTAAAACTTGACTTGTTTGATTTTGATATAATTTTGGGTATGGATTGGCTTCTTGCTTGTTTCGCTTCCATAGATTGTAGAATGAGGGTAGTGAAATTTCAATTTCCAAATGAATCCATTAGAGAGTGGAAGGGGGGAAATTCTATGCCAAGGGGTCAAATCATTTCTTTCTTGAAGGCTTTTAAGATGATAGACAAAGGTTGTCTATATTGTGTGGTGAGGGTTAAAGACATATATTGTGAACTCCTTCTATTGAGACGGTCCGCATAGTGAGGGTATTTCCAATGGTTTTTCCCAATGACTTTCCTGGAGTTCCTCCCCAACAGGAAATTGACTTAGGCATTGACTTATTACCGGATATAAACCCCATTTCAATTCCTGCATGTCGGATGGCTAATCCAATTTGAAAGAGTTGAAGGTCAACTCAAGGATTTACTAGACAAAGGTTTCATTAAACCTAGTATTTCTCCATGGGGTGCACTGGTATTGTTTGTGAAGAAGAAGGATGGATCCCTTAGGATGTGCATTGATTATCGTTAACTCAATAAAGTCACCATAAACAACAAGTACCCTCCCCCTCAGATTGATAATCTATTTGATCAACTCCAAGGTTGTAGCTACTATTCCAAGATTGACTTAAGGTTGGGATGTCACTAACTTAGGGTGAGAGGTGAATATGTTCGCAAAACAACTTTCCAAACTAGATATGGTGACTATGAATTCCTATTGATGTCTTTTGAGTTAACAAATTCCCCGGAAGGACCTAAAGACTAGAGTTTTTCATGATTTTCTCGACTCATTTGTGATTTTGTTCATTTTTGATATTTTGATATACTCCAAGAATGAAAATGAGAATGAGAGTTGTTTGATGATGGACTAACAAGTGCTCAAAGAACACCAACTTTATGCAAAAAATTAGCAAGATTGAATTTTGGTTGAGGTCAGTTGCTTTTCTTGGCTATGTTTCAGGTGAGGGTGTAGAGGTCAATCCGATGAAGACAATGCAGTCAGAAATTAGCCTAGACCTTTGACTCCCACCGACATAAGAAGTTTCTTAGGTCTAACCAGGTACTATAAAAAGGTTTATTGATATTTTTTCATCTATTGTTTCTCCTTTGACAGCCTTGACACAAAAGAAGGTGAAGTTTTAGTGGTCAGATTCTTGTAAAAAAGGTTTTTAAGATTGGAAAGATAACTTACCTTCGCTCCGATGTTGACTTTACCGGAGGGTAATATGGCTTTGTGGTTTATTGTTATACTTCTCGAGTGGTCTTGGGATGTGTCTTCATGCAACATCGTAAAGTGATAGATTATGCCTCTAGGCAACTCAATGTTCATGAGAAGAATTATCTAACTCATGACCTTGAGTTAGCGGCTTTAGTTTTTTCCTTGAAAATATGGAGACATTACTTGTATGGTGTGCATATTGATGTGTTTACTTACCATAAAAGTCTTCAATATGTGTTTACATTAACGAGTTGAAACTCTGATAGCTAAGATGCTTAGAACTTATGAAAGACTACGACATGAGTGTCCTTTACAACCCCGATAAGGCTAACGTTGTTGTGGATGCTTTGAGTCGTATGACTATGGGTATTGCGTCTCATGTGGAAGAAGAGAAGAATGAACTTGTGAAAAATGTTCATAGGTTGGCTTTTTTAGGTGTGCAGCTAGAAACTTTTCCTATTCATGGTTTTATGGTCCATCATAACTCCGACTCATCATTTGTGGTTGAGGTGAAATCGAAACAACATCTGGATCCTCTATTGATGGAGTGGAAGGAATTAGTACTTGGAAGGTCAATGAGTCATTCTCCTAAGGGGGGATGGTGTTCATAGGTACCAAGGGAGATAATGTGTACTGGATGTTCTGGATTTGAGAAATCAAATTCTAGAAGAAGCCCATGGTTCCCGTTATTCTATTCATTCGGGGTCTAGCGCAAAAATGATCATGACAATTGAGGAAGTCTTGATGGGCATGGTTTAAAGGACAGAGCAGAGTTATTGTTTCTAAGTGTCCAATGTAGAAAAACTCAAGTCTGAGGCATCTAAAACGCGGTGTTGGATCAACCTAGTGTTCATGGATGTTCCTTCTTGGAAGTGGGAAGACCATCAATATGGACTTGTTTTTGCTTTGCCTAAATCTGGAGGCCAAATGGTGCATTATGGGGCTATTGTGGATAGGTTTTACAAATCTGCCCACTTTACCTCTGTGAAGTCTATATATACGGCCAAAAAGTATGCAAAGATCTTTCATTTACTCAATTGTGAGTCTTCATAGCATTCTTTTTTCCATCATTCGGAAAGAGGTGCCCAATTTAGTTCTCGTTTTTAGAAATCTTATCAAAAGGTTATAGGCACTCAAATGAAACATAGCACCACTTTTCATTCTCAAACAGATGGTCAAGCGGAACGTACCATTAAGACCCTTGACGATTTGTTAAGAGCATCTGTTATTGATTTCAAAGGAAGTTGGGATGATCACCTACCTTTGATTGACTTCTCCTACAACAATAGCTACCATTTGAGCATCTCCGTGGCATTTTTTGAAGATTTTTATGGTAGAAGATGTAGGTCTCCGGTTCGATAGTTTGAGGTTGGTGAGTCTTCACCCCTTGGTCTTCATATTAACTATGATGCGATAGAGAAAGTTGAAGACATAAGAGATAGATTGAAAACAACCTATGGTCGGCAAATGTTTTAGGGCCGACAATAGTAGAAGAGATCTTGAGTTTGAAATAGCTGATCACATCTATTTGAAGATTTCACCTATGAAAGGGGTGATGAGATTCAGTAATAAGGGGAAGTTATGTCCCGGATATGTTGGTCCTTATGAGGATTTGTAAAGGATCAGAAGAGTTGCCTATGTGCTGAAATTACCTATTGCACTAGCTTCCGGTATCCGGTTGTTTCATTGTTTACTTATTCTCAAGAAAGCATAGGTGGTGCCCCTGGTGTCTAATTTACATTTGAAGTTTAGGGGTGGATTATAACCTCTCCTATGAAGACTTTCCAGTTGATATCCTAGAGCACCAAGTCAAGAAGTTCAAGAACAAAGAGGGTGCCTCCATAAAAGTCCTATAGAGGAACCAACTTGTTGAGGGTGTAACATCGGAGGATGAAGCCGACATGATGTCCCGCTACCCTCACATTTTTACATCTTGAGGTTAGACATTCCTCTTAATAAATAAATTAATGAATGATATGAATTTGATTTGTTTTTCTAAATAGTTACATGTTTTGGTAAAAGTTGTACCAACTTGAGTTTAAGAGAATGCCTTCATACTCTATTCTTGCACTTACGTGATATGTGTATGCATTTTGTATTCTTGTGATTTTGCTGGGTTTTTTTTGTTGTCTTGAGAAGGATGTTAGCATTGTAACTCTTTGATGTGTTTTGAGCTCATGTTCATTTTGAGAAGGTAGTTCCTCATTATGTGTTATGAAATGTTCAGCTCTTATATATTTTGCATCATGAATTGAGTTTCTATGTGTAATGTTGTGGTTTATGTTGAAAGGAATTGTGAAATACTAATTTTATCTCTGACTTACTTATGATTATATGTTGTTAATTGGTTGAGCTTATGCTATTGAGTCTATCCTTACCCTCCAAAAGATTTTAGTGTCATTAAGGGACGAATGTTCCTAAGGGGGGGATATTGTAACACTCTGGAAGTTTCATAACTTAAACTAGAGCTTAGACAATTGAATAATTTTTAAAATGATGTTTCCAAACCTATATTAATGTAATAATCTAAATTAGAAAAGGTTAGATCCAAAACGACAAAGAAACGCCTGACGTCCGGAAACTAGATAATTTGAACTAGTAGATGTCCCAATGCTTGGTGAAGGTTTGGGAGTGTCAAACGAAGTCCAAAACTTGTAAAAAGTCTTTAAATAAGTAAAATATAGTACAAAGGGTCCTAAATTCTAGTAATGACTCCCCAAGTATCACCATAAGAGTCCTTGATGAGGACCCAAACCTTAATGAGCAAGTTGCCAAAGCAGCAAGAGACAACCAAGAATGTGAAGTCCCTTGCGCGTCGCGCAGCCATCACTAGCTAGGAAAATTTCTTCTCGCGAAGCGGGGACTTCACTAGGCTCACTGCCTCGACCCAAATTTTTAAAAAAAGAATTGAAATTGGGCCCGCGACACACAGCCACTTCCCAGATTCGTTAGCATCGTTTTAAGTCCAGTTAGCTTCACAAAAAGATCCAATAAAATGAGGGATCTTTTGGGTAGTTTAGGGGAAAAGTTTATATTGGTTTTATATAAGTTTTAAATCCTTTTTCAAGCACTCTAAATCAGAATATACATATCCTGTTCATGTCTCTCAAAAACTCTCTTTCAACCACCATTGAAAAACAAGAAAGCTTAGGGAAGAAGACGAACACTCCAAGATATTCATTCAAAATTCATATTAGAATAATAGTCATAAGGTATGGGTTCTTTATATTGGTATTCCTTTACACAAGAGGGTCCTTCAAAGATGATTTCAAACAAATTCAATTCCTAGGGTTTTACTCTCAAATGGGGGTTTTTTTTTTTTATTCCAAACATGATATTATGCTAATGATGAATAAACATTTTTTCTATGGTCTAATTAAGTCTGTTTTGTTGGAATTATACGTTAATGTTGGGTTTCGTTGGTGAACATGGCTCCATTGATGAAAATGTGTGCGATTATGTATATCTAAGGATTTAATGTCAGTAAATGTTTGGGATTAGGAAATATAGCTGAATGAACTCGTAAATGAGACCTTTCCTTAAACCTTAACTATTTTAAATTGGTCATATACAGGACTATAATGGTTGGGGATTGGAGGGTATTGTGAAATTACTATATTATTTTGAATGATTGTGATGAATTGAATGTAAATTCTTGATGCAGATTCTGGGAGCAATTAGGTAAGTCGTCTGAAAGCATGATTTACTCTATTTGTTGAGGTTGGGTATAATTGATGTGTATGCAATTGAAGTAGTATGATGTTTCCACGGAATATCTGATGGTCTATGAATAGTGAATGTGAGATCATCGGTAAGGGATACGATAAGCCAAGTTGATGTGTTTATCTTGTTATACCTCACACTAGGATTATCGATAGGTTAATCTCACAAATGAAGGTTTTGTTGTATGATAGGAAATCCTTCCATCTCAACCTAAAGAGCTTATGATCATGTTTATATGAGGAGTTAAATCTCGTATGGCCCTGATGATAGTTTTTAAGAAAATGATGGACTTGTTCTTAAAGGTTATTCAAAAAAAGAACTTTAGCTTAGCAACGGTGAAATAGATATGAGAGGTATCCCTTCTTGTAATGCCCCGCAAGTACCCCCTAGAAGATAGGGCAACCCTTGGATAGTTACAAGGAGTACTTGACCCCTTTGGGGTCTTGTACAAGCCCTATTAATTATCGTTCAATACATAAGACGGGAAAAATAATGTGAAATTAAAACTTTTCATGACATTTAATATAAAAAGGAATTCTTTATAAATACTAAAAATGTCTCATTCTCAAAACCAAACTTAAATACACTACATAATATCATAGGGACACGACCCCTGTACATTAAAAAGAAAATACATATAAGTCTTAAATAACGAAACTAAGAAATAGAACTATGTATCTCGAATATATTGATTACATAAATTAGTCTGAGAGAGTCTTCCAAAGCATGTATTCTAACTTAACATTGCTTCCCAACATAATTTATAGAGATCAGAAAAGTTAGGGTGGGTTTAGCTAAAGATAATATACTAAGTACAGCATATGCAAAAACATGCCAAAAAGGGACATTTTGATTTAAATAACTTTCAAGCCAGAGTAAGTAAAACCTTGATGAATTTAGGAGTAAAACCAACATAAGAATCATATTAACACTAAAAGAAGGATTTCCATAATTTTCTTAACTAAAAGAAACATTGCGGTAAGCTCTCCGACATGGAAAGTGAGTTCATTTTAGCATTACCAATGAACTATTCTTAATACCAAAACACGTGAACTCCAAAAGTTCAAGCCAAGCGGATGTGAAATCTTTCAATAGAAGTGTTGGACGGGGGGTAAAAGACCCAAAAAAAGTACAACCCTAGAAGATGCAGGGAGAGCACCCTAGGTCAGAAAAATTGTTTGATGACCTATCGGAGGTATTGTACAAGCCTTCGCGTCAAATTACATAAGGACATGAAAGTAGTGCGGGAATTAAAGATTTTCAAAAATAAAATTAATAAAGAAAACAACTTTCATAAAATCTAAGGATTGATCTCGTCTTTACAAAAACAACATAAAAAGATTTGGACATAACAAAATATCTGAGGAACATGCTCTTTTACATTAAATGAAAAACTACTAAGTCTTCTTTAAGGTTAGAACTAAGAAATAGAATGTCCTCGAAATAAGAGAAGAATTAATCTGAGAGGATAGATTCACAAGCTTGTCTTGTAGTCTTCCAACGCCTCCAGCCAATACCATTAAGTAAGATAAAAGTATGGGGTTAGTACATAACATGTAACTAAGTATGACATATGCAAAAACATGGGCGGAAAAGGGGGACTTTTTTGTAAAATAAGATTTCATTCAAAATAAGTAAAACCTTCAAGATTATAGTGTTAAAATAGTACAAAAACCATCATTTATCACATAATAAAAGAGTTCCACAATTTTAGAATAAGGAGTCCCTGTACAGTGAACTCCAAACAGAACATTAAAGTGAAACACAGTGAGACAGTGGCAATATTACAATGAATAATTCATTCCAAGAAATATGAACTCATTACATGAGGTTACCGTAACCAAGTTATCCTAAGATTCCCTAAGGTCAGACAAGAAGGGGCCGCACATACACCCCCTTCAAGACACACCAAAGGGATTCTTAAGACTACCAACCATAGGCTTACCTAGTCCTGAAATCAAATCCACATTCTTTGTTAGACATTTGAAAGACATTCATACAAGAAGGATTTCATGAAAGTACTCTTATCCAATAGAACCTATAAGTTATACTGAGTGCAATATGATAGTAGCATCCCATACTACTACTCCCACTTAGTGCTCCTTGAGAATTCCCTTCGATTAAGCACTCTACATTACTAACTCCTAAGTTCATCACATAAAATATAGTTTTAACAAACTTTCATAACATTAGACCTTAATATATCTAACTTTATTTACAACACATGATAGAAGACACCAAGACTCCCCTTTCGGAAGGTCTACTTCGTGCAATGGATAGATAGTGTCCCATACCACCACCTACTCTAAGTAGTACGTTCTTTTAGGAGACTTAGCTCATACACATCATAAAAAAAATCAACCAAGACTCCCCTTTCGGAAGGTCTACCTATTTAAATGGATACATATATACCCATACCACCACCTACCCTAAGTAGTTCCTTTTTTATGGAGACTTAGTTCATTCATTCTTTTGTGGGGGAATACCTTTAACCGACATAGACTAGGAGAGCTAGACATGGAATCCCGATAGTACCCTTACCAAATGAGGGCTCTCCACTTGCCTAGGGTGGGGTCTTTCTCTTATGTTTTACATGGATTTTCCAATAGCTAACCCTATGCGGGCGCATAGTCATGGGATAAAAAGATTGGTACTAATTAACTCACTCTCTACTAACAAGGAGTACTCATCTAGAGAGGTACATTGAGTAAAATATCTCTACTCATATTGTGCACCCACCCCTTCTTCAAATACTCTCAGTGCTAAGCATAGCTCCCCCTCGGAGTCTTAAACATTCATTATTAAAGGTAAAGAATAACATTTGGATACTCCATCTCAACTCACAATGGGTATCCATCCTTTAAACTACATTAGAAAGCTCATGGGAGGTAGTGATATTGCTACTAAGCGCTTCATCTCAACTCACAATGAGTGCACCCCCAAAACTCCCCTATTCATTAACATTTTATAACTTCAATCATTCATTATTTCATTCAAAGTGTGATTTTGTGTGTACATGTGGTCACACATTGCACATAAATCATCAAATTCATTAATAAAGAATTCTAAACATTCTTACACCTTTATAAATAATTTCTCACACACTAGCATACTAAATACAAACACATAGTTCATCTAGGAATAATCTAAGAAAGACATACAATTCAAGCTTCATAATACATATCAACATGAACATTATCATTGTCATTTAGTTTCACACCTTAGGACTTCAAAGCCATGCTCACAACACATACCAACATATATATATATATATATATCACTCTACAACATTTCATAATAAGAGCTATACAATATAACTAACTCACCATTTAATCAAGATTCCATCACCTATAACTAATTGTTAAATATTTCATCAAAATAAGGCCCTTATGGAGTAGAAAACTAAATAAAAAACAGAAAGCCAAAGTTCATACCCTACACAAACATGTTCATCTAACCTATTTCTTAAACTAAAAGTTGGAAATATGCATAAACATGATTTCATTAGGTTTTTTTTTTTATATTAAAATCATTAATTAATAAATAACAAAACATATTTTAACCATTAAAAGACTTTTACATGATGATACATGCTTAGAATCAAAACTAGGAGAAGATAGAGTTTGAAAATCCTTTTTGAAATCTTTTAGAAATAAATCCTTTAATGGAAGAGGGTTAAAGTACGACTACCATACCTCAATTAGAAGGAAACCAACAAAATTTGATGAAGTAACACGTCCAACCATCCCTCCTATTTCTTCCTTGAATCATAGCTCCAATGGTGACTTAAGAGAGTTTGTCCTTAGAGAGAGAGTTTGAATATTTGAAGTTAGGGGTCTTGTCGAGGTCTAGGACTTAAAAATAATTTAATATACCTTGAAAACAGTAAAAATATCTTCCTAGGGTCATAAAGTACTTGGGGTTAATTTACACAAAACACCCCAACCTGGCAGCGTGTCCCACAGCTTTTGCAGGACACCATCGACGGACCCAAGCAATGGGGCATCGACTGAACGACAGCCCGTGCTGCTGGGCGTCGTTTGGGTCTAAAGATTTTGAATGGAGGGTTGATCCCCCTAAAATAATTCCCAACGTATTCCACTAGAAGATGATTCGTTGATTTTCCATAGGGGCGTCAAATGCATCCGTCATTTGGGGCTGGTTTTTGGGTACCTTTTGTAGATTCTGCCTAGACATTGGGGTCCTCTTCTAGAGCCCCTCATGGGTCCTAGGTTGGGTCGTACCCAGATGTTAACCCCCTAAACATAGTAATATAGGTCTTAGTAACATATTAGAACAATTTCAAGCAAAACGAACACGTAAAACTCACTCAAACACATCATGACACACAGTCACTTTATATGCCACACCTTCCGAACGTCGTGGACATTCTTGGGCGTTTGACATACAAACGACACCAAACTTCACACACTGCCTAAGAATATCATTATAACTTATTTTAACACAAAACTAACTCAAGAAACATTCATGAAGCTATAGGTTCCTGAGATCCTTAGGGTGTTACATTCCCTACTAAGATTATCCCCTAAGACTCACCAAGGTAACACATGAATTGAACACACCCCACACGCCTTAAAATACAAACCTAGGTGTCCCCAAGATACCATTCTAGGGCTTACTCGTTCAAGAGAACCAGTTCCCACTCAATGACACAAGACATTGGAAGAACACTCAAGACAACACACCAAGACTTCCCTTTCGGAATGCCTACTTAGTTCAATGAAGTGATGGCGTCCCGTTCCACCACCTGACCTAAGTAGTACACTCTTTTAAGAGATATAGTTCATTCAATTCATATAATACACACCAAGACTCCGCTTCCGAAGGTATACTTAGTGCAATGGATATATAGTTTCCCATACCAACACCTACCTAAGTAGCTCTTTTAGGAGACTTAGTTCATACACTTCATATAAAACAGACCAAGACTCCCCTTTCAGAATTCCTAAATAGTGCAATAAGTAGATGATGTCTCATTCCACCACCTACCGTAAGTAGTACACTATTTTAGAGGACTTAGTTCATTCATTCTTTTCTCGGGGTTAGCTTAACTAACATAGACCATGAGAGGTAGATGGAATCCAAATATAATGGGTAAAGCATGTTCCATCTCTAAATTATGGGTTCAGTTATGTTATTTCTATGACTTAATGTCATGTTAATTTTGGGATAGGAACTATAGCTCGAATGAATTCTTAAATGAGCTTTTTCCCTTAACCCTATGTATGAATTTGTCTTGTACATGACTAGAATGGTTGGAATTCGATGTGTTATTGTGAAATTAACTATATTATTTAACGATTGTGATAAACTGAATGTAGAATCTTGATGAATATTCTTGGAAGCAATTAGGTATGTCTTTTAAAGTCATGATTACTCTATTATGTTGATGTTGGCGTATAATTGATGTTGTTATGCAATTGATGTATGTATGATGTTTCCATTAATATATGATGGCCTATGAATATTTTGAATGTGAGATAATGGTAAGGATATGATAATGCAATTTGATGATGTTTATCTTGTATGCCTTACAGACTATGATTATTATATGTTAATCTCACAAATGAGGGTTGTGATGAAAAGAAATTTTCATCTAAACCTAAAGACCATATGATCATATTTATACGAGGATTCAATCTTCTATGGCCTATGATAAGTTTTATGATAAATTATAACATAAAGGTTATTCAAAAAAGGACTTTAGTTTAGTATTGATAAAATAGATATGGGATGTGTCCCTTCCCTGTATACAAGGTAGGTTCACAATGACTCTTATGATATAAGAGGCTACCATGTAATATGGATCTATGGGTCTCTAATATATCTACTAGTTTTTAAACTATATTGCCTCCATAGGAATACTAGCTAGTGGATCCACCTTGAATTCTATGTTCATGTTTTGGATCTATCTTGGCAAGTAGACCACCTTCTTTCGGTGTGGGGTTTACGACACCGGATTTCATGTTTAGCTTACATTGTCTTATGTCAGCTAAGGTGATTGTTCCCTCAAGTAAAATGAAAGACAAGTAAATGAAAATTGGGTAGGGTGATATGAGGACTCCACTTATTATAGGTAGGGGTATGGGACTCTACCTAAACATTGAACAAGTTGACTCTAAGGGATGTCCTAGGAGATTGTTCTCATGTAACATGATGATATGAAATATATAATGCTTATGATATATGGTGTTGTTCTTATATTATGTTTGCTATGATGGTTAACATGTTATTGGTATATGTTGTTATATGTGGCGATAACTAAGTATGATGTAAGTTTGATGAAGCAAAGCATTACTTATGGTCTCCTATAGGTTGTACTTGATTCGGGGGGGTTGGATGAGGCTTCAGATGAACATTGCACGTGTATAGGTTGGGATGGGATTATTGGTAAGTGTTTGTTTATGTTATGTGAATGAACTATTGAACATGAAAATGTCAATTGGACTGGATTCTGCTATGCATTGGCTATGATTTATGCTTTATATTGTCGTGTCGTATCTTGTAATATGCTATCTTGTATTGAATTAAAGCTTTTCAAATGAATTTGCATGCTTTCTTAAGAATTCGTCCTTTTCCATGCATGTCCTCACATGTTTATGTGCATATACACATACTTAGTACATGTGGCGTACTAACCCCTATACTTTATATAACTACAAATGTATGGTCCGGCCATTGAAGATTAAGAAGGTCATTGGAGATTCTTGGAACTCTTTCTTCAAGTGTTGGTAGGTCCTCCTATTCTGGGATGTTATCTTTCCGTTAGTATAGCTATGAAGATTTTAGTACTTTAAGATATACTTCTTATATTCTTCTATGATTTAAATCTTACTATAGTAAGGCATATATGGCATATTTACATTGTATTGGCTAAGTCCAAGATTCGTATTCTTAGATGGTTATTATGTGAGACAGTTTTTAGACTATCATATGTATGTTTATCATGTTATTAAGTGATAAGTCTAAGTATACTTCATATATTACGCAAAAGTTTTTCATTTTTCTGTGATTTTTAATTAATGATATGTTATGACTAATGCTCAAAGCTTGTTTGAGTCCTTTTAGAGGACGACGACGTCAATTGCATCTAGGGGTGCTCTCCAAATGTGACACTTCATAGGAATACTAGATAGTTGATCCACATAGATTTTTTTGTTCATGTTTTTGTCTAACCTTGGAAAGTAGACCACCTTCTTTTGTTGTAGGGTTTTATGACACAGGAGTCCCTGTTTATCTCACATGGTCTATTGTCTGTTAAGGTAATTGTTCCCGAAATTAAAATGAAATTAATGAAGTGAAAACTTATTAGGGTGACTTAAGGGGGTTATACTTTCTCTAGGTAGAGGTATGGGACTCTACTTACACATGGCACAAGTTCGCCTTAAAGTCTAACACCTTAAAACAAACTAAGGTGAACTAGAGACTCTTGAGTGTTTATTGACTTAATTTGAATTTAAAACGAGTTACTTTAGTTCAATCAGGAAGTGTGTGAAGTTTGGTTAAGATTGTACGTCGAACGTCCATGACGTTTGCAAGGTGTGCCTTATATAGCCTGTGTCTTGATGTGTTTGAGTGAGTTTTATATGTTCATTTTAATCAAAATTGATGTGGGATGTTCGTAAGACCTAGATGAATCATTTTAGGGGTTTAACGTCCGGTTACAACCTCACATAGGACCGAAAAGGGGCCCTAGATGAAGGGACGAAGACTTTGACCAAACTGCCAAAGCAGTGACCAAACGACGACCCTAAGGACGGTCCGTTGGTCCACCAACGGTCCGTTGACCTAGGGCGTTTATTGGACCTGCAAGTCAAAATGGACAGGCTCCAAATGGTTCTATTTCTCAACTAATAATACCACAACTGCGGTCCGTCCTTTGATAAACAGTCTGTTGGTTAGTCCGTGGGTGAGACTACCCAAAAAGCTTTAAAGTGGATTGCCTTGTCTTGGGGTGTTTGGTAAATTCACTCCAAGTATTTTATGACTCTAGGAAGTTAGTTTAGGGTGTATTATGTTTATTGAAGTGGTCTAAACTCTAATACCATATTTTAGACCCCTCTTCCTAAAAATCCAAAACCCCTCTCTCTTAGAATACTCTCTCAAGTCACCATGGAAGCTAGAAGGCAAGAAATGCTAGGAAGGCTGTTGGTGGTAATTTCTTCATAAATTTTTTTTTGTACTTCTTCAATGTGAGGTATGGTATCCATCCTTCAATTCTCATCCATTCAAGGAGACCCTTTCTAAAAGATTTCAAAAGATTTTTCAACCCTAGTTTCTACTATCTGCAACCTTTAATATGGGTCTTCTTGCATGAAAACGTTCTCTAATGATTTAATGATGATTTATAAGTCGTTGAGATTTTAAGGTTAAAAATTCAATTGAATGAAATTCAGTAAGAATCTTTTCATCTAATTTTGACTTAAGAAATGGGTTAATGATCAGGAATGATAAGCTTGGAGCTTTGGGTTCTTAGGGTGTGTTGAGTTTATTCTTGTTATTTTTTTATTTGTATTTGTTTTTAGATACTAACAAGTATTTATATGAAGAATTGTTTTGAGAAAAATTTTATGGGGGGGGAAAGCTAATTAAATAGGTAGTGTTTATGGGGCTTAATTTCAATTTCGAATATGTACTTGAGTGGTTATGGTCCCACATTATTGGTGGCGGTTTTGTTTTGTTTATCTGAATTGTAGGAATGTAAAGTTACTAGCATTCGTGTGAATAACACTATTAAGTCTTGTCATTGAAGTAAGATGATAAATATGTCATTCTTGTTTTAAATGGCCGTATGATATGATATGTGAAAGTAGAACGGGTGTAGGCTTAAATGGAAGATATTTGTTCATTGCTTTTGAAACTCTGTTATGAGAAGTGGAAGGGTTCTGTATAAAGGACGTAAATGATTATTGAAGAATGTAAAGTAGTTTGATATGATTAGTGCAAGGTCTAAGCATGTATAGAAGTTTAGTGTTGTAAATGAAATGAAGCTTATGTGAAAAGTTGTGCTCACATGTACACACACCACTGACACTTGAATGAATGAATGAATGAAGTTAAGTTAAGTTCTAAATGGGAGTTCTGTGTTGAACACTCTTCCTGAGTGGAGATGAAGTGTTTAGTAGCAACCCCACTACATCCCATGAGCTTTCTAAGATAGGCTGGAGGATGAATGCCCTTTGTGAGTTGAGATGTGGTGTTTACTAGTTAACCTTAACCTATAGTTATAATAGTGAGAATCTGTAGGATGTTATGACTGGCACCGAGAGGGTATGAAGGTGAGGTGGATTACACTTCGTGAGTTTAGATGTTGTATTCCAATATACCTTCTGAGATGAGTACTCCTCGTTACTACAGAATGAGTTACTTAGTAAAAATCTTCTTATCCCTCAACTATGCGTCCACATAGGTGTAGCTACTGGGAAAGCCATGTATATGCTAAGAGAATAACCTCATTCTAGGAAAGTGATGATCCTTCATCTGATAGGGGTTAATATTGGGATTCCATGTCTAGATCTAATGGTCTATGTCAGTTAAGATAACTCCCACAAAAGTAATGAATGTACTAACTCTCCTAAAAGAACGTGCTACTTAGGGTAGGTACTGGTATGGCAAGCTATTTATCCATTGCATTAAGTAGGACCTTCAGAAAGGAGTCTTGGTGTGTCTTATGTAAATTGATTGAACTAAGTCCTCTAAAAGAATGTGCTTCTTAGGTTAGGTGGTGGTATGGGACGTTATCTACTCATTGCACTTTTTATTATGCTACTTTAAAACTGCTTTTGCTACTCCTCCAAAGCCTGGATGAGGAAGAAGTTGGGGCGTAATAAAACAAAAAAGATACGCAGATCGGGCATAAATGTGTACGATTTCCCAAATCACGATAAAATAAAAAGATAAAAAGCCATTCCATTTCGACGAAAGGGGAGACTTAGTGCCAAACCTTCTAAAAGAATGTGCTACTTAGGGTAGGTGGTGGTATGTGACTCTATCTACTCATTGCACTAAGTAGGCGAATCCAAAAGGGAAGACTTTGGTGGTTTATTGGTTGTACTTTTGATGTCTTGTCATTAAGTGAGGAGCTTGTTCTCCCGAGGTGAGTAAGCCGAAAGGGTTAATCTTGAGGATTGCTTCGGTGTGTATTAAAGAAGGCATATGTGTACTTTCTTCATGTCTTACCTTAGTGAGTCATAAGATAATCCCGAGGTAGGAAAACTCCTACAGAAATGAGTTCACTTTCTCTTTGCTTGGCCCTGGAAGTTCATTAATTTAGAATAGGATAATCCATTGTAAATGCTTTAAATGATTCACTGTTAAGGTTCAAAGTAGTTCACTGTAATGCTAATTTGTGCTCACTATAAGAATTTTGTAAGTTCACTGTAAAAGCTCCTTTTTTGGATAAAATTATGTGTCCTTCCTTCAGTGTTAAATGATGGTTCTCATGTCAATTTGTTTCAAAATTCATGAATTTCTTACTTAAATGTAATGAAATGTTATTTTACTAAAATGTCCCTTTTTGCATGTTTTTGCATATGCCATACTTAGTAAATTATTTGTACTAACCCCATACTTTTCTATACTATAAGTATAGGTTTGATGCATTTAAAGAATTGAAGGTGAAGCTTGAGAAAGTTCCTCTCAAGACAAAGTATGTTCTCGTATTCGACGGTATAGTCCTTTTCTTTATTTCTTAGTTAAAGACTTATTATGTATTTTATTTTAATGTAAATGGCCGTGTCCTTAAGATTTTATATATCGTGTCTTAAGTTGGCTTGTGACGATGAGATTCTCTAAGTATATATGAAAGATTATCTTTTATTAATTATTTGTGAAAAGTTTTAATTCCCCACCACTTTTCATGTCTTATAAAATGAACGATAGTTAAAGGGATTATACAAGACCCCAAAGGATCAAGTATTCCTTGCCATGATTCGAGGGTTCTCCCTAACTTCTAAGGGTTCTTTCGGGCCGTGACAAACTTGGTATCAGAGCATAAAGTTATAGGAAATAGTTTAAGGTCTAAAAGTCTTGTTAGCCACGTCTAGTAGTATCTTGGTCATTGGTGTGAGTCGCGACATATCCATGAACAAGAGCTATTGGACGTAGAGTTTCACTTTTTTCATTACTCTTGAATCGTTCCATAGAACTTAACTCCATAAGGCCTCTCTCTCTTATATTCCATTGTCCGCTGGTCTTTTGGGTGTGTTTGATTGGAAGGGGAGATATTTCTATGTTTGAGGGAGAGAAAAAGGTGAATTTTGATGTTACGATGGTTTTGTGGCTAGAAGAGTAGATATGAAGGAAAGTTTTGAAAGTCATGATCTGATGCCATTTATGGCTAGTTGTGATTTATGATATTGGAAGGCTAGTGATGACACACTTTGTGGTCATTTAGTTCTAAACATGATAAGAATTATAATAATTGAATAAAATGCTTTGAGAGGAGTTATCTTGTGATTATGTTCAATGATGGTAGAAATGCTTTAAGGTGTAAATTTGAGGAATGTTGAGAGAATGTGAAGATTTTATAGAAGTTGAGGGAAACTTCCGTGTGTGACTAATCTTTCATAGTTTTTGTAGTGATTTGGTAGATGTTGTGGTGTAGGCTTACAGAAATATGGAAATGTGGTATGAATATCTAGTGAGGAAGTTTTGTCCCATGAGATTGAGTTAAGTGATACCTAATAGTTGAATGAAGTGATGTTTAAGAGAATTTTTTAGGCTTGAATTCAAAAAGGGAAGTGTTATGCTTAACTTGTAAAGTTGATGTTTAATCTTGATGTGCGCGAGTTGAGGTTAGTCTGAGTTCGTACCTTGTGAGAGGCACAAGGATTCTTTGAAATATGAGACCTTGAAGATGGTTTTACCCTAAGTGGGGGAGAATGAATGTTGAGTAAAATGGCATGTAATGTACTTAGTCCAAGAGAATCCTCAAGGGTCACTATGTGGGAGTGGTAGAATGGGATGCTACTCTCACATTAGACTTAGTGAAACTTACCTTGTCTCTTTGGAGTATGTTAGTGTGGTCTTGTCCCTCATATTGTCATGTCATCTTGTTAAAGTTTCTTAAAAGGTGCATTATTGAAATTTTAAGCATGTGACATAGTGATGTTTTGAGGTCACTGTAAAGGAGTCCAAATTTTTGAGAAAATTGCATTCTTTCATGAATTATGGTTTTAATGTGTTATAATATGCGTTTATATGGTATTATACTTCATATGATCATGCCTTCTTAATGAATTGCTCAAAGAATGAAATTTTAAATTTTAACGCAGCTTAGCAATGTTACATTGATGTTGATGTAAGATTTGTTAATTTTGAGGGAAATTTGTCTTGATTTGATGAAGTTTTGAGTGTGCCCCCCCCCCCCAAAGTGTTTTATATGAAGCATTTTAAGTTGGAGAGGTAGTCTCCATAAAAGAAGGTTAGAGTAGTTTGGAAGTTTTACCCTTGACAAGAATTGTTTATGTTGCTAGTGTTTGATAGTGTGAAATGATGCTCCTTGCTAGTTGATGCTTTGATTTTGAATAGTTTGATCATGATTGTAATGTGTAGGTGATGCTAAGTAAGTCCTTAATGATCTTGAAGTTTTAGTGTCATTCGAGGATGATTGTTGTTCCAAGTGGAGAATAATGTAACGCCCTAAAACAAACTAAGATGAACTAGAGACTCATGAGTGTTTAATGAGTTCATTTGAAGTTAAAATGATTTAATTTAGTGTTCTAAGGTAGTGTGTTCAGTTTGGTTAAGTTTGGAGGTCAAACGTCCATGATGTTCCGGAAGTTGTGCCTTAGAAAGCGCTTGTGTGTCTTGATGTGTTTGAGTGAATTTTATGTGTTCGTTTGATTCGAAATTGATGTTGTATTCTCCTAAGGCCTTGATTAATTAGTTTATGTTTTTAACGTCCGGGAAAGACCCCACCTAGTACCCACAAGGGGCCCTAGATAAAGGGCCCAAAACTTGGATCAAACTGCCAAAGGAGTGACCAATCTACGGCCCTAAGGATGGTCCCTTGGTCCACAAACGGTCTGTTGACCTAGCGAGTTGATTTGACCTGAAATTTAGGATGGCAAGGCTCCAAATAGTGCAATGTATCAACCAATGAGACCCCATCAACGGTGCGTTCTGTGTAAAACGGTCCATCCATTGGTGAGACTGCCCAAAAAGTTGTAAAGTGGACTGCATTGGCTTGGGGTGTTTGGTAGATTCACGTCAAGTATTTTATGACCCTAGGACGTTAGTTTTAGGTTTTATTAGGTATATTAAAGTGTTCTAAACCCTAATACTTCATTTTAGACCCCTCTTCCTAAAAACCCAAAACACCTCTCTCTTAGAAGACTCTCTCAAGTTACCATGAAAACTAGAAGTCAAGAAATGCTAGGAGAGATGTTGGTGGTAGTTTCTTCATCAAAAACCATTGATATTTATTAAATGTGAGGTATGGTATCCATCCTTGAACTCTCTTCGATTCAAGGAACCCCTTTCTAAAAGATTCAGAATGAGTTTTCAACCCTAGTTTCTACTATCTTCAACTCTAAATATGGGTCAAAATGAGTTTTCAACCCTAGTTTCTACTATCTTCAACTCTAAATATGGGTCTTGCATGAAAACGTCTCTAATGACTTAATAATGATGTTTCTAACGTTAGTTGATGAGTTTAAGGTTAAAACTTCAATGAAATCATGTTAAAGCTTTTAATCTATTTGACTTAAAAAATGGGTTAAATGAGCCTGAATTGGTAGTCTTTGAGCTTTGGTTTCTTATGGGTGTTATTGTTGTTTAGCTACTGCCCAAAGGTCTTTATTATTATGAAGTATTGAGAAAAATGTTATTGGTGATGAAAGCTTGTATTAAACTGGTAAGTTGGTTATATTGCTTAGTTTCAATTTCGAACTGTTGTTGAGAGGTATGGTCCACCTTATTGGTGGCGGTGTTTACTAGAATTGTATGATATAGAGTTACTAGATTATTGTGAAAAGGGATATTAAGGCTTGTTATGTGAATTAAGATTATAAATATTCCATTCTTGTTAAATGCGCCTTATGAAGTGATTAAGTGAAGTAGACTACAGTGTATGCTTAAATAACGATATTCTTGTTATTTCTTTATGAAACTTGTTATGAGAGGTATGTTAAGGGTTATGTATAAAGGACTTATATGATTATGTGAAGCATGCAAAGTGTGTGATGTGATTAATGAAGGTGTAAGCATGTATAAATTTAAGTTTTAAAATGAAATGAAGATTATGTTGCAAGGTGTGCTCACATTGACACACAACTCCCACTTGAATGAGAGGAATGAAGGTTAAGTTAAGTCCTAAAGGGGGTTTGGTGGTGTACACTCTTCGTGAGGAGTGGAGCTGAAGTGTTTTAGTAGAAACCCCAGACATCCCATGAGCTCTCTAGATGGTTGGCGGATGAATTCCCTTCGTGAGTTCAGATGTTGTATTCACTAGTTATCCTTAACCTATTGTTATAATGTTGAGAATCCGTGGGAAGTCATGACTAGAACCACGAGGATATGAAGGAGAGGTGGATTACACTTTGTGAGTTGAGATGTTGTATTCCAATGTACCTCTTGAGATGAGTACTCCTCGTTAGTAGAGAATGAGTTACTTAGTAGAATTCTCCTTATCCCTTAACTATGCTCCCGCATAAGTGTAGCTATTAGGAAATCCGTGTAAATGCTAAGAGATATGACCTCATTCTTGGCAAGAGAGGAACACTCATCCGATAGGGGTTAATATCGGGATTCCATGTCTATCTCTCATGGTCTATGTCGGTTAAGCTAACTCTCACAAAAGTAGTGAAGTACTAAGTCTCCTAAAAGAACGTGATACTTAGTGTATGTAGTGGTATGGACGCTATTTATCGATTGCACTAAGTAGGACCTTTCGAATGGGGCATCTTGGTGAGTCTTATGTGAATTAATTGAACTAAGTCTTCTAAAAGAGCGTGCTACATAGGGTAGGTGGTGGTATGGGACGTTATCTACTCATTGCACTAGGTAGGACCTTCCTTATAGGAAGACTTGGTTCCAAACGTTCTAAAAGAATGTGCTATTTAGGGTAGGTGGTGGTATGGGACACTCTCTACTCATTTCACTAACTAAGCATTTGGAAAGGGAAGACTTTGGTGGTTTGTTGGGTGTACTTTTGATGTCTTGTCATTGAGTTAGGGCTTGTTCTCCCCTGGGTAGGAAGCCGAAAGGGGTCGTAGTGAGGATTTCTTTGTGTGTATTTACGAAGGCTAGCCTTCCTTTCTCATGTCTTGCCTTATTGATTCTTAGGAAATCCAGAGTAGGCGCAACTTCCTAGGAATGAGTTCACTTTCGCTCGTTGGCCTTGGAAGTTCACTTATTTAGAATAGGATAATCCATTGTAAATGCTTTAAATGATTCGCTGTTAAGGTTCAAAATAGTTCAGTATAATGCTAATTTGAGCTCACTGTAAGAATTTGGTAAGTTTATTGTATTTGCTCCTTTTTGGTTACAATTATGTGAGTCCTTCCTTAAGTGTTAAATGATGGTTCTCATGTCGATTTGTTTAAAAGTTCATGATTGTTTTACTTAAATTGCATGAAATGTTATTTTATTAAAATGTTGGCTTTTTCATGTTTTTGCATATGCCTTACTTAGTACATATTTGTACTAACCCCATCGTGTTCTATATATAGTATAGGTTGGAAGCTTTTGGACGGAGGCATTGAAAGTAAAGCTTGAGAAAGTTCCTATCAAGACCAACGTTTGTCCTCATATTTTGAGGGTATAGTCTGGTCTTGATTTCTTAGTAAAGACGTATATATCTTTTATTTTTAAGTAAAGGGCCGGGTCCCTAAAGATCCTATATATATATCGTTTCTTAAGTTGGCTGTGACTATGGAGATCTTGGTATTTATGAAAGATATCTATTATTAATTATTCGTGAAATGAAAATTTTCAATTTGCACTATTTTCATTGTTATTTAAATGAACGATAGTTAAAGGGTGTACAAAGAACCCAAAAGGGCCAAGACGCATTGCCACGATTCGAGGGTTCACTAACTCTAGGGGTGGATTTCGGGTCGGGGACATGCGTTTCTTCTTTTTTTTGAAGTTAGGAGGTTTATTTTTTATGTACTTATGATATGAATGAAGTGTATATGATGATGTTAAATGTTGATATATATGATTATGAATATGCATAATATAAAGATATATGAAAGATAGATAATTCTTTTGGTCCTTTACTTAGATTACTTGATTATGTGAGGTTATGTGGCTTCACATAGTCATTGGACTTGTAGGCATGGAAGGTGTTGTGACTAAGGGTCTTATATGATATGAGGTTATGAACTCTTGTATATGAATTGTTGGTATGATACTATAATGGAGTTATTCATGATTGTATGATCTTTATATGATGTCATTATGTTGATATTACCGTATGTTAATAATACCCACGTTTACTTGACATTTTGATGGTATTAGTCTTCCGTTGAATATGGAGTTGTCTTGAGTGATGTTATGTCTATTGGATTTTATATGGTCTTGATTGTGCTTAACGGCTTTTGAAAGTGACTTAGCATAATTTATAACTAAATGTCCCTTTAAGCATGATTTGAAATACATAGGACTGTAGCTTAAGACTTTCATCGGGTTTACGGGCAAGACCAAGAATGACCTAGTGTTCACACCTTTTGATTATCCTATCCTAACCTCTTTGGTATCATTCCATTTCATTATGTGCATTCAGTTGAGGGCTGTGGTCTTATCATTCATTAGGAAACTTTAACTTTAACCGACATAGTAGATCATGTGAAGCATCATGAAATTCAGTGTCTCCCCCCACCTAACAAAAACGGTGAAATCACGCAAAAATGACCCAAAAACATGCTAGCGTTCATGGGAACTTGAACCCCTCTAGATCCTATATTGGCAGGTATGGTTCGAAGATTAGGAGATATAATGAGACCCACTCCGGCATGCGGGACATTCGCATATCCATGAGAGTTACGTTGAACCTCCGGCCCTTCTCGAAAGAACGCATCACCGCTCATAGCTAGTCTATCGGTGCTCAATATAAAGTTCCATTACATTCAACTCATACGTCGTGGAAGTTGGATTCTAGTATGAGGACATCACAGCTCAATAGATTATTTCTCATCTCATCATTAGTATTAAGTGTATTATTTTCTTAGGATTAGGAGTTTAGTTTAAGACTAAGTCAAATAAGTATTAGTTAAATGGTAAAATCTGATTTAATTTAATCACACATGAAAGGACCCTTATGTGCTTACAAAAAAATTAGATTTTATATCACCAATTAAACCATTAAATCGATGCTCCCAGCAAGGCTCGAACCTGGGTGGAGCCGATTCGCGGAAATGGGTCATTTCGGGTCGACCCAACCCAAACAGATCCTTCAATTAAATTAATTAATAATTAATTAATTTCTTAGGGTAATTACGATAGTACCCTTGGCCTGGAAAAGACCATTCTACCCCTTGACCCTCCAAACGTAAGGTTATCCCTTTCAAGTTCAGTTTGGACACACTCGGGTAACTCGCCCAACATGGTCCCACCTAGCTCAACCAACTCACCAAGTTTGTTGGCTAGAGGAGTGCATAGTCCCGGGGACCCGATTCCACACACATGGATCCGTGGGACCTTTGCCCACACACCTTGCCGGGTAACCTCACCCTCACGGGTTGACAGCATCTGGTGGGGTGTGGTCCATGTGGGTATCCCTAGGGATCTAGGTTGGCTGGTTCTAGGGTCCTTAGTACGTTACTTAGCATATTTAATTTTCGGGTTGTTACCCTTAAATTCAAGTTATAACATGATAATATCGTAATTCATAAAGTAATGCATACGAGGCCACATTGTTTCACAATTATAGTGATGAACCGTGGTTTCACGGTACTATCAATGATTTTTCCTTAAGATTTGTGTGTGTCTAGAGCCTTTTTGTAGTAATTTTAATATGATTTTGTCTTTGTTTTACAGAAAAGTTGTCCAAAACTGAAACGCAGAAGGCTATGGAAATTAAGTGCAAAATTTACCCCCGAAGCCATCAACGGCCCGTCTACTCATCGACGGACCATAGGTGGTGATCATCGATTGGAGTTTCAAGCATCTGGAAGCAACTTGGAAAATTCTGAGAAAGTGTGGGGCTACAGAAGGATCGACAGTTTGTCGACTGATCGACGGACCGTCCTTGCAAATCATCGATGTGATAAGAGACTGTCCCAGTACCCGATGTAGAAGAAAATCTAAGTAATGAATGACGATAAGCATCGACGGTCCATAAGTGCATCGACGAAACGTGTCGTTGCTCTGTCGATTTGATCAAAGAAGATGCAAAGTTCATGGTTTGAAATATGCTAATTATGGACCGACAGAGGTAGTCGATGGTCTGTCGTTTCACCGACGGACCGGTGTGGGGGTCGTCAATTTAAGCTGCGTTTGGGACAAACTTTCCTTATTTTGAATCCTTTTTAATTTAACACTCCTTATTATAAATAGGGTGAAAAACCTCATTTTGGGGGTTTGATTCTTTTACTAGATTCATACTTTTTTTCTTGGAGATTTGTTTTTACAATTTATTTAAATTTTTGGATTTTTTGTTGAAGAAAATTGTGGGATTTCAAGTTGAATTTTTGGATTTTGTTCAAACTTGTCAAAGTAAGTTTATAATTATTATTTATCAAATATGAATTTTGTTCTTCTAAGTAAGGGTAACTAAATCCACAACTAGAGTTGTTGGAACCATGGGTGATTAACAAAATAAGCCTAAATAATTAACAATTCTCAACTATGTTATTGCATGAATCGATAATTCTTTCGTCTAGAAGTCTTTTTAACGAGTGCACGCATTAGAATTTGCCTTATTGTTTTTGCCGGACAAAGGGGGTAGTTAATAGGAAAAGAATTATCGACATACATTTAGTAGATGCTATCTAATAGGATAGTTTCGATTGGTGCAAAGTAATAACCAAGACAAACATCGAATATGATGCTTAATATAAAGCAAAGGTAAGGGTTAGTAAATTGGACACACGTAGCCAGACCAAGGTACGCGGTGAAATTCACTAAATGACGGACCAAGGATATAGAGATACATAACATATTACTTTGCATCAAAAACATTAAGGAAGAATTGTTATAATCTAGGATTATGGTGTTATGAACCTGTAGGGAACACTTACACCCTAGTTTCACTCACAACTTGATAAACACCAATAGTTCACTTTTTCTACTTGTTTGATTTCACAACATTGCAACATTTCTGTTTCACAACCCCCCCCCCTCCTTTAATTACTAGTTTTTTTAAAGGACTTGACTAAATAGAGGTAATCATACATTAATGTTAAGTATTAATCATTTTCCTCGTGGGATCGACCCCAACCTAATATTTGGGTTCTTTACTTGATACGACCTCTTATACTTCTTTAGGGAAGTGTAATTTGAGCGTATAAAATTTTGATGCCGCTGCCAGGGAAAGTGGATCTTAGATTAAATTTAATATCAATTACTGAACTTTAGTTAAAAATTTCCTAATTTTACCTCTTTTTTGTTTTTGTTTGTCTCATGTCTAGCTCTAATGTATGACAAGTACACGGATCTGAGGAGAACCAATAGTACCATTTGATCCTAAACTTAACCGGACACTCCATAGAATGAATGATTAACAAAATCCCGCAAATCTATGTGATGGGATCAACTGTCAACTTCCTCCACCGGTTGATGCTCACAATCAAGTGATGGTGGAGAATCCTGGTGATGGTGCTTTGATGGGCCTCTTGTCATCCTCCTCTACCATGGGATCATACATTCGTGGTAACTAGTAGCTTGATGTATATTCTCACCACCAGAGGTTGTTTTCGGAGCTATCATCTGAGGACACAGCTCATAATTGGCCAAACTTAGGTCGGTGTGTAAGAGTTTGTGTGGGCGTCCAGACTTAGACATGGACGTCATCGGGTCCAAGAGGTTCCCTCTCTCCTAATGGGAGAGGGACGAGGGCCGCAATTGGTTCAACTAAGTTTGCCTATAATTTGTCTATACTTGGGAGCAGTTGGGGAGTTTGGTCTAGCACGATTTACCCGGTCTGTCTTAAAAGACTCAACCACAAAGATGGAGTGGAGTGAACAAATTTGTGGGATTGCCTGGAGGAGTTGGTGAGTAGCTCTGGATAGGTTCACCTCATTTGTGAGAAGTGTCCCAAACAACATTTTTGATAATGAATCGTTTAAAGAGTACTTCTATCGGGGGCAAGATTATAACAATACGGCAGTACTTAATACTATTGAGGGTTGCTCTTATGGTGAGTGCACATATGTAGAGATCACAGAGATGTTGAAGAAAATCTTTCGAAACAATAAGGTTGGGATCACTAGGAAGTCGAACACTGGGAAAAACACCTTTGCAGTGCAAGCTACACATAACCCGGCCGCAGATGAGATTCGTGAAGAGATAGCTCAAATTGAAACTGAGCTCAGGTTGTATTGAAACATGTCACTGGGGTGCAGAGAAAGTAAATACGGTGAATTATTTGACTAAACCACCACCGCGAGCAGATGACTACTACTATGAAGAGGATTATTATGCAATGAATGAGCAAACTAGGGGTTACCGACCAAACACCCAAGTCTCCAATCTGGAAAATTGGCACCAAGGTCGAGGAAATCAAGGTCAGAACTATGGGAGTTACAATAGAGAGGGCCATTATTCGAGATGGAACCTACAACCGCAACAACAGCATTAACCGGTGTAACTATGGTAACAGAAATGATCGGGGTGGGCCCTATGTTCCGCCTAAAAATTGGGAAGTTTTTCCTAGGATGGTGGAGGTAGTATGGCACGAGTTGAAGATATGTTGCAAAAGATTATTAAAAGGTTCGATGCTAGTGATGAGCACGCCAAAGAGTTAAGATGTGATTTGGCTAATATTGGGAAAAAGGTGGACGCACATGCAATCTCAATCAAGCATCTTATGTTGCAAATGGACAAATTGTCTACTACAGTGAACCCACGTCAACCGAATACTCTTCCTAGCAATGTTTTCCAAAATCCAAAAATGATGGACATTGCATGGTAGTCACTACTCGAGGGGGTAAGCAAACCATTGATTCACCTATGTCGTCTGGTGTGGGAGACAAGGTGAGAAAATATGATGAGGTAGTGGAAGATAATTGTGAGTTTGTAGATATAGCGGTGAAAGAAGCATAGATATCCCAAAAGGTGACCCCGTTCCTAGACCGCCACCACCACTCCCCCAATGAAAGAAGACTGAGGATGGAAATAGCAGTGTTTTATTTTATGTTGAAACAGTTTTCCATCAAGTCCATTTCGATAGAAGCTCTTGAAAAAATGCCCCGGTTACTGAGTAAGGGGTGGGGGGGGGTGGGGGGGGGGGGGGGTGGGGGGGGGGGGGGGGGGGGGGGGGGGGCGGGGGGGGGGGGGGGGGTGGGGGGGGGGGGGGGGGGGGGCGGGGGGGGGAGGGGGGGGGGGGGGGGGGGGGGGGGGGGGGGGGGGGGGGGGGGGGGGGGGGGGGGGGGGCCCCTCCCCCGTCCGTTTTTGTTTTTTAATTTTTTTTTTTGGGGGGGGGGGGGGGAGGGGGGGGGGGGCGGGGGGGGCGGGGGGTGGGGGGGGGGGGGGGGGGGTGGGGGGAGGGGCTGGGGAGGGGGGTGGGTGGGGGGGGGGGGTGGGGGGGGGGGGAGGGGGGGGGGGGGGGGGGTGGGGGGGGGGGGGGGGGGGGGGGGTGGGGGGGTGGGGGGGGGGGGGGGGGGGGGGGGTGTGGGGGGGGGGGGGGGGGGGGGGGGGGGGGGGGGGGGGGGGGGGTGGGGGGGGGGGGGGGGGGGGGGGGGCGGGGGGGGGGGGGGGGGGGGGGGGGGGGGTGGGGGGGGGGGGGGGGGGGGGGTGGGGGGGTGGGGGGGGGGGGGTGGGCGGGGGGCGGGGGGGGGGGGGGGGGGGGGGGGGGGGGGGGGGGGGGGGGGGGGGGGGGGGGGGGGCGGGGGGGGCGGGGGGGGGGGGGGGGGGGGGTGGGGGGCGGGGGGCGGGGGGGGGGGGAGGGGGGGGGGGGGGGGGGGGGGGGGGGGAGGGGGGGGGGGGGTGGGGGGGGGGGGGGGGGGGGGGGGGGGGTGGGGGGGGGGGGGGGGGGGGCGGGGGGGGGGGGGGGTGGGGGGGGGGGGGGGGGGGGGGGGGGGGGGGGGGGGGGGAGGGGAGCGGGGGGGGGGGGGGGGGGGGGGGGGGGGGGGGGGGGGGGGGGGGGGGGGGGGGGGGGGGGGGGGGGGGTTGGGGGGGGTGGGGGGGGGGGTGCGGGGGGGGGGGGGGGGGGGGGGGGGGGGGGGGTGGGGGGGGGGGGGGGGGGGGGGGGGGGGGGTGGGGGGGGGGGGGGGGGGGGGGGGGTGGGGGGGGGGGCCCCCCCAACCCAACAACCCACCACACACACCCCAAACCCCCCCCCCACACACCAACCCCTACCCCCCCCCCCTCAAAACAAAAAACAAAAAAAAAAAAAAAATGTTTTTTTTTGTTTTTGGGGGGGGTGGGGGGGGTGGGGGGGGGTTTTTTTTTTTTTTTTTTTTTTTTAAATGAAAGATATGGTTATAAGTTTTGAGGATGATGATCGAAGGCACTTTGTAGTGCTATTGATACAAGGTCTCTTGTGCAAAACAAACAAGATCCAAACACGTTCACTATTCCATGTAACATCGGGTTGTTACACTTTGCTAAAGCACTATGTGATCTTCTGCAAGCATAAATGTCATGTCTCTTTCTATTTACATGAAGTTGGTTTGGGTGACCCAAAGCCCACTGCGATGCGGTTACTGATGGCCAATCGAACGGTGAAGAGTCCTATTGGGATACTCCATAATGTTCTAGTGAAGGTGGATTCATATATATTTTCGTCTGATTTTGTGATTCTTGACTGTGAGGCAGATTTTTGACATGGAAAAAGGGCAGATGAAGATTAGGTTAAACAATGAAGAAGCAATTTTCAACATTTGTAGGTCCATGAAGCAAAGTGGTGAGCTCCAAACAGTATCTTCTATATCCTACAGGGTTTAGAGTACATTTGAGGTACAAATCAAAGAGCGCCATGGTGTTGAGGCACTAGCGACAATGATTATGAATTTTGAGAGTGAAGGTATTGAAGAGTATGGGTCGTTGGTTGAGGCACTTGATCGAGGCAACTTTTGGTTCAAATTAAAGATATTGGAGTTAGATATGAAGCATCGCGAGTCTCCATCCGTGAAACCATCTATTGAGGATGCCCCAAAATTAAAGCTCAAGGCTCTACCACCTCATCTGAGGTATGTATTCTTTGGAAGAGATGACCATTTGCCAGTAATCATTGCATCGGATTTGAATTTTGAACAAGTAGAGTATCCGGTAGGAGTGTAAAAGTGGTTCAAACAAGCCATTGGTTGGACTATTGTGGACATTGTATGGATCCCACCAGGTATTTGTTCACACAAAATCCTACTCATGCCCGATTACAAGTCAAGTATTGAGCACAAAAGATGTTTGAATCCACGTATGCAAGAGGTAGTTAAGGAAGAGATTATTAAGTTATTGGATGTCGGAGTCATATATCCTATCACAGATAGTAGTTAGGTATGCCCTGTTCAGTGTGTACCCAAAAAAAGGGGGATGACAATGGTCCCTAATGAGAAGAATGAGCTTGTTCCAATGAGGCCAATGACCGGATGGAGAGTTGTATGGCTTTACTGGAAGTTGAATTGCATGGACTGAGAAGGAACCATTTTCCGATGCCCGTCATGGATCGGATTTTAGATAGGCTTGCCAGCGAAAAAGGGTGGTACTTTTTCTTATGGTTATTCGGGTTCCAATTAATATCTTATTGCACCGAAGGATCAAAAGAA
The DNA here is from genome assembly GCA_027704765.1 of Solanum habrochaites. Lineage (NCBI taxonomy): Eukaryota > Viridiplantae > Streptophyta > Magnoliopsida > Solanales > Solanaceae > Solanum > Solanum habrochaites. Next base: position 45,468,945 of record JAKWJA010002489.1, on the reverse strand, counting down.
AACAACATTTATTATCTTATGGGACATTCGCATTCAAGCGAACTGCATTTTGGGTTGTGTTAATGCACCTGCCTACTTTTCACAATGTTATGATGTCGATATTCTCCCCGATATGATGGAGGATACTATTGGGGTGTTTATGGATGACTCTTTCAGGTTGTTGGCTTACTCTTTTGATCATTCTTGGTTCACTTGGCCGAGGTTCTCAAAAGATATGAAGATTGCAAACCTTGTGCTAAATTGGGAAAAAATGTCCACTTCATGGTTTGAAAGAGTTTTTGTATTGGCATCGCCATATCAGCAAAGGGGATCGAGGTGATCGATCCAAAGTTGAGGTTAAGGAGATTTCCTCCACCACACCTATGTTATAAAAGGTTCTGATAGAGGTGAGAAGTTTTCTTGGGCATGTGGGCTTCTACTGAAGGTTTATTAAGGATTTATCAATAATTGCACATCCTTTGTGCGAGTTACTAGAGAAGGAATATAAATCCTGTCTGAAGGAATTTGGAGAGTTTAAGGAGAAGTTGATGTCTGCACCCATAATTATTTCCCTAGATTGGAGTAAGCCATTTGAGGTGATGTGTGATGCTAGTAGGGTTGCTCCTTGTGTGGTATTGGGACAAAGAAGGGATAAAATCTCTCACCCCATCTACTATGCTAGTAAGTCCCTCAATGAAGCACAAAAAATACACTGTGACTAAACAAGAGCTCCTTGCAGTGGTATTTGCTTTCAAAAAAATTTTCTCCTATTTGCTTCGCACAAGAGTCATAGTCAATACTGACCACTCCGCTTTGAGGTATTTGATGGAAAAGAAGGATGCGAAACCAAGGTTGATTAGATGGGTGCTACTACTGCCAGAGTTTTATTTTGAGGTGAAAGATAGAAAAGGGACCAAAAATCAAGTTGTCGATCACTTGTCCAGATTAGAGGATGAAGCTATGTGAGAGTTTTATGAAAAGGCTGAAATTGATGATACCTTCCCTGATGAGCATGCATAGGACACTTCTCAAGACTTGATTCCATGGATCGCCAATTTTGCGTTGTCCTTCCATCAGAGGAAAAAGTTCATGCATTATGTGAAAAATTTCTTTTGGGATGAGCCTTATTTATACCGGACTTGTGCTGATGGTCTATACCCCGGGAATTTCTTTGTGTGGAGTATTTCGAGATACTAAGTGTTTTAGAGCATTGTCATTCCTCGCTTGTGGGTGAGGACATACTAGTGGATCAGACTGCCCATAAAATTTGTGCAGTTGTGGGTATATTGGGACAACCATCCACCCAAGTTCTATGAGTTTCGCCAGGAATGTGATAGGGGCCAAAGAGATAGAGGCGTTTTGAAGAGGCAAGAGCTCCTTTAATCCCATTTGATGATCAGTTATTTGGATTCTTTGATGTAGGGGGCATTGATTGTATGGGTCCCATTTGTGAGTTCTCATAGGATGAAATATATTCTTAATGTGGTGGTGGATATGTGTCAAAAATTGGAGAATCCATAGAACTTTCCAACCAATGAAGGAAGAAGAGTTTCACTTGCAGTTCTTGAAAAAAAAAAAAGAAAAGTTTCAATATTTATCACACCTAGGGAGGATTATTAGTGATGGGGGGTCCCAGTTTTGCAACAAGTGTGTTCAAGGGCCTATTGGCAATGGGGTTCGCCATATGTAGCCACTCGTTACCATCAACAACTAGTAGCAAGTTAAGGTGTCCAACAGAGAATCAAGTAGATTTGTCGGAACGGTGAATGCTAAAGAACAGATTGGTCAAGCGGCTTGATGATTCTCTTAGGGCTTACAACACTGCTACCAAGCCCCCCATAGAAATTTCTCCATACCCCCCAACTTGTATATGGGATTGCCTGTGTTACTTGCCGGTTGAGCTAGAGTAAGTACATGGCCATGTGGGCGATGAAGAACATGAACAGAGGATTGGAATGAAGCAGTGGAAAAGAGATAATGGGTTCAATGAGCCTTGATAAGTCTTCGCCTGAAAAAGCATATGAAGTTCGCCCCCCTTAAAAAGAAAAAATGCAAGAAAGTACAGAAGTTACCATGACCAAAAGATGGAAGCTGCCGAATTTGTAGTGGGGACTTAGGTGCTTTATTTAGCTCTAGGTTGCGCTTGTTCCGGCAAACTCAAGTCCAAATGGACGGGTCCTTCTGAGTACGTAAAGTGTTCCCACATGAGCGGTGAGTTGGAGAACAAGCGAGGGTGCAAGGTCGGTAAATGGACCCAATGAATCAAGATCTAAATAGCGCATGCGGAGAGTGCCATGAAGTTGGTTGGAGATATATTACCCTTGATGAAGTCCGAAGTAATCAAGGGTCTTGCATGTGCCATGTGAAAAGTAAATAAGTGCTTCTTTGGGGGAACCCCTATATTTGTATCCTTAGCCAACAATGGTGGTATTTCTTTTCTTTGGAGGAATACATGCATTCTTTTGTTTCATTTTGTTTTACTCAGTGTCATGTGTTAAAATTTTCTTTTATTTTATATCTGTTGGATAGAGAGTAGTTTAGTGTCCGGTCCAAAAAGTGTCCAGAAAACTCAAAAAGAATGACTTAATGGGTGCTAACTGTGCAGGGACAAAACTACAAGAATTCTGTAGAAATTTGGTCTGGTGCACATATCTATGGACCAATCAACGGGACGTCGCTACATCAAGGGACTGTCGATGGTGCCGATAGATCCAAGGTATTTTTTACAGTTTTGTGTAAGTTAGGGCACAATCGACGGACTGTCGACTCACTTACGAACCGTTGACTAGGTACCGTCAGTTCATAAAAACAAGTGACCCAACCCGACCTGACCGACTATATAAAAAAAAACTGTTCATTTACCCTCCCATATATTTTCAAATTCCCCTCAACCATTTCCCTCCCTTATTCCCTTAATTCTCCATTATCTCCCACAATCACTCACTTCCATTTTCTTCTGATTTTCAAACCTCCCAAACTCCCAAAATTTCCCAAACCCTAACCTCTCCAGTTTCTCCTCCATTTCCATTGTTTCTCCGATCGGTGTTTGAAGGAGGGCACGTAGGTTGGTATTTCAAGATCACCACTCATTTCACCCCACTACAAATTAAATGTATTTCATTTTCCTTTGCTCAATGAAATCTCGTTCATTTGCTTGTGGAAACAAATAAATTTTATATGCGTCTTGACTTAGGGACTAATCTGCATGTTAATCTTGTTAAATTTTGGGTTCTATGTCCCTGAGAATGATAGAAAGTTAATGCGTTGGGGGTGAAATTAGTATAAATTTGCTATGCTTGTTCTCTTTTTTTTGTTTTTGCGACTTAGGGCATGATAGTCTCTTAGAATCCATGTTCGAAATTTGCAAAGTCAAAGCCCTAGGGATGACGAATTGTCATGTTGCTTGTTATTTCATGTTAGGTGTACTAATGTGTACTTTAAATTGTCCATTTTGTAGGTTAAAACCATGTTTTAAAAACTTGTATCTGACCAACAGAATTACACCCCTTCTATAGACCATCGATGGGGTCCGTCGATGACAAACCTCAGAATTCACTTAATGTTTAACAACGGAGGTGGACTACGGTCCATCGATTCATCAACGGGAAGTTCTGCACGTCCGTCGTTCCTAACTAAAATTGTGCTTCCTAATATTTACTGAATTTTTTAAGTGACAGACAACGGAAGTGGACTACGATCCGTCGATTGATCAACGGGACATCCTACACGTTCGTCGTTTCTAACTAAGAGTTCTGTTGAATATGGCTCCTAAGTTCTTCTAAGTGTCCACCGAAGGAAATTATTGATGGACCGTTGACTCATCTATGGGCCATGAATAATGCCCGTCTCCCAAATATGCAATCTTGACATGAACTGTGTCTTTTGTTTTGAGATTCTGTCTTGATTAAGTTGCTTGTGTAGATTGATTACACTATGACTAACAACTCTCTTTCAGGTACTTATGGCCCCAAAAGAAAACATCGCCTACAAAAGGGCGAGGTCCAAGTCTGGGGCACCATCCCTATTGCTGGTTTACTAGTCCGACGACGAGAGGGATCTCAGATACGTCCCCCTAGCACCCGGACCCCTACACCAGCTATTAGAGACACTTGGGGCACCCCCAAGAAGGTGGTGCCTGGCATAGTCACTGCCTCTCAGTCTGATGAGGAGCGCATACTGAACGGCAAACCGTCTAGGTCTACCTCGGCTTCTAAGGAGCATATGGCTTTGAGGAGGCTTCCCATTTAGAGTCTGCCCACTATAGAGGGACGAATGAGGCTATAACCTCCCGTTACGGATAACATGGAGACACTCTCCCAGCCGGTCCTGCCCGAAGTACCTCGCCTGATGAGCCTCAGAGTTCAGAGTCTGCTCCGGCACCCCAGCATGAGGTCCTTGCATAGATTGCTGATGAGCCCAACCGGTGGTGAGTATATGGCCAGTACTAGATCTATAGGGATGCCAAGTTGCTGAATGATAAGGGTGAGACTGACAGAACAGTTGAGTGGCGGTTTCTGACAGGCAGGCTTACCACAGTCACAGCGGGGCAGGATGTTTACCAGCCAACGGACTCGATGCCACAGATGTCGAGGGAAAAAGGTAAAGTGTGGGGTCCTATAGTTGAGGATATTGTGGGAGGAGTTCTAAGCTTCAGACATAGTGGCCCTTGAGGTTCTATTGGACAGGGGATGCTGGTGGTTTCGAATCCCCCACCAAACACCCATAATCACAGATGTTTGTGATTCGAGGCCTGATGGTGGAACCAATTTTCTCCTGCCCATACGCCGCTTCTTATACAATGGATCCACTAATGTTGCACGGGTTCTCCTCACCCCAGAGTTTGATTACATGTTGGGCGTGGTCATGAATGGCCATTTTCAGCGAAGTAGAGAATTGAGAGAGTCCAGCAAGAGGTTAATTGCAATGTGGCTCTCCATTGATTGTGAGGGAGCAGACTGGGTGTTGGACCACAGTGGCCTTATCAAGAAGTCTAACCTCACTTTTGCGGCCAAGTTCTTTTGGATGTTGGTCCTCCACCGCCTATCCCCCACGACTGCAGATAATAAACTCACTTGGGATAGAGCAGTCTTGGTAGCAGCTCTGGTAGACGGGTTAGAGATTGATGTTTCGATGTGATTGATATTCGTCATCCATGAGAGGGCTTTTAAGTCCTCTACCACTTACCCGTTTGCTTGTATGATATTTCAGTTGTGCAGGATTGATGGAGTACCCATTTGGCACAAAGATGTCCTCCGTACTCCTACCGGGACAGTTGATATCGGTCTCTTCAGGGATGATGCCAAGAGGTGTACACAGGTGGGCTAGAAGTTGATGACAGTGGATTGGTATCTGTTGGGTTCACGGTATCTTTAATGATGTTCTATGTTTAGTGTGTGTCCAAAAGCCTTTTTGTATTGATTTTTAGGTAAGTTTCTCCTTATTTATAGGAAATCTGTCCAAGATTGAAGCGGAAGTTTATGAGCGGAAATGCAGAAGAGACAACTATAGAGCTTATGACCTGTTCGTCAACTTGTGACCGGTCCGTAGGTGGCATCATAAGTTGAGAGGAGAAGTTGCTGAAGAAATATGGGGAAGTCTGACCTAGTGTGGGATTATAGGAGTATGACGGGACCGTAATAGGTCACGACGGCACTTGTGCTAGGTTTTATTTAATGATTAGAGAGTCCAGTCCCAATACCCAAATTCCAGAAGTTAAATATTTATGGAACGGAGACCACTTGATGACCGTCATGCTTGAACTGTCAAATCATACCGGTTCGTTGAGCTGGTTAATGAGACAGAAACAAAAGAAGTTGTGAAGTATGCGACGACGGAGGCCATAACGGCCCGGCGTGGACCACGGACGGTCCGTCACGAGCGTCGTCGACGACCTCAAAAAGCGTGTTGACAAAAGTTTCAGTGAATTAGAAACATCCTTCTTTTATTAGTCTTTGTTTTATATAGAAAGTTCGAAAAAAACTCATTTTTGGGGGTAGATTTTGTGATAGTTGGATTTTTTGGATAATCTTTAGTTCTCTTGTGCAAGGTATTGAAGGCTTAATTCAGTTTTAATTGATACACTTTTTTCTAGAATTGATTATTGGTTGATTTGGTTAATCTAACTCAAGTGTGAAAATTTCTGGATTTTATTCTGTCTATAAAAGAAAGTGTATGAATTCTTATTATTAAATATATGAATAGTGTAATTATGACCATGGGTAACTAAACTCCATAACTAGGGTTGTGGGAACCATGGGTGAATAATGATGGTAAATCTAACTAAAATAGCATATCTGGAATAGTGTCTTGCATGTACTGATAATTCTTTTGTTTATAGTTATTTTAACAGATGGCAAACGTTAGACATTTCCTTAATGTTACTGGCCGCGACCATAGGAGGTAGATAATTGTAGGAAAAGATTACTTATCACATAGATTTAGTTTCTACACTATATAATAGGTAGGTCGATTGGTACGAGTATAATAACTTATGTCAAATAGCAAAAGACAATGCTTAATATGAGGAAGGTAGGGTTAGTATAGCACAAAAGTGCCGGACCCAAGGTTCGGAGTGAAAGTTTTAGATGCCGCGGACCCAAGGATTTCGCGAAACATAACGTATACTTTACATGAAAGCTACTACTGGAGAACCTTTGGGGACCACTTAAGCCCTAGTTACTTTTATTAATTGATAAGCTCCAAGATTTGAATCTTTAGTTGTTTACTTTAATTTAGTTAATTGTTTCATTAATTTATAAATAAAACCCCTTTATTGTCTTTTGTTTTCTAGGGAAAGGAATAAGTGACTAAATAATCGTAAATAGAATTAAAAGTTAAGTTGTGAACTATTTCATCGTGCAACGATCCCAACCTAATTATGGGTTCTTTACTTGATACGACCGCCTTTCTTCTTATTTGAGAAGTAAATTTGAGCGTTCCAAATTGTGGCGCCCGCGTATGGGGACAGTAGCTTTAGATTAACTTTAAACTAGTACTAAAGTTTGTCAATAATTTCATCATTTGATATTTCTCTTGTTTTTTATTCATTGTGAAGAAAACTATTCTTCCTTGTATGCCAATACATGGAGAGGAACGAGAACCCTTGTTGTCCCTACGACCCACGAATTAGAGCGATTTTAACAATACGCATTAGGAATCGAAATTGGGTATTAACGATAATGATCCAAACCAGAAACACTCAGCTCCAGTTGATGTTCATGGTCAGTTTTTACCCATGATCCTCCAGTTGATGTTCATGGTCAGTTATTACCCTATGATCCTGTGAAATCACAAGGGACAAAATCTTCGCTCCACGCCCTCATATTACTACGAGGTTATGATGATATGGCAGACCGGATGGCCACCTTATCTTGCCCCCTCTCACCACAAGGCCACACTTTGGTGGTAACTAGTATCTTATTATGACTTGCTCGACTGTTAGTGTTTTGTTTTCACAGGGCTAAAACCTTCTTAGGACCCACATGCCCATATAGCTAAGGTTAGTGTGTAGAAGCTGTGTATGGGAGGCCTGTTTGGATTTGGATGTAAGGGGCTAAGAGTATTTTCCTCTCTCACTGACGGGGAGGTGTTGCCTATTCGGTTCACTAACTCCCTTATAAACTCAATTTTCACTTGAACCACTAAGTGACCGTTTTCTTAACACGTTCTTACTACACCCTGTCTCGCTCCAGAACTAAATCAAAAGACAATTGAACAAACGTGGTGGCACTACCATGAGAGTCCATTAGCAATCTTTGGATGATTCCCTTATTTTTTTTAGAAGTGTCCCCATCACCGCAAGAGGATGAGTCACTGAAGGAATACTTCTATCTATAGACATGATGATAATAATAAAGCAGTATTGAATACTATAGAGGTGGTTCTTATGTGGAGTGGTCCTTATGCCCGAGAATTTTGTCGCCAAGTTAGAGAAATCTCCCCGGAATATAAGCTTGGAGTACTCTAATCATACTGCAAAAATGACCTTCGCGATTTCATTCCCACACAACCCACCATAGATGAGATTCGTGAAGAGATGGCTAAAAAGAACTGGCTTTGATTGGTATTAAAAACATGTCACAAGGGTGCCAAAAGATAAATGCAGTTAATTTCTTTCTAAATCACCACCACTAATGGGGAAGACGGGGTATTAAACAATTTCACTATGAGAATTTCTAATGCGTACTTGAGCATACTGGGATTTTTCCGACCGATGCCAGGCTCAAATCAGGAGAATTGTGCCAATGGTCAAGAAACAAGGTTGGACTAGGGTAACTATAAGCCATGAGGGTAATTATTTCCGATATAAAAATACACCGCGACATACAACTTCAACAAGGGTAACTATGGTAACAGAAATGATAGAAGGGCCCTAGTGTTATCCTCAAATCCCGTGAAGTTGCTCCTCGGGATGCTGGAGGTAGTAATGGCCGCGTTGAGGATATGTTGACAAAATATGAGGAGGTTCGTGCTAGTGAATAGCACCTAAAGCGTTGAGGAGTGATTTAGCGAGTATTGGTGAACAAAGTGGATACCTACCATAATCGATTAAGCAGTCTTGAGTTACAAATGTCCCCAATTATCCGACTGTGAACCCCGGAATGGTCACTCTTCATAGCAACACTGTCCAAAATCCAAAAAAAATGATGGACCGTATGGAAATCACTACTCGCTGTGGTAAGCAAACCTTGACCCCCGTATGTTCGTCTAATGAGAGCAGGTGAAATCAAAGATAATGATAACAGAGTCGAGGTTATAGTGGTGAAGTATGAGATAACACTGAAAAGAATGTTGAATGCCAAAAAAGGTAACTCCATCCCCATACCACCACCCCCATTTCCTCAATGATTAGAGAAAAGAACCAAGATTTAAATATAGCGTTTTATCACATGTTTAAGAGCTTTCCTCAATGTCCCGTTGGTAGCTGCTTTTAGAACAATTCCCCGGTTCTGCCAAGTTCATACAAAGATCCTTTACAAAGAAAATATCGGTACACTTTTTGAGGAGATATAGAATACAGCATTGTAGTGCTATTGTACAAGATCTTTGATCCAAATAAAGAAATCCAGGTGCGTTCACTATTCCTTGTACAATCGTATTAATTACTTTTGCGAAAGCATTATGGATCTGGGCAAGCATAATCTCTGCCCGCTCTCGATTTACAATAACAAGAAGTTAGGGTTTTGGTTATCGGCCCACTGCGATGGCGGCTACTAGATGTCGATCGAACATAAAAAGGCCTTAAGGATTCTCCACGTGTGGCTAGTAAAAAGTGGAGTCGTTCATATTCCACAGATTTTGTTATTCTTGATTGGCGAAGTTGAATTTTTTAAAGTGCCTAATATTGATGGAGTCCGTTCATTTCTACCGGTCGTAGCCTTATTATTTGATATGGAGAAGGGCAGATGAATTTCAGTGAACCTGAAGAAGTGACTTAAACATTTGTATTTCCATTAAGCATAATGGTGAGCTCCAATCGGTATAATGCAAGTTCCTACAGTGTTGAGAGTTTGTCCGGTAACAAAGACAATAGTGTCCCTTGGTGTTGAGGTTCATGGCATGGTGATCGAAATTTTGAGAGTGACTGATCAAAGAGTATGGGTCACATTTGTTGTGGGCAACGTGGTCGAGTGATGTGTCGGTTTAAGACCAAAGAAATTGGATTTATATATGAAACAATCGCGAGTCTCTCCAACCCAACCCCGCGAAACCATCTAATTGAGGAGGTCCACAATTGGAGCTTAAGGCTCTACACTCATATGAGGTATGTATTCTTGGAAAGTGACACTCTTGGTCGTAATTATTGCAACAAAATTTGAATATGCAAGGTAGAGAGTGTTGGTTGAAGTGGTGAAGAGGTTTAATAGAGCTATTGGTGGACTATTGTGGATCATTATTGGGATCCCCTCCCGTACTTTTTGTTCACATAAAATTTAAATCATCCCGATCAGAAGCCCAGTATTGAGCACCAAACGCATTTAAAATCCAACTAGCAAGAGGTGTGAACAATGAAATTATTAAATGTTGGTGCTGGAGTCATGTCATCCATTGCTGATATAGTTGGTATGCCCTATTCAGTGTTTTCCTTCAGGGTTTCCCAAAAGGGGGAAGGAAAATGTGGTCCCTAATGAGAAAATGAGCTTGTTTCCACTTGATGGTCGGTGCCCGTCATTTGGAGAGTGTGTATGGATTTCCAGAAATTGGATGCAATATGGTCCCGAGAAGGACCATTTTCCTATGCCCTTCATTGATCATGGTTGGATATGCTTGCAGAAAGGGTGGTATTGTTTATTTATGGTTATTCGGGTTACAAGCACAGATCTCAATTGCAATCACGCAGAAGATCAGAGAAAATAAGTTTACTTGTCTTATGTAACTTTTCCTTGTCAAAGTATTGCCCTTCCGGGTTGTGTAATGCCTCGCCACTTTTCAGAGATGTTGATGTCCATATCTCCTATATTGGTGGAGACAACCATTGAGTACTTATTGATATCTTTCGTTGTTGGTGTGCTCGTTTTATCATTGTTTGAATCCCTTTTCCTCTTTCTCAAAAGATGTGAGATTTCAACCTTGTGCTAAATTGGGAAAAATTCCTTATGGTGAAAGAGTATTATATTGGGCCATTGCCTTAGAGGAGAAGAGTATAGAGGTTGATCGATCTAAAGTCGAGGGATAAGAGACCTTCCTCCACCCATCTCTGTAAAAGGTGTGATGAGTTTCCCTTGGCATGCTGGTTTTTAACCAGAGGTTCTCAATGATTTTTAAAAATTGCACATCCTTCTGTGCAGGTTACTTGAGAAAGATTGTAATTTTATTTTGATGATCAATGTGTTAATGCTTTGGTGAGTTGAATGAGAATTGGGCGTCCCCATTTTTTTTCCCCAAAATTGGAGTAGCCATTTGAAGGTGATGTGTGATCTTATAGGTTGCGCTTGGTGTAGTTTTTAGGTCAAAGAAGGATAAAGCCTTCCCCCCATTTACTATCCAGTAAATCCCTTAATAAGCCCAAAAGAAACTAGCGTAATGACTGAACAAGAGCGCCTTTGCGGGTCCTGTCTTTCGAGAAATTTTGCTCCTCTGTGCTTGGCAAAATATATAGTGTAATACTGATCATTCTGCCTTGATATTTGATGGAAAGAATGATGCGAAATCGAGGTTGATTCATTGGTATTACTGTTTGCAAGAATTGAACTTTGAAGAAAAGATAGAAAGGGCAAAAATCAAGTTACGAATCATTTTTCCCGACTCAGATAAATTATCTGCGAGAAATTAGGTGAATATTAAATTGATGAACTTCCCTGATGATCATGTAGGGCCCGCGTCTCAGATTTGATTTTTATGGTTTCGCTAATTTTGCGAATTTACTGGCTTGTATTCTTCCCATCCGGACCCCCCCCCCCCCCTGTGTCCTTTTATCAAAGTAAAAAGTTCAAGCATGATGTCAACAAGTTCTTTTCGGATGATCCATAGTTTATATAGGAGTTGTCGATGGCTTATTTGGCGTTGTGTGCCGGAAGTCGAGATGATTTAGTGTTTTGGGAGGTAGGCAACTCACGCCTATGGGTGTGCATCAATTATGGGTATCTGAACAGCCTAAAATCTTGCAATGTGGCTACTATTTGGCCACCCATCCCCCCAAGATGCTCATGATTCCCGTGGATGTGATAGGTGCCAAAGAGATTTAGGTGTTTTCTAGACAGCAAGAACTCCCTTAAATCCCATCTTTTCTTGAGTTGTTTGACGTTTGGAGTATTGACGTTAGGGCCGCTTGTGCATTCCATGGGATAATGTATATTCTTTGGTGGTTGATTATGTTTCACATGGGTGAAAGCCATAGCACTTGTCAAATAACAAGGGAAATAGTGTCACCAGACCCTAAAGAGTGCGCGTTCTTTAAAAAAACATAATTTCCAGATTTGGCACCCCACGGCCATTCTTATAGTGGGGATCCCACTTCTCTGCAACAAGTTTGTTCAAAAGGGTTGTTCGCTAAATATGGGGTTCGCCACAACGTGGCCCACCGCCTTTGTCCATCCTCCAAACTAAGTGGGCATTTGAGGTGGTCAAACAGGAAACCAAGCAATTCTGGCAAAAACCGGTGAATGCGAGTGAGAACGGAATTGGTTCAAGGAGGCTTGATTGATGCCTTTGGTCGTACCAGACAGCATACAAGACGCCCCTAGTTGGTCTCCATACCAAATCTATATTGAAAGGCTTGCACTCTGCCGATTAAGTTCGCGTTAAGGCCATGTGGGCAATAAAGAAGCTGAAAAGCTGATTGGAAAATGAGCAGCGGAGCAGATGTTTGATGATCTCAAATTAGCTTGAATAGTTTTAACTGAAGGCATATGAACGTTCACCCGACTACAAGAACCTATAAATGAAATTACCAGACCAAAAGCATTGCAAAAGAGTGATTTTTTGTGGGTTGTGCTTTGTGCTTTTGTTCCTCTAGGTGCGACTTGTTTCCCGGCAAACTCCCAGTCCAAACGGACTGTCCTTCTTGATCACCCAGTGTCTCTCATGGAGGGGTTGATTTGGAGAATAAGGAGGGTTAAGGTTCAAGGTTGAACGTGCAACGAATCAAAAAAAACAACACCATCTAGAGGTCATGCTGAATTGCGAATGAAGTGATTGAGGCATACAATTATAAGTCTGAGTAATGAGACTCCTTCATCGTGCGGCGACGTTACAAACAAAGGTTTTTCGTGATTTTATAGGCGTAATTGCATTAAATCTGTTTTTCTTACTTAATGTCATGTATGAATTTTCTTTTGCTTTCTTTTTAGAAATGTTGGCTAGAAAGTAGACTAGATTCCGTGTCTAAAAAGTGTCCAAAAAAAAAAAGATTAGCTTTTGGGTGTTAAATGTTGCAGGGAACCCAATCACAGGAAGCTATAGAAAATTGGTTGTTCAACTGTCGCACGGACAAATGTTGACGGAACCGTCCGGTAGGATCCTTAGATCCAACAGGTTTTTGTTTTTTTATTTTTCTAAGTTAGGAACCAGTTCCGATGGAGCAATCGTGGTCCTTCGACTGACTTACGGTCCATCGACGGTGAATCATTGGATACTTAGACCCAATACCCGACCCGACCCGACCCGCTATATATTAATTTTCAAAATTTTTAGTTACTCCCACCCTTTTAAATCCCTTTCCCGACTGTTTTCCTCCCCATTTCCCTTCAAACTTTCCCACTCACTCACCCATTTACTCCCACTTAAAACATTCTGATCTCTCTTCTTCCCCAAATCTCCATAAATTCGTTAAGTTTTTCTCTCCAAAACTCCCATCTAATTCTGTCCTCTTTCCGGTTGGTGTTCGCGGTCGCTTTTTTTGTGTTTCTTACTTGCAAGAATTTACCCACATAGTCTCTCCACTGAAGTACACAGGTATGTCTCTCTCTCATTTGATTCTGATTTTATGTTCTTTGTTTGGAACTCATAATGTTGATATGTGGGTCTTGACTTCAGGACAAAATCGCATGTTTAAACTATAAAATGGGGGTCCTTAGTCCCTTAGAATGTTGGAAAGTAATTGGGTCAGGAGTGTTTTTGTCTCAGTGAGTTGTACTAGTAGTTTAGTAGTTTTTTGACTTAGGGCTTGTTGAGTATTTGAGATTCTAAGAGTAAATTTTCACTAATCAAAGCCCTAGGAATGACGAAATGGTAAGTTACATGCTATATGAAATTGTTGTGTCTTGTTTTGATTGCAAATTGATCTCTGGGGGGTCCAACAAAGGTTATCTCTAACCTACAGTGTGGGACCCTAATCGACGGACCGTCGATGGCCACTCCCCAAATTTTTTCAACTCAGGAACGACGGATGTGGTCGATGGTCCGTCGATTGATCGATAGACCGTCCTCCACATCCGTCGTCTGTAACAGAACCCTATTTCCTTTTGTAGATTTAAGTCTAAGTATCTACCCACAGGGGTGGTCGGCAGGTCCGTCGTCTATAACAGAACCTTTAATCCTGCAGCTTTCAAAATTTTTGCTTAAGTTTTCACCGAGGGAACCCACCGATGGACCATCATTCCACCGATAGACCGTCTGTTGTGCCCGTTGGTCATTTCTGAAATTCTGAACTGGAGTCTGTTTTGTGTTTCCATGTTTGGTCTTGCTTCTCTTGGGTTGGGGCAGATGCTTCAGCGGCAGAAGCTATACCCGTAATCTTTTTGCAGGGACCAATGTTCCCATAACAACCTTAGTCGCTCCAAAGGACGTTCTAAGTTGGGTGCCGCCCCATATACGTGCCCCACTAGCACCCTTAACCTCGACGTGCTTCTAGTACCACTCGGGACGCCCAAGAGTGGCATTTTGCGTATCACTAACCTTCCCAGTCCCTGTTGAGGAGTGATACTGACCATCACCGTCTGATCTGTTGCAGATTCTGGAGGGCGCTCTAGTTTGTGAAGGAGGCTTCCTCCGGGTACTAAGAAGCATCAGTTCCACATGGTCCCTTTGCTCTTACTACATGAGTCCACTCTGCCTCATCTGATGAGGCTGACAATGTGGATTCTACTCCAGCACCCCTTACAAACGTCCCCGCACCAGTTGCGGATCATCCCAACCAGTGGTGCATCGAGGGTCAATACCAGGTATACCAGGACGCGAAGCTTCTCAACGATAAGAGGGTCATGACTCGGACTCTAACAGTTGAGCGACGTGTACTTACAGGGAGTCTTCACACTGTCCCTGATGTACATGCTCTCTTCACCCGCCATCAGCTAGAGTGGATGGCCAGGAGCGTTAGATGCTACAGCTAGGAGGTGGCGCGAGATTTCTTCACATCTTCTGTAGTGACTCTCCCTCTTCCCTGGATAGCGAGGCCGGTCGAATCCCTGCTAAAAAACAGGCAACCACCCACTGATCATCCTGCGAGTCCCGTGGCTGCAGGTAGACAAAATCTCCTTACTACTATTCGCCGTTCTTATACAGATGCTGATACAGATTGCTACTGGGAGTCTACTACCCCCCGAGTTGTTACTAGCGATTTGGAAGCTAATTAGTAGGGTCTTTTGAGCGTAATCTGGGGCAGAAGAGAGACCACTAAGAGGGGGATCATCCCAGAAACTTTTGTGGAGGTGAGGGTGCGATGGGTGTTGGATCCCACAGGGTCATCAAGACGGACCCCTTCCATTCACAGACAAATTTTATGTAGCTTTATTTGGTCTGTGGGATATGGGCGTATTGGTACGAATTCTCTTTCGGTTTGTTTGGATTCGACTGCATCCGAAAGGGGGGGGGGGGTGTTTGCCTGGTAGTCATTCATGAGAGTGCCTTTAAGGCCACGACCACGTACTCTTTCCCCTGCTTGATTTTCGAGTTGTGTAGGTCTGCAATAGTACCCATATGGCTTATTGACGTTCTCAGGACTCCTACTGGGATGGTTGATATAGGTCTCATTCGGGATGAGGCAAATGAGGTGGTACGCCACAGAGTGAGAACTTGGTGGACATGGTGCAGCAAGCCCAAGGGTATAGATATGAAATATGAAGCATGATGGCTAAATTAAATAATATCCTGTTTCAAAGAAATTATTTGAATGATTAGGCATAGTGAATGATGAATGTGTTGATCTAAGCATGACATAGAGATACACCACTGTAAGACCCTTAATCTAATGCCCGAACTAGGTGTCTGAAATGTTGTAGGGTAATGAGGTGTTAAGTGAGTGTGAGGAAAGTTGAATAGTCCATCGTTGGTACTGAGCTAGAACTTGCCCGGTTAGTCCTGCTTAAAGTAATATCTGATAGACAATTAGTAAAGGATCATAGTCCCTTGTTAAAAGATAGCAAATCTTTAACCTAGATACAACCCAAATGAATTAATACTTCTTGATCCAAATTAAAATGGACCTTTTCTTTTCTATTCTCTACCCAAGGTTGGGTCAGGCCCAGACGAGGTTTATTTTCGTCTGCATTAGCACCCTCAACTTATCTCCGAAAGTGAGGTTGAAATATAAAAGATTGAAAAATGAGTCCTTACACAACAGGACCAAGAAGGAGAAAAACACTGCAAAGAATATAAGAAAAATTAAGATAGGGCGGAATAAACGACGAAAAGGTTATGCACGCTTAGACGTTATGTGAGGAGAGAACCAATTCACTAAAATGCATACATAACCCTCTTTAACCTGAGCCTACGTTACATGCGACGAAGTCCATCGTGATCCTGAAGTCTATATGATAAACTTAAGAGCATGAAATAGGTGCAGGGACTACGACGACACAGTACCATGAGGGTGAGAAGTTTTCTAAGAGTGAGTGTTGAAAATAATCCTTATACACAAACTGAAATCAATTGTGTGGAAAAATGAGGATTCTTGTTTTTAAAGAAGGAACACAGGTGCATATTGAAGTTGGCACCTTGGTGAAAGATAAAAGAGACAGTGTTGGTTGCGTGGTGAGTCCGTATCACTGCTGATGCCCTAGCGGCCTAAGAGTAATATCATGCAAGACATATTGAAAAATATCGGATGATAGCCAGATGATTGAAAGCTAAATACGGATACTTTTTGTACAAGGTTTTGTGTGAGTCATTATGTGTCGCTTGAGGACAAATCACGAATTTAAGTTTAGGAGTGTTGATGTCCGTGGTTTCACGGTACTTTCAATGATTTTTTCCTTAAGTATAGTGTGTGTATAAGGCCTCCTTGTAGTAGTTGTTTACATATCTCTAGTTTGTAGTAAAACTTTCCAGACAAGAAATGCTGAAGACTGTGCTAAATTTTCAGAAGTGATGACCTGCGAGCCATCGACGTGTCCAATGGAACTCAATTACGCGCCGTAGATGGCCAAAACCTCGTTGAATAATATATTGCTAGGACAGATCAGCATAGTGATAAGTTTGTGGGGTCTATGGAAGGGATTGAACGGTTCCTTCGCTCCCGACGCCTGTCCTGGCCAACGTTGGTGTTCACAATGTAGGCCCAGTGCCTGATTTTGAAAGTGCTAAGTTATGGAGCAGAAGGCCATCGACGGACCGCTAGGTCCATTGACGTAACCGTCGTTTGGGTCCACGCTGGTACAATATGGATAAGAAGAATAGAAGCTGAAAAGAGTGGAAGTTGGCTGATGGAGGCATCGACGGTTTCGTCGTTTCCCTTAACCGGTCCGTCGGTTGAGCTCGTCGACTCGTGACGCGTTTTGGACAAAATTTGTTTCTTATTTTAGTTGCCTCTTTTTGACCTTATATAATAAATAGGACTAAAAACCTCTTTTTTGGGGTGACTCTTTGTTAATTTCTATTGTATTGTTTGGTTTTTGAGAACTTGGGTTTTGGAAATACTACACTTTCGCGTGTATCGCTTTTTTACATATTTGTGATTAATGCAAGGGTATTGCTGGATTTTCTTTTAAACTTGTTAAAGTAGTACATGAATTCTTGCCTAATCCATATAAATTGTGTAAATTCTTAACATGGGTAACTCAATCCCAACTAGGATTATGGGAACCATGGGTAATTAACATATTAGCTAAAAAACAATTCAGTATATGTCTTCATGTATTGATAATTCTTTCGTTTAAAGTCTTTTATGTGCCAATGTTAGAACTCACCTTGTTGCTACTTGCCCGGACTCAAGGAGTGGATAATAAGAAAATAATTGTCACCGTAAGATTATATACACTATCTAATACCGGTATCTTAGGTGTGAGTATACATCCATACATCCATTAATGATGTTAAATATGAGTAAAAGGTAAAGTGTTTAGTATGGTACACCCACGTACCCCGGAACCAAGGGTGCGGATTGAAATTCGACTAGTGTCGACCAAAGGAATTGGGGATCATAACTTACCCACTTTGCATGCAAGAATTGGAAGGTTGTATAGTTGGGGTTCTACTTATGGACCTATAGTGAACACTCCACCCTAGTTTCTCTCATCACTTGATAAAACATCAAATATTTGAACTAGCTACTTTTTTACTTAGACTTATAATATACTTTTGTTTACACAAAACCCCCTTTTAATTGTTTGTTTCCTCCGAAAAGGACTTGACGAAATAGCGTATCGTGATTAAAGTTAACTTTAAACCATGTTTCCCATTTTCCTCATCGATCGCCCCACCCTAAATTTGGGGTTCTTTCCTGATACACCTCTTAATACTTATTTAGAGAACTATAGTTTTGAGGTATCCACCTATAACCACCACCCAAAGGAAAAGTACATAGAGAGTTATACTCTTTATGCAACACTTTAAAGAAATAAAAAGAAGTGAGAATACCAGCCTCACATCGCTCTCATTCTAAATGTGATCGCTGACATTATGAACAACTCACCTCTACATAGACTGGTTTTGTGAAACTTATCTGATTAGTATCTCATTCTCTGATACAAGTTTTTTACGACCGGAGAGAACCCCCTAGACGTAATCAGAGTATTTGTCCTCGAAGAGGCCTTACACAAGCCTTAGCATACATCATTGCATTTCATAGGTGAAAATATATGAAAGAAGTAAACCTTTACATATGAAGTTCCCAATAGACTTCTCACATATCAAAAGTACTATACAATTGTCTCACACGAACCATCTAACATAAAAGTACACGAGTTGGGACATAGCACGTACAACATTACAATATGTCTCATAAGAGAATACAACATAGTCTTTACAAGATAGGAAATAGAACTAAGTATTTAGATTAATCAAATTACATGAACTAGAATGATAGGCTTTGTCCTCGGACTTGAGAACTCACCAACTTGGGAATTTATCCTAAGCTTCTTGAAAGTTTGCTTGAAACCCTTACAATGGCTGAACCTACATATGGTAAAAAGAAGAATTATGTGTTAGTACAAACCATGTACTATTGTATGGAAACATATGCATGTAATTCATTTGAACTATGCACAAAGGGACATTTTGTTTATAAGCATTCCTAGAGTACAATGGTCAGCATTCATGACCATTCCCAGATTATAGACAAGTCCATCAACATAGCACAATAAGCCTTAGCATATACATTTTTTTTAAGAGTAACTCATATAAAATCCATAACGCAAACATTTCATCAATATTTATCACCGACCGTAACCATAATCCCCCTCAGTCAACAGTGTAATGTATATGTGATCCCCATACACCACATAAACTACCTAAAATTAAAAGGACCATACGCATTGCCTTGACCATCACATAACATCAATACATAGTGTTCAACATCATACATACATTCTACTACACACCACACATTATATCAAATGAACCAACTTCGTATGAACCAACATTATATGGAATCATCATTAATGCATTTCGTTCACAACATTGTATATAAAAAAACCACCATAGATTATTCCCTCGAGGTCTAATGTGCATGATAGTAACGGCACATTCCTTACTACACTATTACACACCTCTCAAGTCATCGTAGTTTATGGTGCTCTTTTACTTTCATTCATCATTTTAACTTTGGAAACTTTGCCATTACACATGAGACCATGTGCAGCTAAACAGGACATCCGGTGTCAACCCTTACCTTTAAAGGAGGGAACCTACTATGCCAATGTTGGACATGTACATCATAATACGTCTACCTGACCAACTATCTTGAAAGCGTATGGGGCATAGTTAAGGAACTAGGAGATTGTTACTCAGAACTCTTCTTATGCTAATTTGCATTGTAGTTTCCACATCATGAGACCTTAGGTAAACCTACCTTCCTCATTGGAAGGGATACCTCTTATTGTCTAGTTAGCTCGGTGCTAAGAGAATTTTTTTTTTGAAGTGTCTTTCAGTCATCCTTAACATTACTTAATAACATAGGTCTTAAAAAACTAACCCTTTGTATAACATGATCATAACTCCTAGGTTCTAGTATGAGTAATTCCTTTAATCACAACCCAACATTAAGTGAGAAAATTGCACTCATATAATCATATTAATAATATGACACAAAAGATCCTGTCAATGCCCTTATTATCATACACACCTATAGTTATATCATATCCTCATGTAATAGCCTAAGCATACATGGGCATCTTCATTTATTATATTCAATTTGACAACATTATTAAGAATAACAACATTAATACATAAAGTGGTTCATGTCGTGAAGTCCTTTTCAATGGTGTCCATAGTCTCATCAAATATAGCACCCTCCTTCCACTATATTCCACCCACTGTTCAATCATTATCATCATATATTTTTTATTATGATAGAACACATTAAATTTAATCTCCCTTAATTATAACCAATCAAACTCACAATCTAGGGTAAGGGGAAGAAGCGGATCCATGGGTCTTTATAGATATTTAGGTCAAAGCTTTAAGGGATACATCAATCCGCACATAAAATACATAAATCATCACTAATAATCTAATTTAGACTACATAATTCAATTTAGAAAGTAGACCAATGAAATTGGATTTAGACTAGTCATTTCAAGAACATTGAAACCACCTATAAAAACCATTTGGTAAGAGTTTCCAAGAGTGAATCAATTCTTCGCATACCTTTAGAATCCTGTGAGTTTTTCTAGTGACTTCTTGATATTGATCCCATAGAATTTTTGACCTTTTTATTCAATGAGGGTCTTTGGAGTAGAGATAGAAACTATAGAGAAGTGGGAGCTATTTGGTTTTTTTTGTATTTAGGGTTTTTTATGTCGTTATGACATATGATAACTAGGTAGATCCTAACCTACTAATTTAGGTCGCCTTAATCATTAATTAATTTATTAGTTAATTACCTAACCATCCACGCATCCACCCCACTTAAGCGTGTGGAGGCAATGAGAAAAAGGTCCATCGAAGAGACCCCGTCGATGCCACATCGTCCCGTCCACAAACCATACTGGTCAAACATAGTTTGGGACAGAGGCTAATTTTTTGAGGCCATGGGGGAGGATTCTAAGTATATAATCACAAGAACAATCAATGGGGCGTGAACCCATCGGCAGCTCGTCTATCCCTTCGCGGTTGCACACTCGTTATTAACACCTTTTAGGGTAAAATGTTTGGGTCCTCCTCGAGGGCCCTTAGTGTGGTCCTTGGGGAGTCTTACACGGACATTTTGACCCTTAACATGCACTAAGGTGCACCCCTAGGACTTTTTACAAAAGTTTGACCTTTATACGACAATTCAAACCCATAGAAAATCTAAAGACACACTAAGTCACTTTCATTAGTCTCCGAACGTCGTCGTCGTTTCTTGACGTTTAGACTTTTAATCCTTTCCTAATAACAGTTTAATTAACATATTTATATTTGGAACATTGTTTTAAAAAATCTAGACACTAGTGATCTGATTTTCTAATTCTTTGGAGTTTGCATCTATCAATTACCTACTTCTCATCTCTGCATAATAGCTCCAACTGGCTTTGCCATTTAAATAATTGTTTGCTAGCGCGTGTATAATCGTAGCTATACACTTCTTCTTTATTTGCTAAAAATTAGGTATTTCTACTTTTGGTATCTCATTTTGTGTTTCTATATCGCTCTTCTGGAATCATCATACTCTCTTGGTTTAATCCATCTTTACCGGACCTGTATTGTGATGTTATATTCGGCTGAATATCAGCCATATGTTAAGTAAAGTCCCTTTTTATTTTGTCGTCCGGCGTCGCTAAAAAAAACCAAATGTAACAAGCGTAAGTAAAAGTTTTTGTCGGCAATCATGTACAAAAGTTTGTCGGCCATTAAATTAAGTAAAATAGTATGATGGTGTAATTTTATGTGTATAAATAAAAAGCTTTCCTTATAAATAAGACACACCAGCCTTCATCCATACATCTCTCTTTCTCAAAATTCTCTCTCAAACGCTCCCACCCCAAAATTGGGTTCGAGCTAGTATTCAAATATAAGCTATGAACACATTTCTGACGCTACCTCAATCTACAAAATCAAGGTATATACTCTTAAGTGGTATGAGTAGCTATCAATTTATTCCTGACAATCTCTTGTTAATTATAGTTTTTTTATAATGTTTAATATGTTATAATACGCTCTTTAGAAGGTTTGCTACCCGAAATACTCTTAAAAGTATGCCAGCCTATGCCATCCGCCTAACGGTTTGAAACCGGTAGGCAAAGAAGGCCGTTTAAGGGAGAAACAAGTTTGATGCGCTGTTAGGGTAGCAATTCAGAAGAAAGCTGTAAAGTGTGGATATACGAGATATTCTTAACTCATTATTATTATATAATAAATGATATCATGTTAATTAAGAGGTTGGAAGAAATAAAAACTTTTAGCAAAATGAATAGATGACTACCTTCTAATTGAGATGATGATGAATATAAAGAGTATTACTTTATATCATTAAAACTCTTAAATAAACCGATATCAAAAATAGAAATTTTATGATAATTCGAACAAACGAAATACTATAATACAACTCAAGTTTGGCTGATTAAAACTTACAGTAGACAAGATAACTTTTATTATGACATGTTGATTATAATGAATGACTTATGATAGTGGAGATTAAATATACTAAACATGGCTAAGACGATATGTGTGTTTTTAACAGACTTACAGGTTAAAAACTATTAGAAATCCGAGACAAATTAATTAAGCTTTTTAAAATTTTATACAAAGAATATAAGAACACAATTCAAGGAAATAAATCAACAGAACCAGATAGATAAAAAGGTTTAGAAAAATGGAAAACTTAAAATCCTTATTATGGATAGATTAATTTAGTGTGATTATATCTATTGGCCTAGTTTTTTCGATTGGTGCAAGTAATAACTAACTCATAAAATACCATCGGTTACGATTGTCTCATCTGAATGACTTTGTAAGGGTTGGTAAATTATACAACGTAGCCGACCAGGAGCAGTGAATCTCGTAGATGGCATAGACATAAGATTTAGAGATACCTAATATATCACTTTGCATGTAATACACTAGGAAAGGATTGCTAACGTTACGAAGACTGCGCTATCAACTTCTGGGAAACACATATACGCTAGTTACTCTCTCATCTTGATAAAACCAAATTTTATTTTTGTTAAAATGCTAATCACCCTGTAAATGAATTTTTTTCACAAAAACATTTTACTTTCTCTATTTGGAAAGACTGCCTAAATAGATATAATCGTGAGTTAGAATTAATTCTAAAACATTTTCCTCGTGGGATCAACCCCAACCTACTACTTGTGCTCTCTACTTTATAATGATCATTTATACTCATTAGGGAGATATAATTTGATCTTATCAGGTTTCCATCTCATGAGACAATATCTGTGTTGGGACCGTGGACTTGCTAAACGTAAAGGTTCTCTTTTGGGAAGCCGGACTTACTAAGCTTGATGCACCCACACTCATTTTCATATTCTTTCGGTGATAAGCTCAAACTACCTTTGTAAACATCTAAGCCTTTAATTAACATTGATTCATAAATATTAGGCTTTAGGGACTCGCTCCCAGTTACATCATATAGCTCAAAGCTAAAATGAGAATGTCCTTTCATCATAGAACCTACTTTATTTGAGAATGTAATTTCACAGATTTATAACATTCATACCTTCATATGTGTGTGCATACATATGTAACACATACCTTCACATAAACGCTTCTAGGTAACACATTCTCATAATTAATTAATCATATACTTAATGTGTATACTAATAGATAAGGGTTCATATGAGAATTATCCTTTCAATTGACACCATGAATCTATCTTACTCATAAAAATTCATGAGATTTTGTGTGTGTTCATCTTGGTCATAATGAGCACATAAGAGAAACATCCTACCAAATTAGGAAACAACACTCCAAGGATCATAACACATGTTCATTATCCCGCGAATCATGAAAAACTTCACATAAGAGTATTGGAGACTAATATACCACACAAGGTTTCATCATAGGAGGTGCAAAAATGCAACCATTAATAATAGAAGAATTCTAACATACATAAGATGGGGGGGGGGGGGGGGGTCTTGCACCTGCTCTCCTCCTGTGCTTCCCGCTTTCCCCTCTCCTTTCTCTGGGGGGGGGGGGGGAGTAACTATTCATAAGGGTTTCATATAGGTAGGGTCCTGCCTTCAATTATCTCACAACTACTCACTTATTACCATAACTACCCTAACATAACCCTACGTATGTATACCATCATACACCTATCAATGGACTAAGAATGGAAGACTACACACG
>JAKWJA010002489.1:45304040-45444761 GCA_027704765.1 Solanum habrochaites | reverse complement strand
ACCGCGATCCACCTAATTCTAACGTGTCAATGGTGATGGTCCCCGATCCACTATTCCTACGTGTTGGTTCGTGACACGACCCTATCCCCTATTTCTATGGTGTCCGATTCGTGGCAACCCCCACGCTCCACTAATTCTAACGTGTCGGTTCGTGCACAACGCCGATCCCCTATATATCTACGTGTCGGTTTCGTGAGACCACGCGATCCCCTAATTTACGTGCGGTTCGTGACACCGTCCACTAATCATACGGTGTCGATTCTTACACCCGATCCTCCCTAATCTCATCAGTATTTCATCAGCCTTCTTTTATACCAGCATCATATCATCAATCTTCCCAGTACAAGTAGCTTAGGGGTTTCTTTCAAAAGATAAAGATTCATATCTAGCTTCATCACCAGCTTTTTTATCACAATTGTATAATCACATTCATACAAGCATACAATTACGCATATAGAAGGTTTTACAATACATCCAATACATTCATTCGCTATTTAAGGAGTTTACTACCGAATAGCATCAAAACCATACCTAGACCTACCTCACCGAAGATTAGTAGATCAAGTACAAGCAATTCCTCAAAGCTTTGCGTTCCTCTTCGTTCTTTCTTCTCTCTCTCTCTCTCGATCGTTATCTCCTCTTCCTCTCTCTGTTCTTTCTGTTTTTCTTATTCAAAACCCCCTTTTTTTTCTTTTTACCCTAATTAATATATAAATTAAGATAAAAGATGTAAAGTTAAACCCACTATTTATTCAAGGTTGTCTCCTTTAACCCCCAGTAATTAAATTATTACATTAAACCCCCTAACTTTATAGTTAAATTAGGAATACCAACGCCCCTTAAAATATTTAACAGAATCCGACCCAGGCCTGGGATTACGTACAGCCTGTGACGGGCCTTCGTGCCTGCGAACGGTCCATCCTGCTGATCGTCGCAGAGTTCAAGGAGTGCAATTTACTGAAGGGATGTACGTATGTCCAACGCTGTGACGTCCGTCCATGCCATTCCATCACAACGATTCAGAGAGTCGATTTCAGTACCCAAATTTCCAGAAATCTAAGTGTTTTTGGAACGAGATGAACCCACAGAAATCCCCCACGACGGTCCTCGTGACATGACGTTCCATTGTGGTATCCGTCGTCGCGCCAGTTTTCCAGATTACAATCTGCTAGCCTCAAAAACGATTAAACATGTCGTGACATAATATTTAACTTGTTAAGAATTGTAAAACTTATAATTCTTAAAATATTTAAACAAACAAAATCATTAAGAAAATACCAAAGGGGGTTCAGGGTCCAATTTATACTTCGAGAATGTTTTAAACATTTATAGTGCCCATTAATATGTGATTGACCTACAGCTTAACTAAAATATATATTTGACAATGTCAAAATGTTTAGAGAAAATAAATACACGTAAAATTATTTAAAAATAAATTCACTTAAACACATAAAATGATTTTGAAGAAAGGTCAAATAAAATGACTAAGTATGACAACTAAGTAAAAATCACTAAAAATTAACACAAAAGATTCCTCATCAAAGGTGTTTAATTCAATTTAAACGACAAAAATGAATTTAGTTAAACAAGAACTAATCAAATACAATAAAGGGAAACAAAGATCATCAACTTGGGCCCTTGCCAAAATTTCAAACTGATGGCCTGACAGCCCCAATTTCACTCAAACTATACTAATTTTAGTAATTCAATCTTTTAATACTGTTCCTGCACTTTGTTTTGGGCCTGTCCCTTTCTTCCACCTGTCCTAAAGTCTAAGTCGCCACATCATTTGGGCTTTTAAGTCTATTTTCATTTAATCCTCTGATGTATACATAAAGTGTATACTGGTGCATATCAACATGTATAGTTATTGTATATAAGCACCTTGAACCCGTAAAATAGCTTCGTTTCATGCATTTCAACTTCCAGTGCATCAACTTCTACTTTTGCTCCTTGGTCGACGAGGTATACTAAAAAACAGAGTGTTTAGGCGCTCATGACCCATTCTCAAGTCAAGGAAACATATTTATATTGATGTATATCAACATGTATAATTGTTGTACATAAGCTCCTTGAACCTGTAAAATAGCTTTGTTTCATTGCAGTTCAACTTCCAGTACATCAACCTCTATTTTTGCTCCTTGGTCGACGCAACATACTAAAAAGAAAATGTTTAGGCCCTCATGACCCATTCTCAATGCAAGGAAACATATGGAAGGGAGTCCATGAGGACTCGGGTGACATTTTCACAAGGGTGGAAAAGATAACAAGATTTGTTGTCAAACTAGACAACAATTAGAATTAATAAAGGTAAAGTAACTAAAACATATTCATCCCCAGTAACCCAAATTAAAATTTGAAAGAAAAATGTAATGTTAAGAAACAATTCCATACTTGGCATTACATAAGATTCATTTTTGACATATGAAATTTCAAGATAACATTAGGAGCAGTCAACACTATATTTCAAATTTCATTATTAATAGAGAGCAAAATCAAAGCTGCCAAACCTTTGATAAATGAAATCTAAATTTTTTTATAAAATTCATTATAGAAACTTGTTAAGGACCCATGCTTTGGTTTCTACTTAAAAGAATTTCATTGTGTTTTTGAAATTGTCACTACCCCAAAACGGTCCGGACAGCACCCACATTTACCCTCCTATGTGATCCGAAACCACCAATCTAAACCCTAACATTTCATATAATAATTCAAACACAAGAAAGTACTGCGAAAGACTTAAACTTAGTAATAAACCAATTCATAATTTTCTACAATTCACATCTGTTTTTCCCCAAAATCTGGAAGTCATCACCACAATAACCTCTATGATCAAATTACTAAACTAAGAGTATTCTAAGAGCAAAATAACAAAGCTGTCCATGGCGGAACTTCAAGGCATCAAGACCTAGGAGGAGATCCAGTCCAAGCTAGAGCATTAGCTCACCTGAAGATCCATGTACGAAGACTGGCTAGATTGCGGTTGTTGAAGACGACGGCACTTTTGCTGCCTCCCAAATAACAAAAAGAAACATAAAGTAGGGGGTCATACAAACACAAGTACTGAGTGTATCATCGGCCAACTCAAAATAGAAAACAATATATCATCAGATAACGTCATAAAAATCAACTAATAATTCTTAACATGTGATAGCAACAAGTATAAACACATCATTATAAAGTACGCGCCAAGTCACTCTGAGGACTCAGACCTCAATACCAACTCATTTGGGAATTAGGTTTCATTAGATTGTATTTAACATCTTTCCAGATCATTATCTTTGTATTCCTCTTGTTGTCTACGGGCACTCCCTATCCCGCTTCCCCCCCTACACTATTGTGTCTGGAACGTGACCCTCTCCGCTCCCCACTACTACTATGTGCGGTACGTGACACTCGATCCCCTACTACTATGGTCGGAACGTGACACTCCGATCCTCCCCGAAATTACGTGTCGGTTCGTCACTCGCGATCCCTTAATTCGACGTGTCGGTTTGTGACCCGACGTCACCCTAAATCTACTTGCGGTTCGTGACATCCCGAATCCCCTAATTCTAAATTCCATTTCTACGTTTCTGTTCGTGAACCCATCCCCTATTCTACGTGAGTCGGTTCGTGACACCAGGGAGCCCCCTAATCTCATTCTTATCAATTCATCAACCGCCCTCCCTCTCTTACCAAGCATCATCATCTCATTACTTTGTTCTCAAGCCTGTCTTTTATACCAAGGCATCATCATTAACAAAGATTTGGTTTTTGATTTTAATGCAAGATTGGATTCAATAGTTCAATCATGCTTATTTCATAACAATCTATATTAAGATCACATCATGCATGCAACACAATTAGCATATCGAGACTGTTTAATACTAACCCAACACATAATTCATTCCATTCAAGTTTCTACGAATAGCATAAAAACCAATAAACTACCCCTCCACCCACCAACCGAAGATTAGTGGGATCAGCAACGAAAATTCCTCCTCAAATTATTGTATGTCCCTCTCGTTCGTTTCTTCTCTCCTTTTCTTCTGTCTCTCTTTGTTCTTTCTTCTATTTTTCTTATTCAAAAACCCTCTTATTTGTACCCTAATAATCATATAATTAAGTCATAAAAGATGGCCCAATAAACCCCCTAATTAACGTAAGGTTACCCCTCTTTGAAACCCCCAAGTAATTAGAACTTCCTTAACATTAACCCACCACTTTATATTAAAGCAGGAAATCGTCCAAAATGCCCCTTAAATACCTTACTAGAAATCCACCCAGCCGGGATTGCGCAGCCTGTGACGTGCCGTCGGGCCTGCGAACTGTCCCTTCCTGCTTCCGTCACACATACAATAAACTTGATTTTTAGTGAATGGCCTGTGACGGTCCGTCGTGGACACGACGTCCGTCCTGCCATTACCGTCGTGCGTTCAGAGAGTCGTTCTCACGTACCAAAAAAAGATTTTCTATTTCTAAGTGTTTTGGAACGGATCCCCAGCCCCCCTCGCACGGTCCGTCGTGCCCATGACGGTCCGTCGTGGGGTCCGTTTGTCTCTCACCATTTTTCCAAGAAATCAAATCTGGCTGCTCAAAACGACTAAACAGGTCGTTACAAAATACATAAGGGGTTTTTCATTACATTAATACCATGACATTAATTTTCTCACAAGACTTAAATTTTCAGGGCAAAAATATCTTGTAACACTAATTGGAAGGAAATCAAAACAAATGAAATAAGACACTGGTGACTAAGTTGCAAACTGGACAACTAGTAGTGAATATAAACAAGTGCCTTCATCTTTGAGAAATAAAAAAGATACCCATATCAAATACGAATCTGCCCTACAACACAAAAAGTCAACCACCAAAACGACATGATCTCACAAGGTAAAACTACTAATCCTAACGTACTTCCGGTTATGACTATTTTCGGCACCTAAACAAAAGCTTGATGTGTTGCAATTACCACAAATTTAGATTTATCAGTTATGCTCTGAGAAGCTACAACTTTGTCAAGGCTATCTAGGTTAGTTAGGATTACAACGTTATCCACACACCAAATTTCTTCGACCTCAATTATGTTAACAGTGAACCCTCCATGATTCGACATTCAATTAGTATTGTCATTGATAGTAAAGGTTTAAAGAGTGAGAATTCTTTGATCAATGAAGTTCAAAATTTTATACTTCAAATTGATGCAATTCTCAGTGGTATGTCCAACACACCCACCTCCTGCACTGTACTCACTCAAACAATAATTGACCATTGATAGTATGTCTGAAACTCGACATTGACATTTTTGGATCCCATTGTGTGTTATTAGACTGCTGGTGTTCACAATCTTCACAGCATCTTGATTCGCACTTCAACCAAAGAGAGTAAACGCTTCGGAGATTTCCCTTCATAATTGCGATGAAAGGAAGATTGTATTATTTTTTGTAGGTGGGTACTTTGGATGTAAAGTGGAGGTATTCCTGGCGATTATGTACTATGTTTGAAAATTTGGGTATTCTCGATTTTTTAACTAGGAGGGGCATTTGGATGATTTTATAATTTGACTTAATAACTTCAATGAAAATTTGGGTTATTTGGTAATGAAGCTTTGTAATTTGGTTGGACATAAAAGAAGAGGTAAGTATTTTGCGGGGCTAAGGGATAGGATTTAAATAGAAAAGACTTTCAAACATTGTGACTAGCATGTCTTTTTGATTATTGGCTCGATTAAAATAAGACAGAGAAAACATCTTACCTTTTTCTTCCTATAGACTTCAATAAAATCCTTACCAGTCATGAGAGGCCTAACCCTTTCAACTTCTCCTCTCTAACAAGACACATATTCTCAATAGGTTTCAGTTCACTTCTGTTTGATTCCCTTCAAAGAGTATCATCGAGAATAATTTCTACATTATAAGCAAATCTTTCGATAAAGTCATTAGCCCAAGCATTCCGACTTGGCCATTGTTTGATTTATTTTTAAACCATACACCTTCCAAAGCGCTCACTTTTATCTTACACTAAGAGTCGGCTTTAAAAACTTCACATCTTTCCCTACTCCCACAAGTTGGTCACAATAAGCTTTATTTGAGTCAAAGGATTTTCAACTCCACTAAAACTATTTTTGGTACTTTAAAACCTTTCAAAAGTTCCAAATGTGGATGAATGCAAAAATCATTATAATTTAACCCCACAATGTTGGGGATGTAATGAAAGTCCTTTATTGAATTCATAACTTCCTCTTTAATGCATTGCTCAACCTTTCCTTTTATGACCTTCTACTCTTTCTCATACTTCTCATAATGATTGAGTGTAGAATGTTGATAAATGGAGGATATAATTCTAACATCATCAGTATATAAAGAATGGATTTACGAGGTATGGGTTGAGTAGTAGATGTGCTTTGAACAATTTGAGTAGGGATTTGATTGATGAGAGGAAAAGTTTGGTGACTGTTGGTATTTTGATTTTCAGGAGTAAGTGACTTATGGTCTGACGAGCTAGCATAATGTGGATTAGGGGTAGTATGGTTGATGATGGGTGTTTTGGAATCGTAGAGGTGGTTGAGTTGTTTGGAGGATGTTTGGATGTTAGATTTGACGTAGGAGAATGGAATTAGGATCTTCCTTTGTCTGGAGTAGTAGTTTTGGGATTGATAGACAAAATTTTCAAATCTTAGGTCTTATGCATTTTAACCCTCATTTTAGAATTTTTTTGGACACTATGTAATCACTGTTTAGTTCACCAAGGATAGGGTTATTCACAGTAATTTTTGGTTAATTAGTCTTCTTAATATTTTTAAACTAGTTTTGTTTTTCTTTTAAACACTTTAGTCAGATAATGAATTTCTTGGTCTTTAGAACTTGTAAAATATGTATGTTTAGCTATTTTCTCAAACATAAATAAGTTTTGATTGCCTGACAAAGAAAAATAACTCAACTATAAGTGTGTTAGTCTATGTAGATGATAATAACATAAAAATCTCATACATGATTGTAAACACATAAGTGTTACTATACTTGAAGATAAAAGAGCATAGAGAATAGAAAAGTGACTAATCGACATGAATTTGTCTATTTGATTTTTAGTTTAGTGAATCAGGAATGTTGACTTCCGTGGAGTCAATGGCCTTTTTGTAACTACTTGAACCATCATTATTTAAGAGAAACAAAAATTCAAAGAAATTTTTGGCCACTAGTCCACCAGGGTGGGCCAAGCCACTAGGGTGACGGTGCCACAGTGATGTAAGTTGGCGCCAGAGTGGGATAGGTGAAATAAAATGTAAAACCTTACTTTCTTATCCTTACTAAAATTCATATTTTAGTCGTAAAACACCCTAGAAACACACAAAAGTATGCTCTAAGCCTCAGAAGGAAAGAGAATGAGATTATAGCGTAAGGAGGTCGAAGGATGACAGATATCTAGTCAAGATCATTGTCATGATGTCTGAAAAACAAAAATCAAAATGAAAAATCCTTTCAACTGCTTGGCGCCAAGGTTGGCTGGGTTTATGAATTGAGTAGTTATAAATATGTTCTCACGTCGCGGAATATGTAAATCAAAGGTAGGAGTTGACACGACCGGGGAGAACCCCCTAGACGTAACCGGCGTCGTCTTTCCCGGAGAGGACTGAGACTAGCCTCTTAGCATTCGTCATTTCATTTCTAGGTTAAAAAGTGCAAAAAATTAAAACTTTTCATACGTATAACTATGTAGTGAGGTGTACATAGACCCTTTGCATACTACATGTGGAGTTTACTTAGACTCCTTGCGTACGAAACATACACAGGCTTCTCATTTAGACGACATAATAAAACATAGGAATAAGTGTAATACTTCGTCTCATATAGAATCATCTAAACGTGTACAAATCTTGGACATAGACAATACAAAGTAAACATGCCAATATAGGCTTACATCAATATCCAAATGATACAGGAATGAACAATGTCTTTATGACAATACAACTTCGAAGCTAGAATACAGAAATAGGTAAAAACCCCGAATATGAGGACCTACCAACAACTTGAAAATAAAAAAAAAAAAAACAAAAAAAAGAAAGAGTCCACGTCTTTCTCATTGTCTTTCTAGGAACTCAACGGTCCGGAATCTAACATTTTTGTATAAAACATAGAGATATGGTTTTAGTACACCACTTGTATTAGTTGAACATATGACCACATAAAACATGGAAATCATGCATTAAAGGATATTTTTTTAAATCCTTCTAATATAACTTTTAGAAAGCCTTTATGCATAATAAGAAATATATGAGCCAATGAGCACATACTTATCAAGAAAACCCATATACAAAAAGAAAATACAAACATCATCAAGTTAAATCTAGTCATCATGGTTAGGAGAATATGATAGTATAAGTAACCAAAACAACTTCAATCAACTAATCTTATACCCATTAACAAGCATGTATAATAGTTCATACATTAACAACATGGGCAAGACCATACCCTAACCCTTATTAATCTTTATACAACAAGTGGCAATGATCCAAATTGAATCCCATAATCTCACACACAAGTAACCCGAACAAATGTCACAAGCAATGTCCCCACTTCATATAACATATCATCATAAGAATTCATAATCATATTAGCAATATAGACCAATAATACATTCATAAATGAAATCAACATGAAAAAGGTCATCAACATGTAAATCCAACATATGCATATCATTTACTTTGTAAGAACACAAGGACAACCTCCTAGGACTTTCCTCAAGTCTAACTAGTGCAATGTATAGGTAGATTCCCATACCCCCACATAGACTAAGTCAAAATCCTTAAGTCACCCTAGTTAGTGTTCACAATGTTAATTTATTTTAATTTCGGAAATAATTGCCTTAACCAACATAGACCACATGAACTAAATGTCGAATCCGATGTTATGAACCCTACATCGAAAGAGGTGGTCTACTTTCCAAGGTAGTGCCGTAACATGAACATAGCATTGTAGGTAGATGGAACTATAGTTATTCCTATGGGAACAAGTTCCCAAGAACTAGGAGACATACTTGAGACCCTTCTTTATCGAGGTTACATTGTAATCTCTATCTCATATAATCATTATTACACCTACCTTCCCACATTGGAAGGACACCCTCGTCATAACTTAGTTCACTCGATAGGTAAGTCTAACATCTCCCCCCTTTTCAACAATGTCATTAGCCTTTATAATCATCATAGCTTAGTATAGTGTCTTAGGAGGATAACCCTTGTATATTAGTAACTTATCTCAGTAATAATTTCATGAGACCTTTCAATACAACCCTCATATTGAGATCACACATTATCATCTTTTCATATCATGTTAAGGAAATCCGTGATTCACAATCATCCTTAAATCATCATACTTAAACAAAAATCTATCTCACAATCCACTATAATCAGACATTCAATTACATCAATCAACATCACTATCAATCTATCACAATCAATACTCTAGTGAATATTATCATCAAGTACAATCCATCACAATGAGTACGGATTAAATCCTAAGTTTATTACCAATTCACCTTCAAAAGACGTCTCCATGGTATTACCATCAAACTCCATATTCATCCATACAGACTATCACATCATATACTAGTAATTAACGCAAGAACTAGTGAATTGCGCATCACTATTCCCTTCAATATCAATTCCCACCGAACCTAAAGGTTTATGGAAATAGGGTCAATTCATGATCTCTTCTCTCTTCTATAGAACTAGGTCTAACATAACAAAGACTTCCCTGCTTCACCCATATCATCAGATTAATGTCCACCATAATAAAAGGAACTAGAATAATACAATTTGGAAAGATCACTTTCGGATTGGAACGAAACCCATGTATTTTTCAGACTTTGGAATCAATTTGAAATAACCTTTAGGGAAAATGAGTCCCAAGATGAGAGCTTCATACCTTATCTAGTAAGAGATTGTGTAGAAAAAGTAGTGAATCTTGCATAGCTAAGAAACCTTACCGTGGTCTTCATGTGGATTCTTTTCTTTGGGGAAGAAAAGTAGAGAGAACGAAGAGGGTTAAGTTTTGGGACTAAGTGAGTTGTTTTAGTTTTATTAGGTTTATGGCTTATATCGTCCCTTAATTACTTAATTATCCACCTCCTAAAATTTAATTAATCACCTAAACAACTAACTTAATGAAATGACTTCATTAAAAATTTAGACAGCAAACCAAACCTGACCTACGAGACCCCGACCTACTGTCCGTAGGTCAGTCGATGCCTGCCCCCTGTACTGCACGTCCTTTGATAAGTTCAGAGACTTGTTTTTTGGACATTTCATGAAAATATGTATGTGTTGAACGATGGAGTAATATACGCCCCATCAACTAGGCAACGGCTCATTGTTTGGCAACCGTAGATGGCTACAGTCTTGTGACAACTTTTGGTCGTTTTGGAAGGGTCCTCCTCAAGGACCTTAGGGTGGTCCTTGGGGAGTCGTACCCTGACTTTTTGACCCTAAAAATATTCAAATACATGTTTAACACCTTCCTACAAAATTCCATTGATTCTGAATCTTAAAAACCTCATGAAACATGCCAAGACACACTAACCTCTATTTCTTAATTCACCGGACGTCATGGACGTTTCTTAAAGTTTTTTCTATAAACTTCCTAAATGATGTATATTCATTATTTTGGATCTTAAAACAGTGTTATAAGACTTTTTTCAAAATGTGAGGCTCTAGATTAGGTCTAAAACTTCTGGAGTGTTACAGGAGTTATGCGTAGGCCTTCGTGCACCAAAGAAATACGAGTAAATCATAGAAAGAGGCCTTAGACGATGAACTACGATTAAGTACATACAAATTTATGTTTATTGGATATAGATAGATGAATATTTCATGGCTGATGGTTGTGATTTCATGATTTGTTGATATATATTTGTTCTTGCAAAGTATACTGCATGTACGTAATGCGAATGTTGAATTACTGAATTCATTTCTTATTAACTAGATCCTTGGTCCGGCAAGTAGCAGCAACAAGGCAAGTGATAACATTGACCACCGTTAAGAAGACTTCTAAACAAAAGAATTATCAATGCATGAAAAACACAATATGAGAATTGCTTAATTACTATTACTTTGTTCATTACCCATGGTTCCCACAACACTAGTTGTTGATTTCGTTACCTATGCTAGCTAGATCACAATTCATAGTTTTAGAAGAACAAACCTTGAATTAAAATTCAAATTGCAAAAAAATTCTCAAAACCAATTCAAACAATCTTAGTTGCTAAATGTTTGCAAAAATCAAACTCCAATCACAAGTATAACAAAAGTATAGTAGTTTACCCCCAAACAAGGTTATATATTAATCTAGAAACAAAAGTCTTAATGAAAAAGGATTGAAATGGAAATTTTGTTCCGGTATGTGACTTCAATCGATGCAACAACTGACGGACCGTCGATCAATTGATGGTCCGTAGACTGCTTCCGTCGGTTAGGACTTAAAATTATTTCACTTCTCCAGATGGCACCCTCTCTGAATCAAAAGAATGACCAATAATATGGTCCATCGATCCATCTACGGGACTTTGATGCTCGTCATAGCTCCATACACAGAATCTTCAAAAATTAGGTACTATAACCTTTTCCTGAACCAAACGACGCTTCACCAATATGGTCCGTCGATCAATCGATGACCGTCATTGACTCTCGTGTAACTACATTTAGTCAGTCTTCCCTGATTTTTCTTGAATGTCCTGAGTTGCACATCTATGATACACCTACGGTCTGTCGATTGAACGACGGACAGTCGATTGCCTCCGTAGGTCTGGTTCTACACTATTTTCAATTGTTTTCTGCTTTTTCCATATTAACGTGTTTTGTGAAAAACAAGAAACATAACTTGTTAAAATCTCTACAAAAAGTCTTTAGACACACACAACTCTTAAGTGAAATGCATTCGAAATGTCGTGAATTCACGGCACATTAATACCCTCAACTTAAATTTGTAGTTTGTCCTCAAGCGACACACTATGACCCTAAACGACACTTGTACAGAAGTATACATTTTTATGCTGAAGAAATCACATGAATATCAATCGAACACTTTATTGATTGAGTGCAGACTTACGCTCTCAGACTCGACAAGCTAACTCATGCGGGTCAGATGATGACATTAATTCACCATGCAACTAACGCATCTATTGATTTTCCTCTGACCAACGTACCTGTTTTCTCATAATGAAACTAGTGCCCTCACTTTAAAAATATCCTCTTTTTTCACACAGTGATTATGCATGTTGGGTAAAAAGATCTTTGTGTGTCAATGCTCTCACTCACATCTCCATCATGTTAGGTCTACACCACACTAAATCTGAGCAACGCTTGAAAAGTGTTGCGCCTAAATATTTTTGGACCATTTTTATAAATGAAGCCTAAATTTTTTATTTTGGCAACGATAATATTAGTGCAACACTTGTACAATTACGTGCCTTAAATGGTTTAAGGCTATACTTATAAGTTGTTGTCTAATGTGAAACAATGCTACAATTATTTATATTATATAGCTCAACCTTTTTTATTTCCTATTTTTATAATTGTAAAAACAACAAATTAAAGTGTGGATAAAAAGTTTCACTAAAATATTATATTTCCTCAAATATTTTGAACTCTTCCTCCATTTTTACAAGAAAAAATAATTAATAAAACATAAAAAAAAAAAAACTTTCGTCTTTGTCTTCTTTCCTACCTAGCTGAAAATTAAAACAGACACTACTTTACTCTTCTTTCTTATCTGAAAAATGTAACATTTCTCTTCTCCAGAACGTAAAATCAAAGAGTAGAAGTTGAAGATCGAAGAGAGGAAGTTGAAGAACTAAAGAGCTGAGCTAAAAAAAGGGAAGAGCTGAGCTGATTCTCTTCTCCAAAACCATATTTTCTCAGATAGATTTTTAACTGATGCTGACGGATTAGGGATTAATCGAGGAACTGACGATCGAAGAATTGAAGAGTGGAAGGCAAATAACCGATTTCGTCAAGAGTAAGTACCAATTTTGTACAACCTATTGAGAAGTGATAGTTCATCAGCTTGTGCTTTTGAGCATCACATATAAAAAAACAAAAGAGTTGCAAGAGACACAAAGAAACATGTTGTTGGGTGTTTTCTTGGAACTTCATTTAAAGACGTTGATGATAGAAATTGCTATGGAGGTATTATTTTTGCAAAACCCTTTTCAGATCTGTTCAAATTTTTTCTTCATGAGGTTTTTGATGAAATTTGAAATATGTTAGGGTTTATATGAGGTGAAATTAAGATTTGAATTAACAGTTAATAGGTATCTAATGTGCTCGGAAATTATTGGTTCCTTAGATTTGTCACTTGTTTGTAAGATGTTCTTGTCGCATACTTTGTTCTAAACTTGTCAGGAAGAAAGAATGCTCATGAATGACGGCTTATACGTGGTTGTTTATTGCTTTATATTGTAAATCCAATTTTCCATGCTTATCTAGAGAACTCAAACTTTCCACTAGGGATTTCTTGATTACAATTTTAATTGGAGTTGATACAAGATTAGGTTTGAGCTTAAGTATTGCAGTATGAACTATTGGTTCAGGCAGCCCAATTATTTATTTGATTGTACAATAAACTTCCTTCCACACCGAGAATCAAAATTTTGTCTCTTACCAACTTCTGTTTTTGGCATCATCTCTTCATTAGTTCCGGCAGATTCAAGCTGCATGTGGAAGACTAGAAGTTATACATGAGATGTTTATACCTGGTAGGTGATAAATTTTGGGGTTCTCTAGAGATAGGTGTAGTTGACAATAGTGAAGTCCAAATCGTCCATATATCCATGAAACCCTCAAAGTATTCGTAGAAAGGACAAACAGAACCCCTCACGCTGCACCCGTCCCTGATTGGCATGTGGCTAGTGAATGGAAGTAGCTAGGTGAGTAGTTCATCTATGAATATGTTCGGTGTCCGGCGTTATTAAGTATCTCAAATTTTTTTAAAAAAATTCCGTTTTCTCAGGCATACGCTTAAAAGATAGCCAATTGTGTAAAATGCATTCTCGTTCAAGTTATTAGTTGATAACTGCATCTCGCTTAGCTTCTAAATGACAGAATGTGAAATTCATTTTCTTTTTACCATTTTTTTCGGTGATAACCACTGTAGTATTATTGAATCTTCCCCTCATGTATATAGCAGTTCTTTTCATCCCTTGAGGGTACAGAAAGATCCATGGCGCACCATCACATTTATTTAAAGATAATATACAACTAATAACTCCTCGAACATATTGTTATTGTATGTACTGAAAGTAAGACATTCGGATCATACTTCGGTCACTAACACCTTAACTGTTCATTGTTGAAATTTAAGGGAAAGACAGACATCCCTTTCTATTGAGATGTATTGCAGTATCAATTAGACTGTCTACATACTTAGTTGAAGGAGTTGGGGAGTCTATGGAAGTGAATATGGTTGTGGTGACGGAGATAGATTCAATCACTTCATTATTTTATTTTTATGTTTCTCTTGTAGTGGAAATGCCAGATTCCTACCTTCAATTCTATTACTACAACAGAATGCATACTAGTGTTTTTTCCTATCAAGTTATAATCACATAATACATATATGGAAAGTACGGTGAGAGTTGCCATTAGATAGAAAACAAAAGTTAAGTATGGAGTTCTTCTAATAAACTTTTTGTTGTTTTAGAA
Source organism: Solanum habrochaites (assembly GCA_027704765.1). Lineage (NCBI taxonomy): Eukaryota > Viridiplantae > Streptophyta > Magnoliopsida > Solanales > Solanaceae > Solanum > Solanum habrochaites. Next base: position 45,430,084 of record JAKWJA010002489.1, on the reverse strand, counting down.
CAGGTTAGACGAGCATGGCTATCTGTCCTAAATTGGTTTTGATCTAGATCAACTAAATTAGATGATTTTTGGTCTGGTGAGCTATTTTTTGAGCTGTAGTGTATTTATCAAAAAATATTTCAAAGCTCTTTTCTTTCTGTTATATCTAAACTAGATGAGTGTTTCCCGTGCTAAGCACGGGCCCAAAATTTTACAGTTTAAAGTAGTGGCGGCATGAACATATACACAACTGCAAAAAGTTTGTTTAATAAGTTTATGCCGGAGAATATCTTCACAGGTCATATGGGCATAACGCTATTATGTGTTCTTTCTCCACCACCCTCCAATATCTCTAATTGTATACAACCTGAACCACAATAAAGACACACATAAACAATATATCTAGAAGGTCAAAAACAAACCAACAACGAGAGCTGCTCCCATTAATACTACAAAAACAATGACAAGAAACACCTACCTTAGAAACTCCTTTGCAAACATCCTCACCAGCAGGATTATTAATGAGAACTCTGGTCTTGATTTCTCCTCATTTTAAGCAATGAATGTCATCATATATGAAGACTAATATTTTGAACAAATTTTGCTCGACAGCTGATACCAACTGATATGCAAAAGGTTATGAATCTTTTGGAAGTTTACTATTGACTCCAAATTAGTTACTATTCAGTGAAATGACTAATGTGACCACATTACATCTATCTACCAGCAAAGAAAGGTTAGAGTGGTAATCTATGCTTACCTTAAACCTTAAGTAGCAATATCATGCGCTTCATGTTCCATAAATATTTGCTAAATATGATGTCCAATAAATATTTTCTAATCATTTTAAGAATCTCCTGTAAAATTCTGCAAGACAATTCCTAAGCAAAAAGGGTAAAACGCAAGTTCAATCGTTTTAGAGAAAAAATAGAACGGAAAACCAATTATATTGTATAGGAACAAACTTCTCGTGTCAGTAATGCATTATCAAAATAGAAAATCTCAAAGCTCTTCGAATGACATGTTCAAGAGAAGAATGTCAGGAGTTACAAATAAATAAACAAATAACACAAGAATTAAGTTCTTAAGCCTCAATAAAACTTAATGATTATTAATTGAATTATACATCCACATTACAAGGTAATCACAGAAAAAACTATTCATATTGACAAATCGAATCATTAAATGGAGAAGCTAGAAGGAAAATTGGAAGATGGAAATTATAGATGGAAGTGAAATGTGTATCGACAAGGTGGTCTCTATTTATTTCAAATTCATGTCCTAAAAGTATTCAAAAGGTTAAGATCTCCTCTAATACACATATTAGGCTATTATGAGGATAATGTTTACAGTCACGGAGATGTGCGTAGCTTCGAAATGAGGATTTGATATCAAACAATATTGAGAAGTTACCAGATTTCTCGGGACAAGTACCGTCACAAAAGGATCAAGATACACTTTTACATAATAGAGTAAGAAAACGACAAGACGACATATCTAACATGACAAACGTAGAACAGTTAGCATGTTTATATGACTAATATAGTACAGGAAGCACGATAGAGAAATGTGTAAGAAACCAAAAAATGCAAAAAGCAAATGACGCAACTCCTGGAATCCTCTATGCTTCTCTAAAACCCACAACTGATTGTCTTTTCTGTTTGATCTTGAGAGAGGTTTATTCAATTCCTCGTCTTCTTTTTCCTGGTGATAACACTTCATCTTTATTATGCAAAATGATTTTGGATAAACAGGTAAAAATATAAACATTATCATTTTACTAAAATCAATAAGGATATCAGCAACAATCATTGACGGACCCCATCCGTGTTACAATAATTATTGATAGAATATGGTACACGTAAGGTTTCCAATAGGATGTGTGAGACACCATGCTAAATACCCATTATAAGTCACTCTCGTTGCAAAACCAATGCCCTTAGCATTGCAACTACTAAAGGCCATCCAGTGGGTTGTTAACAATGATCCAGCAACCATTGGATAGTCATATAGTAATTGAAAACGATGGACCATTTGCCCAAATACAGCCAAGACAGAATTCTAATAAAACCTGTTCCTAATGTTTCCCATGTAGAAATTTTTTTTGAAGATATTCTGTAGCCTCACGTGCCTGGAGATATAAATTTGATTGCCAGACACAAATAGGAAAAGCCATATTAGATAAAGCTTACCATTTCAATTAGGATGTTAAAATGTAAAACCAAACCATCTCTAATGGTTTCTATAACCTTCCCACGGTAAATAGGACTAAGCCACGTGGGCTTGGGGATCAAGTGCTTTTCTAATAAAGATCCTTCAACCCTAGGCTCGTGATAATAGGTGTGTCTAGTCCAAAATCTCAAAAGGTTTACTTGGGTACTACTTCACCAAACAAAGAGGGACAACTTGTGTAAGTGTGGCAAGAAGCATTAGGGTGATGCCCATTTGGGACGGACCAGTTGCTTTTAGTTGTTGTGGATGAGGACACAAGGGAGGGATTGCCTAAAACATGTAGGGTCATAAAGGAAGTGGAGGGTTAAACTCAAGTCAGTGGGTGTGTTTAATTGTGGATGCTCAAAGAAAAATGCTTTATCTCTTCGATTCTAGGGTGTGAAACAACAAGAGAGTTATCCCGATGTGATGACCGGTATGTTTATAAGTCTTTCTAATGATGTTTTACGCCATTACAGGACCAGGGTGGCACATTATATTTTTGCTACTTACATTGATTAGTATTACTTTTATATTTTGTCCGATGTCCTAAATGAACCATTCTTAATAACTACACCGGTAGTTAATTTAGTTGCAAAGAGGGTATATAGAAATTTTCCTATAGTGTTGTCCTGTAGAATTACTCATGTTTGATTAGTAGAACTTGATGTCTTATTTTGATGTCATTGTGGGAATGGATTGGTTGCATGATTGTTTTTCTTCCATTGACTGTAGAACAAGAATTTTCAAGTTAAATTTTCCAAATAAACCCATTTTAGAGTTGAAGGAAAAAATTTTATTCCTAGAGGTTGTATCGGGAAATTCTATTCCTAAAGGTCGTATAATTTCTGTCTACAGGATATTGATGAGATTATAGTCACTTAAAATTTATAAATATAAAATTTATAAAGTTATTCAGATTTATGTTAAATTAATGCATATATTATTCCAAATAAATGTATGGATTAATATAATGGATTTAATTATTAAGTCGGATGATAAATATGCAATAATAAAGTCCGCTTCCATAAATCCCATATGAATGTCCTAATTTGATTGGCCGCAAGGGAGTCCTATTTCAATCGCACTCCTCTATTCCAAAAACTATAAATAGGGGTCTCATAATTCAGAAAGAGGACCATGAATTCTAAACAAGAAGCTAGATATAAAGCTCATGGACCAAAAGTCATTAATTTCGACTTACAAGGTAAGAATTTAAGAATTCAAGGATTCAAGAATTCTGTTTACGTTCAAGATTGAGAAGTGACGATCAAGTGCAAGAATGATTTAAGATCAAGACCAGCGACTCATGATCAAGCTTCACGCCTTTAATTCAAATAGAACGTCAATATCAAGTTAAGTTCAAGTCAACATCAAGATCAATCGGCAGTCAAGTTCAAATCCAAGATCAAGTCAAGTAACATCAAGAGTCAAGGACACCAGATCTCAAGATCAAGCTTTCAAGGCCTTGTTTTCATAAGAAAGTCAAGAGTCAAGATCAAATCACGTCCAAGTCTAGTAGGTCCAAGATTGAATTGAAATTCAAGAACAATGAAGACCTAGAACCACGGATTCAAGGTAACCCAAGCCCTGAATTCAACTAGAAGGTTCAGACCAGACAAAAGTTAAAGTTCAATATAAAGATCCGTCTAAGTCCAGTTCAAGTCAAGATCAAGTTTAGAACAATTCATATCCAAGGACCACCGGATTCAAGATCAAGGTTTAAGCCCTTGATTCAACAAGAAAGTCAAGATCATGATAATGTTCAAGTCAAGATCAAGGCCAAGATCACGTCCAAGTCCAACATCAAGTCCAATATCATGTTCAAGAACAATCAAGACTAGACCACCGGATTCAAGATCAAGATTAAGTCCAAGTCCAAGTTCAAGATCAAGACCAATCAAGATACAGACCACCGGATTCAAGATCAAGATCCAAGCCTTTGAATTCAACTAGAAAGTAAGGATCAAGATAAATTTCAATTCAAGATCAAGTCCAAGTCCAAGTTCAAGTCCAAGATCAAGATATAGATCAATATAAAGTCCAAGTCCAAGATCAAGATCAAGATAGAGATCAAGATCATGTCCAAGTCCAAGTTCACGTCTAAGATCAATATCAAGATAAATCGCAGTTCCAGATCAAGCTTTAAGCCCTTGAATTAATATTTGAAAAGACAAATACAGAGGAATATTGAGATTGTAACACTCGCACTTGAAATAATAAATCGGTTGTTGCTATAATCTTCCATTCTTGATTATTCTTTTCTCGACACGAATTTTACTGTCTACAAACTCTTGCAAACAATTTGGCACGCTCAGTGGGACAAAATCTATGCTTCGTCTCTTCTCTCTTAAATAAAATTTGACAATCCGAATCTGCAAAGGTGAAAGAATGAGTACTTCAAGATTCGTCTTTGAGTTTCATTAAGTCAACACTCAGACAAGCTGTGAAACATGGGGCTTCTGTAGACCTTGAAATTTATTGGAACTCAACAAGATGCGTTCAATTCGATTTGAGACTCTACAAATTGTATTCAACTCAAATTAGGATTCTTGGAGGCTACTCAACCCAAACCATAGTTTATGCCTATATAGAGTACTAAATTTCTAAAATGAATCTCGAAAATTTTATAAAAAGTAGACTCGGAAAGAATACACAAAAAATGATGGATTATTCAAAGATAGGTCAAATCTAAATCATCCTCGTTCACGAAATCTTTTGTCGTGGGGGGTTTGGGGGGGGTGGGGTTTGGGTGGGGGGGGGGGGGGTGTGGGGGGCGGGGGGGGGGGGGGTGGGGGGGGGGGGGGGGGGGGGGGGGGGGGGCACAAATTGGCCCGCGAATCATCGGAATAAATCTTCGGAAGTAGAATCCAGGGATTAAGAATGGACTCGCTTTCTCATGAATAAGATCATTGTTCTTCCTATTTATTTGTATGGTTTATTTATTTTCCATATGTAAATTTATTGCAAAAAAAAAATTGGCACGCTAAGTGGGACAATCTCGACCCTAACTCAAACTTTTCAAGCAATCAAAGAATATACAAAATGTCTTCCACTTATAGAAAGAACAACTAGAAGCTTAACTCAAGAAATTGAAGGCCTCCTGGACCCAAAGTGCGCACCGAATAAGATGTTTTTAACTTTCCAAGCGAAACTAATAGATAGATAACATGATTGAAAGAAGATCAAGTCAATCAACTCTGAGATGTTTAAAAATTCAATATGAAGGAGAGTCTGCGTAAAGAAAACAAAGATCAAAGAGATACCCATATCTCAGCTGAAGTTGATTCCATAGATCAATTAAAGACACTTAATAATAGAGGCTTACGAAAAATTAAATCTCCGAGTCTCACAATCGCTTTCCTCCAATGTATACAAAAGTCATCTACATAAAGGATTGATAACTTCCAAATGTCTGAGGGTTATCAACCTTTAAGCTTTCAACAATTGATGGCAAGGGAATCCAAACAACATGTAGCTGAAACTTATTGAGACATTTCAATGTGTTAGGAATATGGTGACTATCTTGGTAAAGAGTAAGAGTTCAATGCGGGCTCTAAGATAAATGCCTTGATTGGTACAACAGGATGTTGAACTTAAATCTTATATAGATAGTTGGGAGCGATTAGAGCAAGTTTTCCATAAACTGTTTCTATATCCTGAGACTGACGTTTAGTCTGATGGAAACTTACAGAGGCTCGTAAAGGGGAAGATGAGGTAGTTTGTATTTTACCAAGGTTGGAGAAAGTCCAAGTTTCAACTCGAATTAAATGAATAGATTGAAAAATGAAATGACCAAAAATCATAAATTAAGTGGAGACATATAAGTTGATTGAAAATAATACACGGAAAATGTTAGGAACAAAACAAATAAACTACAAAAAGAGTAGAAATAAACAACAGGGAGACACAAATAACCTAGTTCGTACCTCCCACAAGTCCTTCCCCGTATGCGTGTGACAGCACTCGTCTTTTACCTTTCCCATTCGTCTTTTGTTCTATTACTCAGTAGGTTTAAAACAATAATAGTTCCCAGAAGTAGTCATAGAGCTAATCCCCCAAGACAAACACCACAAACTTATACACAGAAAGTTATCACAATCGATAAGAGCTAATGCACTATGAACAGGAGACTAAATAAAATTGGACACCCCAAAAACCAACAAGCGAATGAATAATATAATTTCTTAAATTTAGTTGTGTAAACAGATATAAATCACGCAATATTATTAGTGGACAGGAATATATCGACAACAATTGAAGATAACAAAATAAAAAACACAGAAAACACCAAAAGATATATTTGAAAGCAATTTGTGGGAACAGTTAAATTATGGATAGAAAACCTACAACCAGAGAAAGTTTAGAAGTTACTTAGAAATGATTAAGAAAATGGATGGCTCCCCATCAGCGACCAAAATATAAAAATATTAGATAAATATGAATCTAGCAATAAGAAGTGCAATTTGGAGGCATGACCACAGATATAAGAGAACCAAACAAAGAAAGAATAATAAATAGACATTAATGACAAAATTAACTATATGTAAAATGTTCTAGATTAGAACAATATAACTTGTGCATTAAGAATATTATTACACAAAGACAAAATATAATCTTAATGAAGCAAAATAAGTAAGAACACAATATTTTACAAAATTACCAGAAACCATTTAGTACAAAAAAGTAATTAAAGATTGGGACAAAAATGAAGGACTACAGATACTTTAGGATCTAGATAAAGTTTTGATCCCCAATGGTTTACCATTATGCGCAACCCAAAAAGAAAAAATTAAAAATGGAAAAAGTATTAAATAAAAATTCTCATGTTGAAAAATTAAAATGGCACCACCAATTGGATGCACAAAAACCAAAAAACCCAAAAGATATAAAAAATTATACAAAACAAATAGAAATAAATATAACATAAAAACCCAGAAGAAGATTATTATATAAAAAAATTATAACAACAAAGAGGACCCATATAGACCAAAAAGAAAAAAAAATAATCCAACTGTACATTGTGACAATGGGAAAAATAGGGCACATCGCTTAAAGATTGTAAATTACCAAAAAAAAAAATAAAAAGAAAAACAATTGCAGAATTAATAATAGATGACGGAAAAATACATACAAATGGAATATATAGATTATGAATTAAATGAAAATGATAGCATATATGAAGTATCGGATATAGAAACTGAGGAAGAAAAATTTTAAACCCCTGATAGTGATGAAAACAGAAAGAGGAAATACAATGACTGAAAAGTGAAATTAAAGAAAATAACTTAAGAAAATCAATAAAAATGACAGGAAATATCACACCAAAAGATAATATTTGGACAATTACAAATTTTTGAAACAAAAAAAGTAAAAGAATAGTTTAAGTGTTGAAAAGGATACTCGAGATACCTAAAATAAAAAAAACTGGTTTAAAATACAAAAAGAAGAATATTATGTAGTTAGTCAAAAAGAACATGTTCCTAGACTGCAAATAACAAGCGAAAAGGCATATATATGTAACGACTGTTCGTCATCTGAGCAGCAGATTTATTTCTGGAAAAACTGGCGGAGTCGACGGGAACCCCCACGACGAACCGTCATGGGCACGACGGGACCGTCGTGGGGGTCTCGTTCCAAACACTTAGAAAATGAAAAATTTGGGTTACTGAGAGCGACTCTCGAACGTCCACGACGGAAATGGCGGACGGACCGTCGTGTCCACGACGGACGTACAGACCATCACTAGAATCAAGTCTTTGTAATCGTGTGACGGATGCAGCAGGACGGGGGACCGCGCAGGCACGACGGCCCGTCACAGACTGCGGTAATCCAAGGCGGGGTCGGATTTCTGTTAATAAAAATTAAGGGGCGTTCGGACTATTCCTGCTCTCATTTTAAAGTAGGGTTGGGAAGTTAAGAAAGTCGAATTACTTGGGGGTAAAAGAGGTAACCTTAAGCTAATTAGGGGTTATTTGCCATCTTTTATACTTATTGTATGCTATTAGGGTAAAAGAAAGGAGGTTTGAATACCAAAAACAGAAAGAACAAGAGAGAGGGCAGAATATAGATTGAGAGAGAGGCAAGAACGCAACTTTGGAAGAAGGTTGTTGATTGCAATTCTTCGGTGGAGGTTAAGGTTTATGGTTTTTATTATATCGTAGTAAACTCTTAATAAGTGAATGATATAGTGTGGTTGTATGTTAAAGTCTTCTTATATGCCTTAATTGATGCTTGTATGCAATGTGATTCATACAATGGTATAAAATAAGCATGATAAAGCTATTGAATCCCAATCTTGAAAAAACCCCTTGTAATGATGATGCCTTGGTATAACAAAAGGCTTGATGAACTAAAGTAATGGGGTTGATGATGCCTGGGTATAAAAGAAGGATTGATAATAATAAGAATGAGATTACGTGGAGAGGGTGTTGTCAAGAACCGACTGTAGAGAATTAGGGGATGGGGTGTCAGAATCGAACACGTAGAAGTAGGGGACCGGGCTGTTCACGAACGACACGTTAGAATGAGGGGACCGGGTTTTCACCCCCGGACACGTAGAATTAGGGGATAGGGTGTCACGAACCGGACACGTAGAATTAGGGGATCGGAGTGTTTCACGTACCGACACATTCGGAGTAGGGGAGGCGGAAGGAGTGTCACGTACCGACCACAAGAGGAATAAAGGATAATTAATTTGAAGATGTTAAATACTCAATCTAATGAACCTAATCCAAATGATTAGGGTATTGAGGCTTGAGTCCTATGTGTGAAACCTTGCATCGGGTACTTATTAAATGATTATAGAACTTGGTTGCTACATGTTGAGTATTATAGTTATTTATGATATTATTGATAATATTGGTTTCATTTTGAGTTGGCCGGATGATACCTTACTTCAGTACTGTGTTTGGTACTGGACCCCTACTGTATTTGTTTCTTTGTTATTTGTGAAGTGAGCAAACGTAAAGTCGTCCTTTCAACTAACGCAAACTCTAGACAAATCTTCATTTACACCGGATGTCAGGGTGAGCTTAACGCTTCTAGCTTGGATGGATCTTCTTCCTCATGTCTTGATGCCTTGATCCCAGTCTCCGGCATGGACTAGCTTTTGTTATTTTTAGTTCTAAGAATACTCTTAGTTTTTTAGCCATTTGATGATCAGAGATGTTCTGTAGTGATGACTCCAGATTTTGGGGAATAAAGATGTTTGAATTTTAGAGTTATTGATTGGTTTTATTAATGAGTTTAAGTTCTTCCGCATTTACTTTCTGTTGATATGAATGAAATGTTAGGGTTTAGATTGGTTGGTTCGCTCAATAGGAGGGTAGTGTGGGTGCCAGTCGCGGCTCAGTTTGGGGTCGTGGACAAAACTTGGGTATCAGAGCATTAGGTTCGTTGGGTCTCATCACACAAGAACAGGTCTAGTAGAGTCTAAGGGAACGGTAGGGGGAGGAGCCTTTGACTTTTCTTTGAGAGGCTATAGACTTTAGGAAAACTCCATTCTTCTTTTCTTCGTTCGTGCTATTATTATTGAATCCAATTGGATATTAGGGTGATACAACTTGGTATCTGACCATCTTCACTCTATTTCGCAGATGGTTAGAACTAGAGCAACAACGACTGCCCAAACACCAACGTCGGCCAGACAAGAAGCCGTATGGCAGCCACTGGGGCTTGTAAGCTCAGAGAAGAAAGTAGTGACCAAGAGGCTGTGGAAGAGAGGTCGTGGGAGGGACGTCCTCTAGAGGAAGAGGACGAAGCACTAGCCCCTTGGTAATAGGGCGGTTGACTCTCCAACAACTGAGGAAGTGGTAAGAGGAGGGCGAGGATGGGAAGACTGAACAAGTGCAGAATGAGGAATGCCACCCCCAAACCTACCCCAGAAAATGATCAATCAGGGTCTTGTTATCTAGTGGCGTTATATGATCAGGGCCCAGACACTCCATGTTTTCTGCACCAACACCTCCGGTTCGGGGATAAATGCAGCTACTATGGCCCCCGATGGATGCCTAATGGAAATACGGCATGTTTCCTCGGTCTGACCACAGAGGGTATAATGACAAATGATCACATGAACTTTTCAGTAAGTTCTTGAAAATTGGAAACCTCCAGTCTTCACGGGTGATGATCTGAGGATGGCCTATGATTCTGGTTGATGTCATTAGGCTACTACCACAAAATGGGTATAGTAGAAACGATTTGTGTGATTTTGTACTTATTAGTTTCAAGGGAACGCCAAAGTGTGGTCTGGTGGCGGGGGCACATGTTGAGGGTCAACCAAACAGAAGCACCACCTATGGACTTGGGCATCATTCTCTAGCTTGTTATGGAGAAAGTATATTCCCCGGACTTTGAGCTATAGGAAGAGGAGAGAGTTCTGAGCTAGAGCAAGGTAGGATGTTGGTTACTGGCAAATGAGGCTAAAGTTCGCGCCATTATCCAGGATGCCAACCCAACGATGTTTCAGTCCACAAGAGTGGGTTCCGCTTTTTGTGAAGGGTTAAGGTTAACAATTGCGGATTTCAGCCTGACAGGTAGAGGCTCCGGCTACGGCAAAAAAATCCTTTCAAGACGTGTAGTATTAGACTTTCGTGATAGAGGTGAAGGAGTGAAGCCAGATGACTCACCATGGCAATCGACAAACAAAAAGGTTTCAAAAGGTGGGTGAGTTAATGGTTCCTTACTCAGAGGAAAGGGTTCACGAGGTTATTCAGTTCGACCAATTCAGTCTCACTAGAGGGACTGTAGTTGGGGGGGTCCACCTCAGACCGGTCAAACACTTCTCTGCGAGACCTATGCTGACTCCAGGGAGTCGTTATGGAGGTGGGGAGACTGGACATATTAGGAGGATTGTCCAAAACAGAGTTATAGAACCCCAATAGCTAGAGGTAGAGGTGGTCATGGTAGAGGCCGTTTTTTCTGGAGAACGCGGGTGGCCGAGGTTCATGGGTGGTCCCCACCAAAATGGGCCGGGGGTAGGTTCGGGTGGTGCGGGGGGTAACGTGCCAAACTGGAACCACTACAGCACAACATGGTAGGGGCAAGGGCAGACAGGTGAATGATAGGGCCCATTGATACGCTTTCCCTGGGCGGTTCTGAAGCGGAGGCATCGGATGCTGTTATCAACAGGGTTAATCTTTTGGTTTTGATGGTAGGCTTAGGTACTATTTACCCCTTGGCTCTACATGTTCATATGTTCTTAGCAGTGCTAATGTCTTAATTTACATGTGAATTACCTTTGACAGCTATTCGTGTTTATACTCCGGGGGTGAGCTGGATAGTTGAAATAAAGGTATAGAGGTCTGTCTGGTGACTTTGGTGGGGAGGCAATACTCATGTAGACTTGGTTATCTTAAGAATGGTTGATTTCGATGTACTCTGGGTTATGACTTGCTTTCTCTAAATTTGCAATCTTTTGGATTGTAATGCTAAAAATGTGACGTTAGCAAGCCTGGGACAGATTCGTAGTGTGGGAGGGTGACTACACTTACAAATTCCGAGTTGTATCGTCTCACTTTCTTCGTGCTAAGAGAAGGGTTAGTAAGGGTTGGTTAGCTTTCTTGGAACACCTCGGAGATGATACTACCCAAGTCCTTCAATTGGAGTCGGTTTTCGATAGTCCGCTGAGTTTTTAGATTGTGTTTCCTGCAGACCTTCCTGCGTATGCCACAGGATAGGAGATATTGATTCTGCAGCGATCTGTGAACCGGTTGTACTCGCCCCATTTCTATACCCCCTTATAGGAAAATGGGCTCCCGCTGAGTAAGGGAGTTTAAAGGCTCAACTTCAAGAGTTGTTGAGCAAAGGCTTCATTAGCCAAGTGCATCCCCTGGCGGGGGTGCTCCGTTTTGTTTGTGACGAAGAAAGATGGGAGTCTTAGGATGTGCATAGATATCGCAACTAATAAAGTAACTGTTAGAAAAGGTATCATTTCCTCGATGATGATTGTTCGATCCAGTTACAAGGTGCTTGTGTCTTCCTAAGATTGATAGAGGTTCTGGTTATCATTCAATGAAAAATACGGGCAGCGATGTGCCAAAGACTGATTTATTTTCGAACCAGGTATGTACATTGAATTCTTGGTAATGTCATTTGGGACTAACGAATGCCATGCTGCTTTCTGAGCTTATGAACGAGGATTTTAAGCCATATCTGGATCTCTTTGTATCGTTTATGTATTTATTGATGATATATGATTATACTCCAAGAGTAAAAGGAACATGAGGAGATTTGAGAATTGTGTTGGAACTGGTTGAGGGAGAAAAGCTTTATGCCAAAATTCTCCAAGTTGAGATTTGGCTAGATTCAATTGTTCTTTCTTGGGGAACGTGGTTTCTAAAGATGGAGTGATGGTGATCCTTCTAAAATCGAAGTAGTGAAGGGATTGGGTAAGACTAATAATGTGTCAGAAAGTAAAAAGCTTATTGGTTAGCCCAGTTACTACGTCGATTTAGCAAGGGATTATCTTCTATGCTTCCCAATTGACCGAACTTGACTAAGCGAATGTTCATTGTATGGTCGGAGGAAGTGAGGAAAGCTTCAGAAACTCAAGACCTTGTGACTACCGCAACCATCCCTTACCTTGCCAAGTGGCGGGTAAGAACTTAATTGTTTATGGTGATGTATCCTATTCTGGTTTGGGGTTGCAGTTGGCTAATGCAAAGAGAAGAATTGTATTTGCTAGCTTCACACAATTAAAGGTGCATGAACGTAATTATCCGACCCACGATTTAGAGTTGCTTTGCATGGTGTTGCATTAAAGGAAATGGAGACACTATCTATATGGGGAGTTAAGTGTGAAGTCTATACGGATCATCGTAGCCTACAGTATGTCTTTTATCAGAAGCGATGTGAATTTGAGACAAGGAGGTGGATGGAACAATGAAAGGATTATGATGTTACCATCTTGTATATTATCCGGGAAAACAGGCTATGTTGTGGCGATGCCCTTAAGTAGCTAGAAAAGCAGGCAGCATGGGTAGGTTAGCCCCACTTACAAGGTTTAGACGGCCCATTGGCTCTAGAGAGATTCAGGACTATCTGGCTTAGACTTTATGAGGGTTAGAAGTCTAGAAGTAAAGAGACGGGCGGATGGTTGGCTATGTGGGAGGCGAGATCTTCTTTTCTGAAAAGATCAACGGGAAACAGTTGATGATCGAGAAACTAAGATGAATCCGAGATAAGGTGTAGGGGAGAGGATCGGGCTAAAGAAGCAATAAGGATGAGACAGGTGTTTTGAGATTAAGGGAAGTGATGTGGCCCACGTGGTGTTGATACTTTGATCCACACTTTCTTACAGAAGCTTTCTTAGTTCGGAATTCTATACATCATGGTGCAACCAAGATGTACCGTGACCTAAGGCAACAACTTCTGGTGGAGTAGAATGAAGCGAGACAATTGTGAGTTTGTTGCAAAGTGTCCAAATGGTCAACAAGTAAAAGTCATGAAACCAGGAGGACGGAAGGAACACTTCAGGCATGCCCATTCCTGATGGAAGTTGTGAGAGAATTGCAATGGACTTCGTGGTTTGTCTCCAAAGGACATGGGAAAGTTTGACTATTTGGTATTGGGACAGATTAAATTAAGTCTGCTCATTCATTCGGTTAAGGTGACTTACAAGGCAGAGAAGTTAGCCAGACTTTACATCTCAGAAATTGTTCGGTTGCATGGAGTTCCACGTTCATTCATATCAGATAGAGGTACGCAGTTTACTTCTAAGTTTTGGAGAAACATTGAACGAGAATTAGGTACTAGTTGGACATAGTACGCATTGACCCTCAGACCGATGGACAGTTGAGCGAACGATTTTCAGTATGGAAGATATGTATCGAGCATGTGTGATAGAATTCGTGTGTGGTATTGGGGATAACTTCTTACCCTTTAGCGGAGTTAGTTTTCATACAATAAAGCTATAACTCAAGTATTGATATTAGGCTCCTTTCGAAGCATTGTATGGGAGGAGATGTAAGGTCTCCCATTGGTTGGGTTTGATGCATTTGAGGTAGACCTTGGGGGTGGTACTGACCTTTTGAGGGATTTCAGTAGAGAAGGGGAAATATTAAAGAAAAGCTTTTAGCGGCTCAAAGTAGGCCAAAAGGGAGTATGCATATCGACAGGTTAGGGGACGTGGAGGTCATGGAGTGTGACAAGTCTTGCGAATGTTTTCGCCCAATTGAAAGGGGTGATGCGGTTTGGTAAAAGGGGGGTAAGCTAAAGTCCAATGTAGTATGGTCCAATTTGAAGAGTACTTAGCGAGTAGCGGGAGGGGGTTATTATGAATTAGCCTTGCCTCCAGTGCTGTCAGGAGTTGCATCCGGTTATTCATGTGTCTATGCCTGAAAAGATACCATGGGGATGGAAGCTACATCATCGTTGGGATTCAGTTCTGCTTGGTGAGAACTTATCTTATGAGGAGGAGCCTGTTGCCATTTTAGACAAGAGAAGTCCGCAAGTGAGGTCAAGGGAGATTGCATCCTTAAGGTGCAATGAAAGAATCGACAGTGAAGAATCCACTTGGGAGAGAAGGAGCTGGTGCTGATAGCAAGAAAGTAACCCACACCTCTTTTTACAGATTAGGTACTTCTTTTCACCTTGTTGTTTTGTTCTTCTCGTTCGATCGTTCGAGGTAAGAAAGATGGGGTAAATTTGTATCTATTGTAACGACCTGTTTAGTCGTTTTGAGCGCAGGATTTATTTCTGGAAAAATGGCGAGTCGAACGGACCCCACGACGAACTGTCATGGGCACGACGGGACCGTCGGGGGGGTATCGTTCGAAAACACTTAGAAACTGAAATATTGGGGTACTGAGAGAGAACTCTCGGAATGTCCGACGCATGGCAGACGACGTCGTGTCCACGAGGACCGTCACAGACCATTCACTAGAATCAAGTCTCTGTATCGGTGACGGAGTGAGCAGGAAGGACGTCGCAGGCACGACAGGCCGTCACAGGCGGCAGTAATCCTAGGCGGGGTCGGATTTATGTTAATTAAAATTAGGGGGTTTATCAGACTATTTCCTTCTGTAATTTTAAAAGTAGTGGGTTAATGTTTAATAACTCTAATTACTTGGGGGTTAAAAGCGGTAACCTTAAGCTAATTATGGGTTATTATGCATCTTGTATACTTAATGTATGGCTAATTAGGTAAAAGAAGAGGGTTTGGAATAAGAAAACAGGAAGAACAGAGAGAGGGAGAATACGATTGAGAGAGAGGAAGAACGCAGCTTGGGAAGATAGCCTTTGGTTGATGTGCAATTCTTCGGTGGAGGTAGGTTATGGTTTTTCTTACTAGCGCTAGTAGTAAAACTATTAATAGCGAATGATATGGGTTGGTTGTATTGTAAAGTCTTCTATATGCTTAATTGTATGCTGTATGAATGTGATTATACCATTGTGAGAAAATAAGATGATAAAGATATAAATCTAAATCTGAAAACCCCTTGTAATGATGATGCCTGGTATAAAAGAGCGTGATGAACTAAAGTAATGGGGTTGATGATGCCTTGTATAAAAGAAGGATTGATGAATTAATAAGAATGAGATTAGTTGGAGCGGTGTCACGAACCGAAACGTAGAAGGATTAGGGGATAGCGGTCCACGAACCGACACGTAGAATTTAGGGGACCGGGTGTCACGAACCGAACACGTAGAATTAGGGGGGACCGGGGGGTCACGAACCGCACGTTAGAAGTAGGGGATAGGGTGTCACGAAAACAGACACGTAGAATTAGGGGATAAGAATTGTCACGTACCGACACAACCATAGTAGTCGGGGAGCGGAGTTGTCACGTTACCGACACAGAGACTAAAGATAATGAATTTGAAAAGATGTTAATTACTCCAATCTAATGAACCTAATCCAAATGAGATGGTTTGAGGGCTTGAGGTACCAGTGGTGAACTTGGCCGGTACTTAATGATATAGAAATAATTGTGTTGCTACATGTTGAGTATTAGTTTGATTGATATATATCTGATTATACATGTTTCTATTTTGAGTGGACGATGTGATACCTACTCTACCTGTGTTTTGTACGACCCCTACGTGTATTGTTTTCTTGTTCTTTCGTGAGTTGCAGAAAACGTTTACCGTCGTCTTCAAACTTCAAAACGCCCCTCTAGCCAGTCGTCATTAACAACGGATTCAGGGTGAGCTACGCTTCTAGCTGGACTGGATCTTCTCCTCAGGTCTTGATGCCTTGAAGTTTCCGGCATGGACTAGCTGTGTATTTTTAGCTTCTTAGAATACTCTAGTTTAGAAATTTGATTTTATAGATGTTCGTGTAGTGATGACTTCCAGATTTTGGGGAATAATAGATGTTGAAATTTTTAGAAGTTATTGAATGGTGTATTAATGAGTTTAAGTCTTTTTCCGAATTAATTTTGTTGAATTAATTGAAATGGTGAGGGTTTAGATTGGTTGAGTTCGCTCACATAGGAGGGATAAGTGTGGCTGCCCAGTCGGTGCTCAGTTTGGGTCGTGACAATATACCTATATAAGTAAAGAGTAATAAATAAGAAATTTACAAAACATAAAACATAAAGGCAACTATAAAATATGGTGCATTTAGAGCACATTAAAATATAATCAAAGCATTGTTTAAGAGAAGGCATAGATCACTTGAAATATATTTAGCAGACGATTCTAGAATAATACATCCTATAGAAAAAAAAAGCGTAATTAGTGCCAGTTAGTTAAAGGAAATCTAGTAAGTATACAAAATTAAATTATAATCGGGATAGTGCCCAAGTTACCCCCTCAAACCTATGCCGAAATCCCAGAGAAACAATTATACTATAATGAGGTCTATTCCCCCCTTAAACTTATTTTTTCATAATTTTTACCCTTTTCGGGCCACGTGGCACTATTTTATGGGGATTCCCAAGTGGTGTGACTTTTTTTCAAAAACTCGTGCCACGTAGGCAAAAAGGGCCCCCGGTTAGAAAATACTTTATAAATAAGTTCAGGGGGGTAATAGTACCTTAGTATAGATAAAGTTTGTCTTGGATTTTCGGGCATAGCGTTTTGGAGGGGGGGGGTACTTGGGTATTTTCCCTTTATATAAGTGATAACTATACAGTAGCATTTAAAAGATACAATATAGATAAATCAGTAGAATTATATGGAATAATGTCTGAAGCTACATCCAAATTCTACAAAATCAGGATATACTCTTAAGGTTTAGGAGTAGCTTAAATCAATTTATTCCTGAAAATCTCTTGTAATTATAGTTATTTATCAGTGTTTAATAATGTTTATAATAAGCATCTTTAGAATGTTTGCTACAGAAATACTCTTTAAAAGTTTGGCCCAGGCTATGCACCTAAGGTTGAAACCTGTAGGCAAAGAAGGCCGTTTAGGGGAGAGAGAAACAAAGTTGAGGCGCTTGTTAGGGTAATCAATTAAAGAAGAAAGCTGACAGTAGGGGCTAGACGGATGATGATTATTAAATCATTATTATCTATTACTGAGTTAAGTATAATTTATAAGAGTTGGAAAGGAATAACTTTTAGCAAAAAATGAATAAGATGACTACCCTGTTAATTGACGAATTTCTGAGAAATATAAGAGATTATTACTTTATATATTAAAAAATGTTAATAATGATAGTCAAAAGAGAAATTTATGATAAATTAGTAACATAGGGATAAGAGAAATAACAACTCAAGGTCGGACTGAATGAACTTACCAAGTATCAAGATGAACTTATTTATGAATGTTTGATTTATATGATGATCTTAGATATTGGAGATTAAATATGAATGAACATTGGACTAAGACGACATGTAGAAAATTACAGGTTAAAAACATTAAAATTCGACAAATAAGTAAGCTTTTTAAAATTTTAACAAAAAAATAATGAACAAAAGTAAAGGAATAAAATCAAAGAACAAGATAGCTAAAAAGGTTAGAAAAATATGGAAAAAAATTAAAACCCTTAATATGAACTATAAATTATTTACAATTAAACTAAAACAAGTAATGATAAAAAAGATCATTGATAATATTTAATTTCGAAAACAGAATTTACAAATATATTTTGTATTTGAAAAAAAAGTACATGAACAAAGAAAAATATAAACAACATTAATAGAAGAAATAATGGAAAAAAAAAATAACTAAAGAGAACAAGAATTAAACATAGAAAAGAAGGTTAGACGAAAATATATTAGAGAAGCAAGCATGTATAAAGTCAATTACTAGCACAAAGGAAAGTTCTAGTTTGTTCGGATTAGATTAGATTGTCTTTGGGGGTCTTGAATATGAATTACAACATAATATAATACATAAATCATAAATGAATTAAAGAAAGAATAGAATTTTGCAGCTAGATAGAGTAGAGAAAAAAAAATATGAAAACCAAGTTGGAATGATAAATAAAGATATATTTTCAAATTTAGGAAGAAAGAAGATATAGAAACTAGGAATAACTATATTAATTTGAAAAAGAAACAGCAAAACTAGAAGATGCTTCACAGCTATGGTAAGAATTAACATAAGAAAATGAAAAATAGAAAATTTAAAAGAAATAGAAAAAATTAAAAATTAGAAGCAAACAGAAGTTACAACATATGAAAAATAAAAACACAAGATATATGAATTAGAAAAAAAGAATTAGCAAGATAAAAGTACTATACGAGATTAAACAAAAAGCAAAACAGATAGAAAAAGAAAAAAGAACTAGAAAAAGAAAGAGTAGAAAATGAAATAAATAAAAAATGGAACAAAAATTAAACGAAGATCTCGAATTAAATGAAATAATGAAATAGGATGAAAATGAAAACGACCAAAAATCATAAATAAGTGACATAAGTGATGAAACCATACACGGAAATGTTAGAACAAACAAATAATAAACTAAAAAGATTAGAAATAAAACCAACAGGAGACACAAAGTAGACCTAGTACATCAGAGTTAAAACAGATAATAGTCCCAGAAGTATTACTAGAGCTACTCCAAGGACAAACACACCAAACTTATTACACAGAAAGGTTAATCAACAATCAGATAGAGCTATGCAATATGGAACAGCAGACTAATAAAAATTGGATCCAAAAACCAAACAAGCGAACAATATAATTCTTAGAATTCTTAGATTGTGTTGTAACAGATATAATAAAGCAATATTATATGGAAGGAAAAATATATCCTAAAACAAATTGAATAGATAACAAAATAAAAACAACAAGAAACACCAAGATATATTGAAAGAACATTTGTAGGAACATTAAATATGGATAGAAACTAACACCCAGGAAGGTTAGAGTACTTAGGAAATGATTAAAAAAATGGATGGCTCCCATCAGCCGACAAATATAGAAATCTTAGATAAATAGGAATCAGACGATAAGAAGGATTTGGAGGCATACCACAGATATAGAAGAAACAAAACAAAGAAAGAATACATAACTAGACAATTATGACAAAATTAACTATAGTAAAAATGTGTGATACATAGAAACATATACTGTGGCATTAAACAGAATATTATTACAAAGAAAAAATATAATCTTAATGAAACAAAAGAAGTAGAACACAATATTTTACAAAATTTCAGATCATGTAGTACAAAAGTAATTAAAGATTGGGCAAATGAAGGACCCCTTACAGATACTTTAGGATCTAGATAAATTTTATCCCAATGGTTGACACCAATTATGCGAAAACCCAAAAGAGAAAAATTAAAAAATGGAAAAGATAAAGTAAAAATCTATCATGTTGCCAAAAAAAAATGGCACCACAAGTTCGGATGCACAAAAACAAAAACACCATGTACTTGTTTTGATATTAAAAATATTACAAAAAAAATTAGAACTAAATATAAATATAAACACTAAGAAGAAGATTATTATATAAAAATTATTTACACAAACAAAAGAGGACCATAAGACCAAAAAAGAAAAATATCCCAATGTACATGCTACAATTGCGGAAAAATAGGGCACATAGCTAAAGATTGGAATTACCAAAAAATATAAAAAAGCAAACAAATTGCAGAATTAATAATAGGATGACGAAACATAACATAAAATAGAATATAAGATTATGAAATAAATGAAAAAATTGATAGCATATATGAAGTATCGGATTATAGAAAATAGGAAAGGGAAGCGAAATGTTAAACCCAGATAGTGATGAAACAGACGAGGAAATACAATGACTGAAAGTGAAAATAAAGATACTACTGAAGGAAAATCATGAAAATGAAAGGAAATATCACACCAAAAGATAATATTTTGACAATACAATGTTTGAACAATAAAAGAAGGAAAAGAAAGAATTAGATTTAAGTGTTTGAAAAGATACTCGAGATACCTAAAATAAAACTGGTTTATAAAATTTACAAAAGAAGCATATAATTAGTAGTAAGTCAAAAAAGAACATGTTATGAGACTGCAAATACACAAGCGGAAAGGCATATATACCTATTTAAAAGTAAAAGAGTAATAAATAAAGAACTACAAAAATAAAAATCAAAGCAGCTATAAAATATGTGCATTTAGGAAGCAATAGAAAGATGAATAAAAGAATGTTTCAGAGAGGAATAGATACACCCATTGGAAATTATTTAGGCGACGCTAGAATAAACATCCCTATAGAACAAAGCGTATTAGTGCAATTAAAGGAAAATTAGTATAGCAAAAATTTAAATTTTATACTAAGTTGGCTAACTATAAAGTTTTAGCATTAACAAGATACAAATATAGATTAAAATCATTATTTTATATTGGAAAATGTCAGGAATAAAAATTAGCACCAGGAAGCAAGATGATTCACGAGACCAGATGTAAAAATCTATAATACTAACAACAACAAAAACCCTAAATAAGGGCAAAAAAAAAAAATAACTGATAAAATAAAAATAAGAAAAATAGGAAAATCCATTGAAAGAAAGAATATAATTACCATATAGATAATAATTGATTAGAGTTACAAAGAAATTGACAATGAAGAAGTTTAGAAATAGTAAACAGAAAGATTAAGTACCTCATATACAAGTACAAGTACACCAATACAATACAAGAGCTACATTTTTTTTTTTCCCCATGCAAGAATAGTAAACTAAAAGAAAATATGAAATATCACAAGAAATTATTAGGAGAATAACACCAAATCATTATTTTATAACAGGAATAATGGATCAAAGAAGAATATAAAATTTTAAGAAAACAGGACAAGAAAGGAAAGAAAATCATATAACAAGAGTGAGAACTAGTAGTAGAAGAAGGAAATAATAACACAGGACACAACATGCCCTGGATTACTAGTGAAATAAACTACAAGTGAAAGAACCAACAGAGAAGAAAGAAATAATTATAGGTGGATGGAATACATTAAAAATTACAATTTAAAATCTACCAAGGAAACCTATATATATGTTAGGACTATAAAATGGCTGAAAAAAGGTTAAACCATTATATATAGAAAAGGAACATTTGACAATAACCTGTTCAAAACAAAAAGATAATTATAAAAAGAACAATGGAATAATGAAAATATATATACGTGCACACAATTATCATAGAAGGATATCACAACAGATACTCTACCCATATGATAGATACAGAGCAGACAGCAAAACATATGTAAATTATAATTGTTTTACCAGAGATAAATGGGAAGAAAAATTAAAAAAAAAACACCCAATGGTCTAACAGGGATTTAATAATGAAGGAAGTATGCAAAATATAAAGCAAAAAATATAAAGATAAACAAAATATGGGATAAACTATTAACAATAGAAGAAATCTATAATTTCGAATTTACAACAAAAACTATGTTAGTCGGAATGCCATTTTTAGATAAATTTTACCCCACATCTAATAACAAACAAACACAGTGGTGGTGTACTACAACCTTGTAAGAAAACAAAAATAGGAGCAAAAGAGAAAAAATAAACAAAGAAAGGCTATGGAATGGATAAAAGGCAGCGAAAAAAATAACACTAAGAAATGAAAAATAGTGATAAAAAATAAGAAACACAAATAGAAATATTATATTAATATAGACAAAGTCAAAATAATTAATGAACAATTAGAAACACTATACAATGACGGGGGGGGACCCATGCAAGGAGGAAGAGAAAATAAAAACAAAAGTAAAAATTGAACTAAAAGAGGCTGAAAATAGTATAATTACACAAAACACATTAAAAATACACTTGATGATCTACAAGACTTCAATCCTACTCACCCCCGTCTTCGCTGACTCTTAATACTATTAAATGAATTATTAGAAAAGAATTATATTGCAAGAAAGTAAGAAAGTAATAGCAAACATACAGCCCGGCAATTTATAGTAGAAAAAACATAGTGAACAAAAAGAGGTAAAGCGTAGAAATGGTTATAGATTACAGAAATCAAACGCCAAACTAAAAAAAATATAAACTACCAATACCTTATAAAATACTAATAAATAAGGAAAAATACCAAGGATAAACTATTTTAGCAAAATTTGACTGTAAATCCGGATTTTTATCACTTAAAGTTTTAGAAGAAAAATCTAAACAACTAACAGCATTCACAGGACCGCAAGGGTTCTATGAATGGAATGTTTACCTTTGGATATGATATAAAAATGAAACCAGGTAGATACCAACATTTATGGATAATTATTTTGAATCCATTAGAAAATGCATGTAGACATAGATGATATATTGTTATATTCTAAAACACATCATTTGGGGGAGTGTCAATAACTTGATCCAAGATTCAAGTTCAGGTCTGATCTAATATCAACTTCAAGATCAAACATTAAGATTAAGGTGCACGCCATAAGAAAGAGAGGTGATACATGAGGATCCAACGAAAGACTTGAAAAAGGATATTCCAGATAAGCATAGTAGATGGGATTTCGTATTAATCCTTTTAGTCTTACCATATTCGATGTAATAAAAGGAGCCACCAACTAAAATCTCGACGGGACAACACTCAACTCTCCAACTCATTTTCCATCTCCATATCCACTTGAACAACACGAGACCTGATTTTCTTATAACCCTAGATATGTAGGTTGCTCAAAGTTAGAGCTCATCACTGTAACATCTAACAATTGGTAATAACTAGGAAGAAGCTTATAATTGAAAATAGCCATTTTTGGAAAGAAATTGGTAATAACTAGGAAGAAGCTTATAACTGAAAATAGTCATTTTTGGAAAGAATTTAAATCTAAAAATTACTTAAGTTAGAAAGAATGAGTTTTTGGTCTACTTCAAAAGGTCATAACTCCTAGATCAGGATGAGTTAGGTGAGGTTCAAAATATATTTGGAACGCTCTTGGAATGATCTTTCTAACACCGCCATGTTTTAACCATTGTGAGTGTGTATGAGTGAGTTATGTCATTTGGAAGTTGGGCTGCTGGATTAAGGAAATGTCCAAATCCGAATTTTGAAAGAGTAGTTTGGTATTTTCCTTACTTATTTGTACTTTGTTTTGGGGTAACTAATTGGGTTCTAAACTGATCTTAGTCATTTTACGCTTTTAGCAAATAGATTTAGGGTTTTTGTAGAAAGAACGCAAGAGAAAAGCGACAAGAGAAAAAGCAAGATTGCTCGGCTTCGCAAGGAGTTGATTGCGGATCTCTTCAAGGATTCGATCATACAAGGTATGCGAGCCTTTCATAATGTTTGATTTGTTCACCCACGTACCAGACATGTTTGATTTAGCATGAATTCACCCTAAAAGGATAAAAGATTGAATATTCTTGATATTTGTTCTTGAATTGTTTTCATTCTTGAACATGAGTTGCGATTAAGTAGTTTCTTGATGATTAAAGTGTTGTTTCTTGAGTTCATTGAGTTATATCCTTGTTTATATGATTTCACATATAAATCTAAAGTGAATTTGATAAAAAGAATCGATTTAAAATGATTTAAGATCATAAAACACGAGGAAAAGTTCATCAGATTTTACCTAAAGGAACAAGTAGTGGGACGCGCTCCCATAGAGCCAGGAAGGCTGGGCGGTGCACCTGCAATGCACCTGAATGTGGCCTATCAGTCTAGGGCATGGCAAGATGCGCCTGTATTGCACCCGTTTGAGCCCTGTACTTGGGCTGGCGCGGCGCGCCTCGGATGTGCCCAAAATATTATTTTTCACCCAATTTTTGTCGTTCAGTTCATTAAGTTCTTGAAAAGTGTATTAACATTTCCTATTGATTCTAAGTACTATAAATGACTTCTAAACATATAGAAATCATATAGAAAAATGAAATACAACCTTAAATCCATAATTCAAATTCAAGGAAAGTTAATATTCAAGCTTAGAAATTTCTTACAAACTTTTGAAGATTTCTTTTGCAAAACGCTTAACTTTGTTTAAGACTTAAAGTTCAAGTTAAGTGAAGAGTAAAGAGTAATGGTTGAAGTTAATATCTTCAAAGACGTATATGGGGAATATGTATTCCCAAGAAGATATTTAAAATGTTTTCACATTTATGTAAGAATGGAAATTGAGATTTAAAAAGACCCTTCGAGATAGTTTTCAGAAAAGAGTAATAGATTTCTATATGAAGCAAGAAGGGAAACTGAGGTTTTCAAGATAGCCTTTACGATATGTTTTTAAGTAGTAAATCAAATCACAAAATCAGTATGTTTTAAAACATAAGAGCCGTATATTTTGGGCGTGGTATTAATCACCCATTGGGGGACGGCATGAGTTCAGGATAAACTACACGTCTCAATAAAAACTATGTTAAGCCAACCATGGTAAGAGGAAAAGGGTTAAATTTTAACTCGAAACCTTCTCACAGTATATTAATGGATTATGGCAGTTTCTGTCCATACTTTCGCTGGGATATAGGATGGCTGGCAGCTGAGGTACATCATTGTATCATCAATATAGAAGCGAAGAACGCGGGAGACAAGAAAAGGTGAGAAGGTTGTAGGTTAGATCAACTCCCACAAAACATATAATATATTTCTATACATCACTTTATTGTATTTTTACATGCATATAAGAGTTATACTGTATCTTTGCATACATACAAAGTTATCATTATATTTCTAAATACACAGAGTTGAAAATCATGTATTAAAGCTTTGGTTTATACTAAATTTATCTACATTGTTTTATATTGAAATAGTTGAGTTAAGTACCAACCTGTGGTAATGTCTGTCAGGGAATTTATAGCATTAGAACTCGCTAATTGTAATTCAATAAAAATAATGCCAGTTGACCTGCATTGTATTTATGATGCAGACTTAGGTAATGATGATCGACATTCAACACTTCGTTCCTCCATTTGAGAACTCCAGAGTAAGTTAATGAGCCTCATTCCATTCTGGGGGACCCTTTGTATTGCTTTCTAGTGATTTCATTAGGATATTGTGGGGTTTGTCGCAATTTCAATCTCAATCATATTAGAGGCTTCATAGACAGTTAGTAGTTCAGTAGTCTTTTCATTATCATTCTTATGTTAAAGACTTGGGTTGGAACTTTTGGCCAAGTTGAATGTTTAATCTTTAAATATTCTCAGTTATCTTATTATTCAGTCAGTTGAGTCCTTTGGCCATTATTATTATGAATATTGTCTTTCGCTGAGTTAACTAAGCCAGGCTAGGAGTTCACTTGGGGCCAACAATGGTCTTCGAGTGTCATCCACGTCCGAGGTGTAGACTCGGGGCATGACAAACTTTGTATCAGAGCACAAAGTTCATGAGTCGTAAGGAGTCTGTGAATCTCAGTCTGTAGAGTCCTAGTAATCAGTGTGCAGCGCGCCACATCTATAATTTGGAGTATTCAAAATTTAGGAAATCTCTCACTTCCTTCATATTCATTTTGTGCTTTCCAGTTTATTTCTAACTCGTGCTTATGCGTAACTATTTGTGAGTTGGACTATTTTGAGAGTGCTTTCATAGGGTGTTTCTTTCCCCGTGATCTAAGAGAATCAAGAGATAGTTGATGACATGAGGAGCATGATGATTTTACTTGTTGTTCGGTTGACTCGTATGTGAAGTAAGGAAAGTAAGACACCCATGCTAATAAATGACATGGGCATAACAAGGCTGATGATACATGTGCAACAAATTGAGAAGAACCAGCAGAAGGATAGAGAAGAGTTTAAGAATGTATTGTCAAGACATCGAGGAATACATCAAGGCAGCAAAAGAGTAATGTGAGTCGGTCTTGTTTCCAACATAACCAGAAAGCACCTGCTCCATTATCTGCTAGTGCAAGGAAAAAAATGTGAGTACAATAATAATAATTCCCAGAACTCGAGTTAGATTCAGTCAGTCGTATGAAAGCCCTGGTGATTTGGGCTGGCTTGAGCGGCCGCAGTGCGCCCGCGGGTTTTGCTACCAATAGCTAGATTGGCGCGTTGGTGCCCCGAATGCGCCCCAAACGTTGTTTTTCACCCAGTGTTTGTCGTTTAGTCTATTTAAGACCTTCTAAAGTGTATTAACACTACCTATTGATTCTAACTACTCTAAATGACTTCTAAAAATATAGAAATCCTCCAAAAACATGAATTACAACCTTGAATACATAACTTCATATTCAAGGAAAGTAAAGAGCCAATCTTAGGAAGTTATTAGAGACTTTTCAAGAAGTCTTTTGCAAAACGTTTTTAACATTGTTTAAAAACTTAAAATTCAAGTTGAGTAAAGTGTAAAGAGTAAGGTTTGAAGTTCATTTCTTCAATCAGGTATGGGTGATATGTATTCTCAAAGAGATATTCAAAATATTTTCACATTTAAATAAGAACGGAAATTGAGATTTCCAAGGAGCATTTAGGCTAGTTTTCAGAAAAGAGTAATAGCTTTCTATATGAAGCAAGAAGAGAATTTGAGGTTTCCAAGATAGCCTTTGATCTATGTTTTTGAAAACTAATCTCAAATTACAGTAGTATGTATTCAAAACATAAGAGCTAGTATATTTTTGGAGTAGTATTGAACACCTCTTGGGGAAATCATGATGAGTTCAATAATTCCCGTGTCTCCATAAAATATCATGTAGTCACCATGGGTAAGGAATGTTTATACTTTTTAGATTAAGAGGAAGCCATTTTTTCAAACGCAAGACTCGTGGATCCATTTAGTCTGTTTTAGGTTCTATATACCTTTTTGCCCGGGTATGAGGATTTGCCTGGTCAGCCGTGAGGTAGATCATTGTATCATTCACTATATTTCTTATGTGATGGTTTCGGATTACAGGAGAAACTCTCCGACAAAGTTATTGTATTTTTAATAATACATTATTTTATTTATATTTTTTACATACATTTCCAGAATTCTATTTTTAATCTTAGCATATATAGAAGTTAGCATTGTATTTTCCTTTTACAATAATACACACAAAGTTGAAAACCCATGTTTTAACCTATTGTCTTTCTTTTCTACTAACGACCTACTTTCTATTTTTCTACTTTCTAACTACGACTGCATCTATCTACTACTTTATAATATTGAAATCAAGTAAGTTTCCGTGAGTTAAGTACAACCCAGGCAGGTGTTCCTTTAAAATTCCTTTCAAGCGTACATTGTATTTAGCATTTCAACTCGCATACTCTTACATTAAATGTACTGAAGTCAGTTAGTTTGCATCGTATTTATGATGCAAATGCAAGTAATGAGGATCGGCATCCAGCGCATCATTGATCTGGTTGAGTACTCCAGAGCCACTTAGTGAGCCTTCTTGCATTTTGGAGAAACGCTTTTATAACTTTCTAGTAAGTTCATTAGGATGTTGTGGGGTTTGTTCAAAAATCTATCTCACACATATGACAAAAAAAGGCTCTATAGCTAATTAAGTAGTTTCAGTAGTCTTTGCAATTAATATTGTAAGTTAAAGGACTTGATTTTTTCCCTTGATTTCCCCACTTTTGGCCAAGTTTAAATGTTTAAAAATAAAAATGATAAAGCTTTATATACATTCTCTCTTCTCAGTTATCTTATTATTTGTGTCCAGTTTTGAGGGCGGTCATTTAAAAAAAAATCATTAAATAAGTATTATATTGTCATTTCATTGAGTAAGTAAGAGTTAGAGGGGAGGATGTCGGGGTTCCGATTATGGGGCCAACAAATGGTCTCGAGTGACCAAAACAACCACATTTGGGGTGTAGGCTCGGGTGCATGACAATCACATTCACTTTCTTTCTTTATTTGATATGCTTAAATAATGGTCGATGAAAAACAAGTACATTGTTCACGTTCTGTTTCTTTCTGTTGCTTGAAAACTCCTTCATGTTTCCAAGCAAAGGGGGACATTCATTCCGTACACAAACACCTAATTTTGACCACACAAAATCCTTAACACAAAACCAACAAATAACAACCTTTATTAATATATATATATTATATATATATATATATATTATATATATAATAATATTATATATAAATATATATATATATATATTAAATATATTGGAAGAGGTCGGGCTGTTAAACCTCGATGTTGGTCGTAGGTTTCGAAATCCTATTTAGGGGATTTGATTGATTCTGAATTCTTTAAATTTCAAAATTAAGAATAAAGGGCCTCGCTTTAAGAACTATTTTGAATTAAACTATGTTAAGTATTTAATTGAAATCAAGTTTGGGATCTAAAAACTAAACTTAGAGTTTTTTTTTTTATATTTTATCCTGTTTTCTTCACCATAAGAGGTCAAATTTTAAAATACTTTAAAACTAAAAAGCAGAGTTTTTATTTATTTATGTAAGTTTTTGGGTTTTTTTTTTTTCTTTTTTTTAAAAAAAAAAAAGAAAGCTTGTTTAAATATATAGGGTTACTTTTTAATTTTAGTTTACAAATAGTACTATTTTTAGAAGTATATTTCATCCATTATACTAATTAAAATTTGGTTATATCATAATAATATAATAATAATATAATAATAATAATTAAACCTAACCTTCCCCCCACCAAAACCCCGCCACTTTTTCTGTTTTCTTTTCTCTGGATCTTTTTACCAGTTACACCCCACTTTACTCATTTTTTGTTACCTCCATATATCATAATACAAACAATAACACAAACCACATTCATTTAATTACTACTACTAACTGCAATTGAATTAACCCCACTACTTTCTCCACTCTAATATCCCAAAACTCCCCATCTCTCCTCACCTCACACCTGAACAACAACAAACCCAAAATCAAAAAGAGAAGAAAAAACCCGGATAAAAAGAAGATAAAGGCAAAACAATCTGTAAAAAGAAAAAAAAGGAATTAGCAAAAATCAAAACGGAAAAAAAGGAAGAAAAACAAACCGAAAAAAAAGCAACACGAACACATAAACAAAAAAAGGGAAAGCCTGACAATGAGAAAAAAACATCACATACCTACACAAATACACAAAAAGCAGACGGTTTGGAGGTTTTTCGTTTCAATGTATTTCATTCAAGTTCATGGACTTGAAAAGATGTTTTTTTATTTTCAATGCTTGAGAGAATTTTAAAAAAAAAAAAATAATAAACCCGATAATAAAACAACTCCTGAAAAGGAAGTACACACTCTTGGAGAACTTATTTCAATAAAATTAAAATTTGTAAAGTAACTAATTGTCATACTAGTTTTTCCTTTCTTCCACTTAAATTTGCAAAACTAAATTTCACACTCTCCCTAGTACACATTTTTCATTTCACCTCATTTTAATTCTTATTTTTAGTGTTTTTGTATTAGCATATTTTTTTTCTTTCACATAAGACCCTCATTAAAATTTAAAATTAATATCAGTAGTTAGTTGGTATTTGGTATAAAAAGGAGCCAAGTTTAAACTATATTATTTAGTAAATATACACTATTTGCATTCTGTATTAATCATATTTCACTTTTTAAATTTTCGTCGCTTTTATATAATTTGATTTATAATTAATTATTTTGTTGGACTATGAAGATTGAATAATTTTCATAAAATTTAAAATTATAAATGAAAATTTTAATTAAAATAAAAATATAATACCATAATATAATAATCTCTAAATACCAAGTAATAAATATAAAATGCATACCCTAATAATTTTAATAACAAAGTAAATTTTTAGTAGGTAATTTGGTAGAACCGTTTTCCAAATATTCCAATATATTAAAAAAATCGTGTATGATTGATTGAGGTCCCTCAATCGGACTAATTTAGGACCTTATATTAATGGAAATAGTGTCCTTAAATGCTCATTTTATCTCAATATCTGATGAAAACTCTTAAATTTCAGATATTCGGAGCTTTAGAGTAAGCATGAACACTTAGGCGCAAAAAGGGAACAAAAAAGATGAAAGGAGATGAAGTTAAAGCCTGAGCATCGCCAAGGGATCCGCCATATGGATGCATTTCACCTTTTGTTCCAGCAAGCAAAGCCCCGAAGGAAGTGGATTGCAAAAGCAATTAAATGATCAGTCGTGCTTCACTTCACCGAATTTAGTTCTTGAGAGCAGAATTTATTTACGCCCAATGATCGCAAAACGCATGATGTGTTGTTTTTAAGGCAAAGCACAATGATATTGCGATGAAACTAGAAAAGGGAGATCCAACAATTATCACTAACCTACTCGCGATTTGCGACTAAAATAACCTCGTTGAAAGAATGGATTCAACAACATAATTCTAAAAGTATCTATAAATAGTAACTCTCTTTAATATTAAGAGCGTATCACAGAAAAGTAAGAACCACATGTTTTGTAATCTTAGCACTGATGTTTCTTATATTTCTCTCTAGTTTGGAGAGAGTTTTTTTTGTGGGGAGGCGCGTGAAAGGAGGGGAGTTCATCTTCTCACAATTTAAGTGGGTTCAGAACTGCCATCTTTCTTCCTTTTGCTCTTATTAAAGGTTTATCCTTATAAATATATAAAAACCCATTCGATAACATATCACATTGTCATTTAAGCTATAATTTCTTATTTTGCTTGATGTGTGGCCTTAAAAAAACCTCTCAGTCTTTCTTGGGTGTATTTACCAAATTGTTGTTGATAACTATTGTTGGGTCTTGTTTGTTGATATGTTATATGCATTTTAATGGTGATTTTACCTTATAATTGTGTCTTAATTTAATAAGTTTGTTGTTTCAAATACAAAACCATTCACGTATTTTTGGCTTGCTCGAGAGAGAGGTCGCGAAACCAAGAATTCTAGACTTATGACCCAAGAGTGGGCTGATATGAGGCTCAACCCGAGAGGGTGAACCCTAGTCCATATTCGTTAGTCGTTAGAAATCTTTATAAATGAAAGATCTCCGGGGTTTGTGGGTTACGGCGTCGGTTTGGTCTTTTAAATATATAATTAAAAATAATACAGACGAGTAGGTAAATCCGAGAGGACCCATTTGGAATGGTTTAAGTTTGCCCAAGAGGAGAAATTTTACACTTCTCTAAAGCTTAACCTAGTTATTATTATCTTTATTATCTTGGGGCCAATTTCCCTATCTAAAAGCATGGTACCCAACAATTGTACACATAATCCAAATATATGCGGTCACAACTCAAAGAACTTTTTTTTTTCTATACTTTGATTCACTTTTATATTTTTCGCGTTGCTTTTTACTAATGGTGACAACCCCCCCACCCCACCCCTCCCCCTTTGATATTTAAAACACTTAGAGTGTCACAAATTAATTTACGTTGTTTTTTTTTTTTTTTTTTTTTTGCCAAAACCCAATAATTTCTAAACTACAATTACTAGAAAGAAATTTCTATTATTAATGTTTTTCACTACCCACTTCACTCTTTCACTTGGGGCCACGACCCCCATGTCCTTGGTTGATTTACTATACTATCATAGATTCGTAAACACTCATATCGTAGGATAGTGTTGTTGATTGATCATGATAGCAAGCATCAAAATGGCTGCGATGTCGGGGAGTGGTGTCACTTGGAAATGTAGTTGTTTGAGATTTAGTTCTTTTTAGCGTAGTGATTACTGATTTAATTTTTTAGTTTTATTTTGTTAATTGTTTAAACATTCTAGAAAGCATGAGTGTTAATGGTAATAACGGGACCCATGTGGGCAATCAGGACGACATTGACAACCTAATGGTATCCAAGAGCCCAATATCAATGATCCGAATCTCATGGGAGGTGTTGGGGCCATCCGTTTACCTCCATCACCATCTAATCATTGGTATAAAACATAAATTGGATGATGTAGTGAAAAAAATTGAATCTAGAAATAATTCGTGCTTATAACGTGTCATAAAATTAAACTCAGAATAATATAATTATAGATAGAAGCATGCAAGAAATGTAGATAGAAAAGAGAACTTTTCTTCTTATTCCAGTGTACCATACAATAGTGAATGATATCTCTATTTATAGGTAGATAAATCAATCAAAAGGTCACCATGTTTAATGTCAAACTAGTAGATTATAAATACATTGTTGCCCCAAAAAAGTTCATATCACCTTGGGAATACTTATCCATGATGAGCATAATATAAATTCGTGAATAAGCTTAATGGACAATCCACTTAATTCAATGAATTTATAACTTATTCATATTAATTGGACTCTTAGAAAATAATTTGAGGAATAAGTAAATAAATGTTAAGGATAAAATATGAAAAATTGTATAATCTTTCTCATTTTTGTTGGTCTACTATTTCAAAATATATTTTATTTTTATTTGTATCAAAATGTTTTAGTATATATTAAATAAAGTTCTAAAAAATTTCAAAACTATATCATATATAATAATAGGTGGTCTGGTGAGAGATTTAACAAAAGAAAACGGATGTCAGACTATGAAAATCTATATTAAGTTGTATTATCATAGGTGGTGATACCTTTTTATTACAAAACGTCCATAATACATTTTTAATTCTATCTTGTGTCTTAACACAAAATTGTACGCACAAACCTTTTAAGACAACTGATTCGATACATTTTTAATGCCACATATTCATAAGGTTCTAATACAACAAACTTTTAATTATACAATCTTGATTTATTTTACAATTTAAAAAATCCACATATATTTATATAACATATTTTGTATAAAACAATTGTTTTTAAGTTATTTCATTGGTGAAGGTTTCTGAAGAAAAATTAATTAAAGTAAAGTTGAAGAAAAAAATTGTATTAACTTATAAAATAAATCGTTGTCTATGATAGTGAATTTTACCAAAATTAGAAGAGGTGAAGTTCTGTAAAATCTATATTAAAGTTTTTATTACAATTTGTATCATATAAACGATTGTTATAATAGAGTTCGAATTCGATTGTTATTATTCCTAAACAAATACAATATATTTCTAACATGTAAGCTAATTTAAGTAGTATCGAAATGTTTGTATTAAAAATGTTTAGTTATACATTCACCATGTGCATTGAAACATGCCCATAATATCCTATATATAGGAAAATATTGAATTCAAAATGTATTACAATCGTGGTAGATTTTTTCCTCTTATTAAAAATGTATTATATCTAAATTTCAAATACTTTTTTAATATATTAGAATTATTATTTTTAAAGATATGTTTTAAATGGTATCTCGTTAAAAATGAAAATGGCTATTTATTTTCAAAAAAATAATGTAATAAATCAATTTTAATAATATACATGATATATTTTTGTAAACAACACACCCTAAAACGACATAGTGAAATGAGAGCCTAACACGTTGTGTCATGCAAGTTTAAAGTCATGAACTGGTTTATAATATAAGAGTTTTTATAATTATAGGCGTGTCTAAAAGTTTGTTGATTTTTTGAGGTCAAAAACAAATCCAAGAACGTCCAGGCGTTTTCAAAACTAATGCCTTGGAGACGTGCCTTGTACGTTAGGTGTGCCCTTTTGCTTGCAAAATTTTTAAAAAAAAAAATAAAAAAAAAAAAAATTTAAAATTATTCAACACAACAAAAACAACCTTAAACCTGTTCCTTTAGGGTTGAAATTGATGGTGAAGGGGTTCCTAAATGTGTAAGAAATATTTGGATTGAACAATTCGCGAATCAAAAACCTTTTCCCTCACTCCCCAACACCAACCAAGGGTGCTTGAGGAGGACCCAACTTTGTAGTCCCAAATTTGTCACACAAAAGACCAACCACGGAGTGCAATCGACTTCTCAAAGGTAAGGTCAGTCGACCGTGGCCCTTTTGCTGGAGCCGCGTCGTTGAATATATGTATTAGGGAGCCCCAAAGCTCCAGCCATTTTGAAGTATCTGATCTGACCCAATCGACGATGTTCCATTATGGCCGTCTATGGGTTGAACGCCGCGTAAAGGTGGGTTCTCTGTGGTGTTGACTTGAAGATTTTTCCTGCAGGGTCCCGACGCAAGCTGATGGTATTTAGGTAATTCACGCTATCTTTCAAAGATTGGTTAGGTAGTTTTCTTTAAGGTTATTTTTGGTTTGATTTTTAGGGGTTGTTAAGTCTCTAACACTTAGGATGAAGTCATTTTTCCAAATCAAAAAAAAACCAAAAAAAAACCCGAAGACAGACCCACCCCTGAGAAACTCTCTAGAACCCAATTGAAGCTTGAAGGGAGATTGGAGCTTTGAAGCTTGGTTTCTTCTCCATAGTTCTTTCTTCTCCATAAAATCCTCTAAATTCGTGGTTTTAACACATCATTAAGACATGGTTTTTCATCCTTGAATATATCTTTTCTCTTTAAGGAGCCAATTCGCAAATGGTTTTCTCTATTCTATTCTAAGACGTTCTCAAAGATGGAACTTCTAAATTGATCTATATCCATAGTTTTCTTGCATAAAACGTTTTGTGAATTAATACATTATGAAATTAACTGATGTTAAAACTAGATGATTTTAGAACTAAACTCTATGACCTTATGCAAATCATGATCGCATATTTTTGGTTATATTAATGGGTGATTTGATTAATGGTTCTCTATACTGATTAAATTCTTGTGTATTTTTTTACTTTACTTTGGGTTTATTGAATTATGAAGAATCAAGCTAGACTTGTATGTAGGCCTTAACTAATTTATAAAACAATTGAATCATCTGGTATTCCATTGTCTATTGTATTATTTGGATTGAATTGTGGTCAAACTATGGGTACTGAGCCTTTGGTTATATATTGAGTTTATTGATTAGGCTATAGATGAAGTTGGGCGACTGGAATGGTGATGTTTTGATGGTAACTTCCTCTATATTGTATAAGTTATAGAAGCTCTTGAATTATTATTATGTTTGGTATGGTCCACTTATGGTGGAGGTCTTATATATTCTGCTATAAACATTGAATGAATGTGGTCCCCAGTCGTCGTCAGTTACTTTTATGAATTGTGAAAAACATGTGGCCTCATCGGCATTACGTTATGAACATTAATGGTATTCATCATGTTTATAAACTTGAATATTTGAGTATTGTGAAGGTCTTATGACTTATGTTTTATATTTTGAAGGTCAAAGTAGTGTGTTTTCTTCAAAAATGAAATTGATCATGATATCCTATAAAAATAATATGCCTTATATGTATAATTCTTGATGTTGAAGTGTAATCTTCCTATTGTTGACGAGTATGAACCTTAATGATGTTCTATGTTGAATGATTCTATCGAAGTTTGTACGGTGACTTGCAAGTATACTTAGTGTACCCTATATCTACATTAATGATATTGTACATGTGAAAAGATGATAATGACGTGTGTCTTGTTCAGGAACCTGTGTCCTTAACTTATACATGAAGAATGTGCATATGAATCACTTTATACTTCACTTAGTAGGCTAAGACCTTGACAAAATGTTTATATTGTTATGACTGAAATATGCTCTTGAGTATAAAAAAAGAAGTCATTCATGTGGAAGCTTTTTAGGAAAAAAGAAGGTTATGATATCCCTTGAGTTGAAAGTCGTAATAGTATCTTCCTCCGTGTGTGAATGATGGAATAGGTTAAATTGGCTGAACGACATGAAATCCCACACCCTTATAAGAGTTACTTAGTAACCATTGTAAGGGCATCATCCCTTGAGACCCTCCTTTGTAATGTATATTAATGATTTGGTTATGAACAAGGATTGATAAACCATCTTCATATGCTAAACGTTAATATCAATTGATTAATATACACTATCTTTGAGAAACAAAGGGGTAAGCACCGATTGAGTAAATGCTTTGGGAGTAGATTTCTAGTTGTAAGATGAGCTAGAGTACAAATAAACCCATGATATTCCTTAAAATCAATGTGGCCACATGGTTTGTGTCCTAGTTCTAAACCATTAGTAAGAAGGTAAAACCAACAAAACCCCTTTAATCGGAGTAGGGTTGACTCTCTGGATTCCATGCCTAGCTAATATGGCTATGGATGTTGTCGGCTATTGCCTATTCTCAATTCATGTGGGAAATACATGCTAGTGTTGATTAAGTTCTATGAAGTTTAGATATGTAATGATTACGTTTTATCTAGACAATTGGCACGAGTAGGCTCTTTAAATAATGAGTATTGTTGAGTTCCTTAACGTCTTATTCCAAGACCATTAATGAGAATTTCCTTAGTATAGAATGTCCCTCCTAAAAACAATCTAATGAACCTAATGACTTAAGAAAGCTAAAAAATTCCATGTTAATGGAAAAGTTTTGACAATCTAAAGTATCTTAAAAAAAGATTTCTTTTCTTATGTAGGCTTGGAGACTGTGTATGGCGTTTTCTTTTGTCTTACATAGGTGAACTTTGAATACCTCAAATTACAACCTCCCTAGAAGATTGGGCACCCTCAAAAATCGACTTACAAGTCAGAATCAAAACAAAAATCGACCGGAAATATAAATGACTCCACTTTCACAAGCACATCTTGGAGCATAACAATGGGCCTCTTCGTAGTTCGATCTGCCATCAGTAACTGCATCATAGTAGGCTTTGGTTCACCCAAGCCTAAATTCTTATAAATGGACAGAGGCATGAGATTTATGCTCGCACAAAGATCACATAATGCCTTAGCAAAGTGTATCATGTAGTAAAGGAATAGTAAAAGCGCCAGGATATTCCTTTTTCTACACAAGAGACCTTGTAGCAATATCACTACAATGTTGCATTTTGCCTGTCACATTCGGGAATACCCCCTTAGACGTAACGGGCGTCGTCTTCCTGTTTAAGGATTAAGACTAGCCTCTTAGCTTACACCATTACATTCATAGGTCAAGAATTTGAAGCTTTTCATTACTTCTACTAGGAGGTTTACATAGACTTCTACATACACATAGTATATATATATATCGAGTATACATAGACACTTCGTATAGGAAGATTACTTAGTCTTATACTTTTATTGCACATAGATATATAGAATATAACATAGTCTCAAAATAGTCGTATTATCTCATAACCATCTAATAAGAGTATATCAAATAGGGCCTAGCCCATACATAAGTGAAACAAGACTACATATAGGTCATACAACATTTAATATCCAAATGAAAAGGAAAGAAGAATAATAGTCTTAAAACTAAAGCAACATAATAGACTTGATAGTGGCATCGCCCTCGGAAAGTGAGGACATGTCCTACTTGGATGATTAAGAAATCCAAGTCTTCTTCATGTCTTCTCCAAAAGCCCTTTAACGACCGGAACCTAAAATGTTGGGGAAAAGGAACAAATGGGGTTAGTACACCACTTGTACTTAGTATGAGACCATATGCACACATATCATTAAAACATTCTAAAAGGGACATTTCATTAAGTATGCAATTTACTTTGAAAACCTTTATGCACATTCAACAAGACTATACCAAATCACTTATGAATTTTTATTATGTCATATGCATGTACATCACAAGACCAACAACATCAAAACTAGTCAAGTCAACATGCATATGATGTAATTGAATACATAGTCAAGTAACTCTATCATCAAGTCATAAATAACCACAAGCATGAATAACATTACATTTCGTCATAACGGAAGCAAGATTACCCATGAACCCTTATTAAGTCAACAAGTGCAATGACCAAGCAAAGCCGCATAACCTTACTCAATCAAGTAACCCAACAAGAATCATGACAAACCTCCTACTACACATAACATAACATTTAAAAGTACATATTATCATACTTTAACAACGTAGACAAACACATATTCATAAGTGACACCAATTAACATATAGTATCAATATTGTGCAAGTTCATCATATACATATCATCTACCATTATAAAAATATTCATATATAAGAGCATCCTCCTAAGAATCCCTTCAAGGCTAACTAGTGCAATGTTTCGGTAGAGTCCCATACCCCTACCTAGACTAAGCTAAAACCCTTAGGTTATCCAAGTTACAGATCATTTTTAATTCATTTAACTTTTGGGAACATCTTTCCCTAACCGAAATAGACCACGAGCTAATGTGGAATCCAGTGTCATGGAATCCTACATCGAAAGAAGGCGTACTACTTGCTAACGTAGTAGCAAAAACATAAACATAGCAATGATGTGGATCTACTAGCTAGTATTACTATGGAGAAACATAGTTCAAGAACTAGGAGATATAGTTGGGCCCCTCTTTATGTATAGTTGCATTATAGTATTTCAATTCTCCAAAGTTACATTAGGTGATCATACCTTCCTATGAGGAAGGGCACCTTTAACTATGTTCACTCGGGTGCTAAGCGTAGAGTTTCCTTTTGAAAGGTCTTTAGGAAGACATGACCTTATTGTATTGGTTAATAGGGTATTAACCCTTTTATAAAAAACATTCATCATCGTCAGTAACTCAATGAAGAATCACATGAGTTGTCCTTTCATTACAATTCATATACGGTGAGGTTAGAACATAACATTTTGTATCATGATAAGGCATATTGGTAAAATCAATCACCACCTTTTATAACATTTACATATTAGACAAACACCTCACAAAACCATAGTCAACGGACATGTCATTCAAACATCATACCGCCCTATCAATCCTAATACAGGCATTTACTCTAATTACAAAACATCATGGACTTAATCACATTAACCACAGTTTTGAAAGTAAAGGATAGGGATCACCAGATTACAAAGTCTACTTCATCTCATCATCAAGGTCATACCTTCAACCCTTAATTCAACCCAATTGGCCATATCATAAGGGAATTAGAGAAACAAAAGGGCTCCATACAGTATCAGGGACAGTACGCTTGTGGAACATAATCCCACGGGCTTATAGCTAAACTGGCAATTGGCACATACCAATACGCCCAGTCGCTCCTCGGGGATGACTCTGCTGACCTAGCTCCAAAGAGGTGAAGAAAACTCTCCAATCGATGTGATGCTGAAGTCCAGTATCAGGAACAACCTCAAGCTGGTGGCCCAGCCCAAGAAGCTGCTGCTGAGCTCGTAGAGACTAGAGCAGGTAGTCAGTCTATTTCCATCAGCCGGCCGGTGGGAGCGAGAAGTTTGGGACGTGTGTGTGTGTTATGTCTATGTAACCGGGACCTCTCATGAGAAATTGGATCCTAGAGCTGTGAGATGTGTCTTAACTAGTCCCAACTCAAAGCAAAAATCAAATTGGGAATAGGAGGTATTTCAGGATAGCCTTTATGACAATGACATGAGGGTATAAACATTCATCATAATCAATGATCAAAACTGATTAACAAGGCTAAAAAAGAATCACTACATCACAATTCAATACTAGTTCATAGCTTTAAGACCCCACCCCCCCAAAAGATAATTAGGGCAACATCAAAACATTTTCGCAACCTAAATCACTTCTTTAAAGAAAACTCGCATGAAAGGACTATAAATCACCCTTGATTTCATTTCAATCATTAGTATAACAACATCATCTATTAGTAATTCAACCAATAACCAAGTAAATTAAACCAATATAACATAGTTCATATCAAGATCATCACCTAGGGTTAAGTTGTAAGGGTGGTCATCTTCTACAAACTAGACCAATCCATCAAGATATATCATTATTAAGTAAGAATACATGTTAATATATTCATAATATCCAAAAATAAATCATAAACAAATCAATTCATAACAGAATTTTCGAGGTTGGATGAAATCCACTTGAAAACACAACTTTTAAAATCAGTTTGATGGAACCCTTTGAGGAAAGAGGTCACAAAGGGGAAAGAGATCTCATAACTTGATAATTGATGTAGATTGATGTTGAAACATGACCCCTTGAATACCTTAAACCCTCCCCTATCTTGGTCTGCAATGGAGTTCATCACTAGAGAGAGAAATAAGAAAGAAGGAAGAGAGTTTAGGTTTGTGAGTTGTGAGAATTTTTTTAGACTAATTTTATTAGGACTTTATATAGGGTGTTAACTCAGTTAATTTGACCTTAACTAACCCCTAATTAACTTAATAGCTAAGCCAATAAATTATTTAACTTAAGTGAAAACGTCCAGTGAAAACAGGCCCTTACAAATGACACCACGATCGACGGATCGTGGGTCAATCGACGGACACCCCCCTATGTTTTGCACATCCATAGGTAAGTTCAGAGACTGGTCCAAAGGGAACATTATCCAAAATGGCTAAGTGTTAGTCGACGAATGGCATCGACGCCCTGTCGATCCACACATGCCCCATTGATTCCCTTCGTGGTTGCGCACTGCCTAGACAGTCTTTGACCCCCAGAAGTTTCGACTATGAATCAACTTAAATACATGTTAGACACCCTTCCACCAATTTTCATCTTTTTCCGACTCCTAATGCTAGTAAAATAGGCTAAGGCCCGCTAGTACCTCCTTTAACTAGTTTTTGGACGTCATGGACGTTTTTGGACGTTTTGGTTTCTAGACTTCCTAAACTACTTATATTCATTAAAATGAACCTTAAAACAATGTCTACACCTTATGAAACTTATGAGTCTCTATAACATGTCTTGAATTTCGAATTGTTACATAATCCCCCCCCCCCCCACATTCGTCCCCGAATGACACTAAAAATCTTTTGAAAGAAGGATAGACTCAAGAATAGGATCCCAACCAACAACAATACATAATAACAGGGAGTGACAACATTATCAATAAAATCACAAGTAATTCAAAAAGCTTCAATTACCACACATAAGGCACAACATCACATTATTGAGGAAATATCCTTCTCCACAACAAGAGCTCAACATAGCCATTTATGAGTCATTAGCCAAAGTTCAACTTTAACCAACATGATAACAGTATCATGTTCATAAAGTACTCACATATCAAAATACACAACCTAACTTAAACAAGCAAAAATGCCAAAATTATTAGCGTACTTCACTGTAATTCACTTGTAACAACATCCAAAAAATGCAACCTTTTTGCAAAACACTTCATCAAATCAAAACAATTCAATTTTTGTCATTATTTCATTCGAGTAAGAACAATAAACCTTAGTTATCAAATAGATGGTTAACGGGGACTTCATGTCGGTCTCGACCTCCCATGTGTACCCTAACTAGGTGTTCTTCCATCACACCCCTTTACGAAAGAAAACTCCCTTTATTCCTCAATTTTCTTACTTGTATATCAAGGATTTGAAACCGGAAAAAATCCTCATAAAAGAAGTATCCTCACACCAAGACCCTCAATGAATAATAGACTCAGGGTCGCGATACACTTCTTTAGCATATAAACTAGAAACCGGAGGAACCAAAACCAAATTCACTAGGAACCTTAGCTTCATAATAAACCCTTTACTAACCCTTTGAAAAGATTTCATAGGGCCCACATACGAGGACTCAAACTTACCTTTTTGCAACATATAACAACCCTTCATAGGACAAAATTTTCTATACACGTTATCACCTTCTTTAAATTTTCTAAGTCCACTTTATACTATGATCGGAACATCAGACTTTTGCCAACTATAGGCCATTGGCAACCGGTTCCCTTATTGATATGAACTTTCTCCAAAGGTGATTATAAATAAAAATCAGGACCAGAGCAAAGGCTCGGCTCACCCACTTTTAAAACCATCCAATTGCAGGACCTACACCCTCCTTACCAACAAGGCTTCATAAAGGAGAGTGAATACAGATGAATGGAAAAAAAAACTCTGTAATTGTAAGCCAAAACTCCACCCCAAAGGCAAAAATCTATCTCAATTCCCCTTGAAATAATTAATTACAAGATCTAACATATCCGTAAGGTTTGAATGGTACGCTCCGCTTGGACCATACATTTGGGGATGAAAAAGCCGGTACTCTAAACTTTACCTTAGTTACTAACCCTTTCTTTAATGACTCAAAAAATAGGATGTTTGAATTGTGTACTCCGTACGAATATGATGGCTAATGGAATACCATGGGACCACATCTCATCTTGAAGATCGTGGCAATAATCTTCGCCAAATAAGAAGAGTTAACGGAAATGAAATGAGCGGACTTGGTCCAGGCATATAAACAACTCACCCATATGAATCATTATGACTTGTGTCCGAGGAAACCTACCACAAAAATCCATATTGGACGTCTTCCCACATCTAAGTAGGAACTTGGTAATTTCTCGAAAGCAAATCACCTGGCTTTTTGATGTTCGGATTTCACTGTTGAAATTGGACAATTAGCAAATAATTCCTCTATGTCATTTTTCAAAACCCTTCCAGCAAAAATGTCTCCCCTAAGTATGGTACATCTTGTCAATCCGGGATGAATGGGACCATGGGGCTTCTTCATGGATACGGTTCCTAAAACCATCTAATGGGAAAAACACACCAACCTTCCTTGAAACCTCAAGACACCCATCCCCACCTAAGGAGGAATGACTCATTAAGCTTACCAAGAAACAATTCCTTCAACTCCATTCAATGATTGATTCAAGGTGTTGTTTTGGACTTCACTCAACTATCCAAAGATGATCGGAGTTCGACGGACATAAAACCACCATTCGGAGAATCTTTTGAACCTCACACCCAATCTAGCCAACCTATGAACATCTCTCACTAGGTCTCTCTTGGCGTACTCTATGTGAGACACACTACCCATGGATAAACGACTTAGAGCATCCACAACCACATTGGCCTTGCGGGGTGATTAAGAACACTCATGTTGTATCCTTTAACAATTCCAACCACCT
This sequence comes from Solanum habrochaites, assembly GCA_027704765.1. Lineage (NCBI taxonomy): Eukaryota > Viridiplantae > Streptophyta > Magnoliopsida > Solanales > Solanaceae > Solanum > Solanum habrochaites. The sequence goes on along the minus strand of JAKWJA010002489.1, from coordinate 45,386,998 downwards.
TCTTTGTCGAAGATATAACTCCTTTTGAGTAAACAGATATTGGAGACTCTTGTGTCGGTATACAATCAACATGGACACCATACAAGTAATACCTCCAAATTTTCAAGGCATATACCACGACCGCTAACTCAAGATCACGAGTTGTATAGTTCTTCTCATGCACCTTAAGTTGTATAGAAGCATAGGTGATTACTTCCCCATGTTGCATAAGCACATACCCAAAACGTACTCGGGATGCTTCATAATACACAACGAAACCCTTTGTACCCTCTGGTAAAGTCAACACTAGAGCGGAAGTAAGCTATCTTTCAAGATTTGGAAGCTTCTATCACATGCCTTCTACCACTCAAATTTCTTACTCTTTTGGATAAAATTAGTCAAGGGAGACGCAATGGACGCAAAACCATCCATAAACCTCCGATAGTAACCCGCTAGACCCAAGAAATTCCCTATGTCGGTGAAGTCAATGGTCTAGGCTAATTTTTCACTGCCTCGGTATTCCTTGATTCAATCTCAAATCCCTCATTGGAGATGATATGACCAAGAAAATCCGCCGACCTCAACCAAAACTCACACTTGCTATACTTGGCAAATAATTGATCCTCCATAAGCACTTGTAACACCACCCTCAAATGGTTCATGTGACCACCCTCATTTTTCAATATAGCAAGAAGTCGTCAATGAAAAAAATTACAAATAAATCTAGGTAACTTTGAAACACCCTATTCATGAGATCTATAAACGTCGCTAGGGCATTCATGAGACCAAAGGTCATTACTAAGAACTCATAATGACCATATCTAGTCCGAAATTCCATTTTAGGTATATCCTCACCTCTCACCCTAAGTTGGTGATACCCCAACCTCAAATCAATGTTAGAAAATTAGCTTGCCCCTTGGAGTTGATCAAACAAGTCATCAATCCGAGCGTGAGGATACTTATTCTTAATAGTGACTTTATTGAGTTGGCGGTAATCAATGCACATTCTACGGGACCCATCCTTCTTCTTATAAAATAATCCGGAGCACCCCATGGAGAAATACTAGGTCAATGAAACCCTTGTCTAGAAAATCTTTCAGTTGTGACTTCAACTCGTTCAATTTGGTCAGAGCCATCCTTTAAGGAGGAATTGAAATGGAATTTGTATCCAGTAACAAAGTCGATACCAAAATCAATTTCCCGTTTGGGAGGAATATCGGGAAGATCATTAGGAAAAAGCTCCGTAAATTCCCTCACAACGGGGACCGACTCAATGGGAGGAATTTCGAAGTCTAAATCTTGGACTTTTACTGTATGGTATAAACACCCTTTAGAGGTCATTTTTCATGCTTTCAAACAAGAGATGATATATAATTTCCTTCCTTCCACTCTAAAACGGGCTCATTTGGAAAGTTAAACTTCACCACCCTCGTTCTACAATCTATAGAGGCAAAGCAAACATGTAGCCAATCCATACCCGAAATGACATCAAAATCAAGCATATCAAGTTCTACTAGTTTAACATAAGAAACTCTATTGGGCAACATGATAGGACGATTTCTATACACCCTTTTTGCAACAACAGACTCATCCACCGGGGTAGACACTATAAAAGGTTCATGCAATATATCGGGCAAAATGTCAAACATTTTAGCTACTAGAGGAGTAACAAAAGATAAGGTAGCACCGAGATCAAGTAAGGAAGATAAATCAACAGAGAAGACTTTCAACATACTAGACACCACGTCAGGAGAAGTCTCTTGCTCAGACCTAGAGAGGAGAAAATAAAAGTGATTCTTATTCCAAGCCTCATTTGAACCACTTGCTTGAGATTGAACACTACCTTTGTCTTGACCCCTCATATTATGGAAATTCCTAACCTTGTGCCCACTTTTACCACAACCAGAACAATTATCCGTTCCCTTAAGACAATCACCATAGTGCTTCTTGCCACACTTTCCACAATTTGGCATCTTGGTTGGTGAAATAGTATCCCTTCCCTTTTTAGGCTTAGGGTTAGACACCCTGTCATCCCTAGCCATAGGGAACTCTGAAGGAACTTGACTTGAAACCCTCTTCTTGAACCTAGGCTCTTGAATCTCAAGCGTTCCCTTGGAAAAACCACCATCAAAAGATGTTGCCCTCTTGGCATCTCTAATATTCCTCTTAGCTCTTGCCTGTTCCACTTGTTGAGCATGAACAATGAGACAAGAAATGTTCATATTGTCATGAAGCATGGACGAACGAAACTCTTCTTGCAAATCATCCAACAACCCCGTCACAAAACAATTCATTTCATCTGTAGGGTCAGAAACCAAAGGAGTATATTTTTACAATTGAGTGAATTTCAAAGAGTATTCAAGAACCCTCTACCTCCTTGACGAAGGTTGATGAAATCCACCACCTTGGCTTCCCTCTTCTTCCTAGGAAAGAACATATCAAAAAAATCCTTTCTGAATACCTCCTAAGTCACCGGTCCACCCCTTAACGACTTATTTTCCCTCCATTAGACATACCAAGTTTGGGCCACATCTTTGAGTTGGTAAGTGGCTAACTCGACCTTCTCACTAGTAGACAACCCCACAGCTTAAAGGATTTTGTAAATTTCATCAACGAACTCTTGGGGGTCTTCTTCAACCTTTGACCCATATAAAGTAGGAGGATTCATCCTAGTGAAATCCCTTAGACGGGAGGACATGGTAGCAACTTCTTCATGAGCTCGGGATACAACCTCCTGTTTAGCTTGGGCCGTCATGGATTGTGCTTGAGTAGTGGAGGCTTGTGATTGGGTAGTAATGGCTTGGGCCATATGGAGAAAAGTAGCCCTTATGTCACCATCCGTCAAAGGAGGACGATTGACCGGAGCTTGGTCATGATTCACATCTTCTTCAAGAGGAGGAACTTGATAACTACACGGAGGAACTACTGCATTGGCAATCCCTTACTCAAGTCTTCATGCAGCATTCCTTTGAGTATTCATTGCCTATAATCGCAACAAGAGGATTAGATTCAAAAGCACATAGAACTAACACTCCAAATACACGATATCGAACTTCCAAGAAAGTGAGAGTTTCCTAAGCATCTCATAGATTCCTATTCATAAGTGTGACACGCTTCACAATCATGGAAAAAAACCTATATAGACGTGGTTGAGAGAGACACGAATCAAAGATATTTAGCCTCATGCTCTGATACCAAGTTTGTCACATCCGGGAATACCCCCTAGACATAACCAGTGTCGGCGTCCTCTTTGAGGACTAAGACTAGCCTCTTAGCTTATATCATTACATTCATAGGTCAAATTTAGCAAAAATCTAAAACTTTTCATTACTTCTACTTGGAGGTTTACATAGACCTCTACATACAAATAGTATATATATATTGAGTATAAATAGACCCTTCGTATAGGAATATTACTTCGTGTTTTACCTTTATTGCACATAGATATATAGAATATAACATAGTCTTAAAATAGTCTTCCCATCTCATAACCATCTACTAAAGTATATCAAATTAGGCCTATCCCATACATCAATGAGAAAAGACCACATATAAGTCATACAATGTTTAATATCCAAATGAAAAAGAAAGAAACATAATAGTCTTAAAATAAAAGCAACATCATACGCTTGATAGTGGCATCACCCTCGGAAAGTGCGGACCTACCCTACTTGGATTATTAAGAAATCCAAGTCTTCTTCAAGCCATCTCCAAAACCTCTATAATGACAGGAACCTAAAATGTTGGGGAAAAAGAAGAAATGGGTTAGTACACCACTTGTACTAAGTATGAGACCATATGCACACATATCATTAAAACATGATAAAAGGGACATTTCATTAAGTATGCAATTTACTTTGAAAACCTTTATGCACATTCAACAATACTATACATAGTCACTTAGGCATATTCATTAAGTTAGAGCCATGTACATCACAAGACCAACAACATCAAAACTAGTCAAGTCAACATGCATATCATGCTGGGGATGATAGCATTAGTCAAGAACTCTACTCATCAATCATACATAACAGCAAGCTAGGAATACGAGGATCACATTTGATATAACCAAAGCAAGAAATATACCCATAGAACCCTTAGTAAGTCAACAAGTTAAGTATGACCAAGCCCAAAGCCCCATAAACTTCTTAATCAAGTAAACCAACAAAAATAACCAACCTTCTACTCCATAACATAGACTTAGAGATACATATTATATTAATTTAACAACGTAGACCAACACATATTCTGTGACAACAATCAACATATAGTATCCCAAAAATGTGCTAAGTTCATCATTATATACATATCATATACAATTATAAAATATTCATACCTAAGAACCTCCTCCTCCTAAGACTTCTTGATAAGATAATAGTGAAAATGTTTAGGTAGAGTCCCATAGCCCTACCTAGACTAAGACTAAACCTTAGGTTATCCTGTTAGAGTTCATTCCTTAAAAAATTTTTTTTACCTTTTGGGGAAGCTAATGTGGAATCGGCGTCAGCGAAACCTACACAGAAAAGGGTGGACTACTTGCAAGGTAGTACAAAACATTAGCATAGCAACTACGTGAGATCCACTAGCTAGATATTCCTATGTAGGGCCAACATTGAGTTCAGAACTAGGAGAATATACTGGAGACCTATTTATGCTATATGCTATTAGTCTCACTATCAAGAGTATTGTGACCCTACCTTACCCTATGTTGGGAAGGGACACTCCTCACTTAGGTCACTCGGTTTCAAGCTAGAGTCTCTTTGAAAGCTTTTTATGTCTTATTAATCATCATAGCTTGAATGTAGGTCATAGTGTCTAAACTTTGTATAACATCATCATCATCATAGCCCTCAGTAAGAATTGCCCGATGCGCGATTCTTCCTTTCATACAATTCAGATAGAGGAGGTTAGCACATTACATTTAATTATCATGACAAGCATAGTGGTAAGTATTCACCATCCTTATAACACTATACAACAGAGCAAACCTCACAAACCACAGTCAAACATTCAATTTAAATCATTACCACCATATCACTCCTAATACAAGCTTATACTCCAATACAACATCATGACTTAATCACAATTAACCATCAATTGCAGTAAAGGATAGGGAATCATAAGACTCTACCAGTTTCCTTCATAATTCATCATCCAAGGTCGTACCAATAACCCATAATTCAACCCCAAATTAGGGTTATAAAATCATCATAATTCAGTGACCAAACATATAAACAAGTCTAAAAGGAATCACTACATCCAATTCATCTAGTTCAAGATAAGACAAGATACTTAGGTCAACGTCTTGCCAACATACTCATACCCTAGATCAGTTCTCAAGAACTAGCATGAATGAATCTTAAATCACCTATTCATTCATAATTAGTAAACAACATCATATAAGTCGGTAATTCAACCATAACCAACGTCAATTAAACCAATATAACATAGTTCATATCGATCATCCCTAGCGGTTAAAGGCGTAAGAATCATCTCTACAAACAAGACAAATCATCAAGATATATCATAATTTAAGTAAGAATAAAGGTAAATATATTAATATATCCAAATATAAATCATAATACATAAATATAAATCAATTCATAACAGAATTTCGAAGATTGATGAAACCCACTTGAACACAAACTTTAAAATCAGCTGATGGAAAAAAAAAAACCCTTTCGAGGAAAGAGGTATCAAGGTAATAGCGATCCCCCATACCTTGATAATTCTTGGAATATTTATGAGTGAAACAATTTACCCCCTAAGACATTAAACCCTCTCTATTTGAGATCTTCAATGGATTCTTCACTAGAGAGAGAAAGATAAGATAAGGAAGAGTGTTTGGGTTAGTGAGTTATGAGAGTTACTTTTAGAATAATTAGGTTAGGACTTTATAGAGGGTGTTCACTAAGTTAATTAGACCTTTCCTAACCCCTAATTAATTTCCTAACTATGAAAATTTATTATTTAACTTAATTGAAAATGTGTAGTGAAACAGGACCTTACAGACGACACCATGATCGACGGAGGGTGGGTCAATCACGACCAGCCCCCTTTTCCATGCTGCACATCCATTGGTAAGTTCATAGACTTTTCCAAATGGACCATTAGCCAAAATGTATAAGTGTTTGTCGAAGGGTGGAATCGAGCCCCATTGATCCACACACAGTCTGTCGATTCCCTTCATGGGTGCACACTGCCCAAGCAATCTTTGACCCCAAAATTCAAGGTTCCTCCTCAAGGGCTCTTGGTTTGTCCTTGGGGAGTCGTACCCAAAAGTTTTGACTGTGAATCTACTTAAATAGGCTAAGGCATGCTAGTACCTCCTTTAACTAGTTTTCGGACGTTCTTGGACGTTTTGTTTTCTAGACTTCCTAAATGACTTATATTAATTAAAATGGAACGTAAAAAAGTGTCTACACGTTATGACACTTATGTTAGAATCTACAAAATGTCATGGATTTTTGAAGTGTTACACTTCCATCATCCTCGAAACTCACCGATATCTTCTTTGTCACCATATCCTTCATAAGCTTAGCATAACCGGGCATTTGTTCAACAACTTCTAAAAAAAGGAACATTGATGGAAAGTTGTTTCAACATAGTGATAAATCTCTGGTATTTACCATCTTCACTCTTCTTCTTTAATCTCTGAGGGACTGAAGGTGGAGGTCTAGGAATGGGAACCACCTTCCGAGATACCTCTACTTGTTTCACCTTGTTTTCCACCAACACTCCACTATCTTCTACTACCTCTTTGTATTTTCTCATATCACCTTCTATTATAGATGGCATAGGTGTATCAATTGTCTGCTTGCCTCCTCAAGTAGTGACTACCACGCAATGTCCGTCAGTTTTTGGATTCTTGATAGTGTTGCTAGGAGGAGTTTAAGGTTGGCGTGGGTTCACACTAGTAGATAACTGATCAATCTGTAACTCAAGGTTTTTAATCGAAACCATATGTGCATCTACCTTTTGTCCAATGATAGCTACATCACTCTCATCTCCTTGACATTCTCATCACTAGCATCAAACCTCCTCATCAACTTTTGCAGTATACCATCAACTCGTGCCATACTACCCCCACCGTCCCCTAAGAGAAACTTTGTGATTTTGAGGGGGAACACAGGGCCCACCCCGATCGTTCCTGTTACAATAGTTATTCCGGTTGAAGTTGTTGTCGCGGTTGTAGTTCCCATCTTGGACATATTGACCCTCTCGGTTGTAGTTGCCATAGTTCCGATATTTGTTTCCTTGACATTGGTATCAATTCTTCTAATTGGAGCCTTAAGCGTTTTGTTGGTAACCCCCCTTCTGATCATTCACTGCATAGGCATCCTCTTCATAATAGTACTCATCTTCCACGCGCTGGTAGTTTAGTCAAATAATTCACCGCTTTTGCCTTGCTCACAGGTTTTAAAACAAACCGTAGATACGGTTCACGTATTGTTTGCAACCTTCATGGGTTGTTTATATTGTACGCAAAAGGTGGTTTTCTCCCAGTGTCAGACTTTCTTAGTGCCCTCCAAGAATTGTGTTTTGTTGCCAAGATATCTTCTCAAATTCTCTGCAATTTCAGATAAGTACATTCCATATACAGATAGACCCACATGAGTATCTAACACGCTGAATTATTTTCTTCTAGACCTTTGTAGAAGTACTCCAGTGACTCATCATCAATATAGTGGTTTGGGACGCCTCTCACAAAGACAGTAAATTTGTCCAAGAGCTACTATCCGACTCTCTCGGTAGTGCCACAAAGTTATTCACCTTTTTTTTGTGGTTAAAGTTCTTAGACACTGCATAGATTTTTTCCAAGAACACATCTCTTAGTTGATCCGAAGTATGGATGGAGATGTAGGGAAGCTCAATAAACCATATAGAGGCATCTCCTGTCAGTGATAAAGGAAACACTCGTAACCTAGTGACATTCTTATCCAAGTTTGGTCTATCCACACATCTCTTGCACACAGACCTCAGTTTGCTATATCAACATGTAGGTCGTCTAATGGCAGTCGCAAATAAGCCCCTTACCGTGAGCATCTACATCAGGATACTTGTCACCACAAATGTATGCCCGATGGCCGGAAAAGAAGATGGACTAGACAAGATATCCCGTAGAATCAACTGATGTTCTGTGCCACTTAGTTTATGGAGGTACTGGACTGGAGGTTGCATTCCTCAAAGAATGTCAATTGATTGCCTCAACACGAATTGGTGTGTGACTTCAACCGGTAATAGAGGCTGAAGGAATGCCCCATCACCTTGATTTTCCATCCTTCTCAATCTGCGATAAAGTTCAGGGTTGAATGGAATAAGTGGTTCTCCTCGGCTCCATGTACTTGGCATACGCCAAAGTTAGACTTGAAAGAAAGAAAAAAAATAAAAGGAAAAAGTTAAGTGAGGAAATCATTGACTAAATTTCAATAATGTAATTGAAGTTAATCTAATAGCCAGAATCCCCGCAGCGGCACCAAAATTTAATACGCTCAAATTACACCCCCCTAAAAAGTAGTACAAATGGTGGTAATCAAGTACAAAATCCAACTAGTAGGTTCGGGTCGATTCTATGAGGAAAATTGTTTAGATTTAACTTTAAGTCACTATTAGGTCATTGGCCAAAGTATTTCCGAAACAAGTAATTAAAGTGGGGGGGGAGGGGGGGGGGGGGGGGGGGGGGTGGGGTTTATGAACAATACTTTTTTAAACAAGTTAACAAGTAAGCGAAAGTAAATATTGTTTAGTTTTATCAAGTTGCTGAGAATAACTAGGGTATATGTTTTTGGTTTTTCCCAACAGGTTCATAACGGAGTATTCCTAGAAAAAACAATTCTTTCTAGTGTTTTTCATTAAAGCCCGACAAGTTGGTATCCTGTAAATAGTGGGCCGGTATCCAGGAGAATTCACCCCGAATACCTATGCGTCCGACACGGGTGTATAAGGTACTAACTAACCGTTACTCATATTAGGCATCAAATCGATGTATGACTTAGTTATTACTTCAAACAAATCGACACTAGCCTTTAGATAGTACTCCCACTCTAAATCTATGTTATAATTCTTTCCTATCCACCTTCATTGGTACCGGAAAGTAGAAGAAGATGATTATAACATTTGCCACCGTTAAAGGACTCTTTAAACAAAAGAATTATCATAAATGCCAAAAAACATATTTAAAATTACTTAGGTTGCTAGGCGATTACTTGTTAATATACCCATGCGCTTTCCCAACCTTAGTTGTGGATTTAGATTTTGTTACCCATGCTACAAGATCACAATTCCTAAATTCAATGAAAGAAAGAAATCACAAAACTTACATACAGTAAGAAGAAACCCAGAAAATCAACTTGAAATTACAAGATAATTGGAAAAAAACAAATCCGAAAATTGATTAATTGACCAAAGTTTGCAACCAACAATCTCCAACACAAAATAGAACAATAATAATAGTATCTAACCCCAAAAAATGAGGTTTTAATGACCTATTTAAATAAATCATAGTCCTAAAGAAAAAGGAATTAATATAAGGAAATTTTGTTAAGTTGACGCGACTTCAATCTCTGGACCAACTGACGGACCATCGATCAGTCGATGGTCTATAGACTCTTCCCATCAATCAGGACTTAGAATAATTTTTCTTTCTTAGGATGGCACCTTCTCTTAATCAATCGACGAACCAACAATACGGTTTATCGATTCACCTAAGGTCCGTCATATGCTCTGGAGCTTCACATCCTGTAGAATTTTTCCCAAACTTGGGGTACTGAGAACTTTCTGATTGAACAACGATTTCAACATACGGTCTCTTCGTTCATGCAACGAGTAAGCGTTCCCTCTCGTAGTTCTACACTTAATCAAATTTCCCCGAGTCTTCTCTAAAGTCATGAGCTGCTCATCTATAGTCCCCAACTATGGTCCATCGATCAAACAACGGACCGTCAATGGCCTCCATAGGTCTAGTTCTGCATAAATTTAAGTTGTTTACTCATCTTGCCACCAGAAAATCTCTTTTGCCCCACAACACAAAAAAATTGGGTTAAAAACTACTCTGAAAAGGTCTGGATATATACAGTCTGAACTTAAGCCAAAAATGAATTGCCCAAGCATCATGAAACCAGGACAATCATGAGATTGTAGAGATTTTAGTAGGGAGTTAAATGTATGAAATGCGGGAATAATCTTTCTTAGGTAGTTTAATGACATCACTTTGGTGGTAGTGTGAAGGATTGTCATGGGCGTCGCTTCACAAGCTCACTCAGTGAGATTAAAAAAATCATCTTTTATTAGGAGGGTCTCATGGTTATGTGAATTAAAGTGATATCAGTGTTCTATTGTTGAATGTGGACTATATGTGTTTATGTTGACTTAATGTGATCTCTTAACTTGTTTTATATAGTTTTACTCAAAAGAGCATGTATTATACAAATGTCCTTTTATAATGATTTAATGAATTATATCATACTTAGTACTATCCTAATGTACTAATTCCATATATTTTGTCTATCTCTAAAGGTGTAGGTGGAATTTTAGAGGAGTCTCAAAGTGGAAGCTGGCATTTAGTGTAGTGGGTGGTCGTTCATCCAGCATGTGTTGGTATGTCCTCACTAGATCGAGAGAAATATTTCTGTATAGATACCTTATTGAAGGTATTTTTGATAGACTAGCACTAGTTTCTCTGTGTTGCGTATGGGTCGTGTCCCAAATGTATGTCTAGATGGCGACTTTTCTAGCTTGAGTGTTCATTATGTTTTTCGACAAAAGAATATAAGTTTGAAAGTATTACTATTTTGTGTGAAAAGTTAAAAATTCCGCAATACTTTTACATACACATGTATGTGATGAATGATCAAAGGGCTTCTTACAAGACCTCGAGAGCGTCAAGACGCCATAGTTGCAATCTAGAATACCATTATTTTAGGGTGCTTGTACCTGGGGTTATGACATTTAATATTCAAAATAACACATGCGGAGGACTCTATGTTATGCGGAAGACTAGTTTTCGTTAGGTCGGTGTATTTAGTGGGTGGTAAAGAAAAGTAATGTTAATCTATGTAAGAGTAAAGAATATGTTATAATTCGTAACTAATGTTATATAATATACTTTTTATGTAAAGATGCCATTTATTATATAATGTGATTATTTGAAAATAATACTAATGATATATATATAAGTGTGTGTGTGTGTCGAGCGCCGAGAGCGGGTGCTGTGGGTGCGTACTGAGTGCCGTTGTGAATGTGTGGTGTTGTGTGATGACTGAGTGTGGTGTGGTGTGAGTGTTGAAATAAGAAAAAAAAAAAAAAAAAAAATAATAATAAATAGTAAATCAAATAGAAAGATAAGAATAAAATAGACAATGAGTTGGCATCCAAAAAAAAATTAGAAAACGTTAATCTGGAATGGGAGCCAGCTTTCTAGGACCAATGAATGGGTTAAATTCAAAAAGGTTCAATTCATTTAAGAATTTATTAGACCAAAGACATTAAACTTTGTTATATCAATAAAATCGCCCCCCCAACTTAATAAAATTTTATTATCTCATAAAATCACTCAATTAAATTGCTTTGACAATATATAACATGAAAATAAAATATCTTTTTAATGACATATAACTATAGATTTCCTAAATAAATAAAATTTTAAAAATTGACTAAGGATTTCTTTAAGAAAAAAATTAATTAGTAGAATACATGTTACAATATCAATATATGTATACATATTTAAAACTCACTAGGAACCATGTACTGTAGATCGATGATTAATCATATTATAAATAGTAGCCCGGGATTCCCCAAAATGTTGCAGATTTTAATTGCTTTAGTTTCACCATTAATCGTTGAGACATAAAAAAAATTTTGAGCACTGTCGAAAACTAATAAGCAAGAAGAGAAAATTAGAAAAAAATCGATTATAATATTCCTATGTAGTGAGTTCTAATCTATATGATTCCTTTGAATCGTCTTTTCAAATATAATTCAAGGGTTTTATAAAGCTTGATTTTGAACTTGAGAATTATAAATATATTGAAACTATAAACTAAACTAACATAATTAACTAATTATTTCAAACTATATTACTGTAATATCATCAAGATTTCTTGTTTACATCCTATACTCATCTGATAAAATGATTACTGATAAGAGTTATATATCTATCAAAAGCATTATCGCTACCATAGATAAAATAAGAAAATAAAAGACCAAAGAAACAAAAATGAAAAAAAAATTTAATATTGGTATTTAAATGGTATATCTAATAAAGAAAAAAATAAAAATGGATTAAGAAAAAGAAATAATAAAATTATATACAAAATGTGATACTCTATTAAATGATAATATGAATAAAAAAATGAATGACAAAAAATAAATGATAAATAATAAAATAAAATATAAAAATTTAAATAAGAAAAGAACAAAAGTAATTTATTTTATTTTCTAAACGGTAAAAATATAGACTGAGGAAAAAAAGAAAAAAAGAAGAGAAACCAAACATAAAAAATACTAAACAATATTACTAATGATATTCTAATCATGATAATATGAATAAAAAAAGAGAAAATTAAAACTAATAAATGAAAAAAAACAAAGTAATATATTTTACTCTTCTTAAAATGTGAACATATAGAAAGAGAGGAAAAAGATTTCATGATTGGAGGGGCCTAAGATGCCTCATTAGCATCATCATTACATTCTATAGGTGATTTAAAAATGCCGAAAAAATTAAAAACTTTTAATACATATCTATAGAGAGAGGATATCATATACCATCCCATATGCCTGTGGAGTGTACTTAGCGCTTCTCGCATATGCAGGGCATTACCTAGGCTTCTCATTAGACACCATACTGAAACATAGGAATTAGTATATACTTGCTCTCCTATTGCACCATTAAACGCTTACAAACTTGGATATAGACAATTACAAAGTTGCAACATGACAATATGGCCTTACATCACATATCCAAAGATAAAGGAAATGAACTAATGTCTTATGAAAAATATAAATTCAAGCTAGATGTAGAAGAAACGTAACTCCCCGAACATAGAGGACACCCCCCTCGCATCAGTACTCAGCCTCCTCAAACTCTTCCTGCTTTCCTCTTCCCCAACCAACTTCTCTTTTCTGTTTCCATCCCGGTCTACCCATATTCCTCTCTTCACTCTCCTTTATATCTGCGTTTTACCCTCCTCCTACCACACTTGGAGGAAAAGAGTCCAAGTCTCTTTATTTATTCCTTACTAGGAACTCTATATGCCGTCGGACCACAAATTTGTAGAAACATAGCTAATAGGTCACTAAACCACATGCATACCTGTATAGAAAAAATATGCAGCATAATATATTGAAAATCATGCTTAAAGGGACATTTTTTCAAAACATGCTAATTTAATTTGAAAAACCTTTATGCAAAACCAAGAACACATATGAACCAATGAGAACATATTCATCAAGACAATACTATACACAATACAAAACTAGCATCATCAAGTAAAGTCATCATGTGTAGGAAAATATCAAAGCACATAACCCCAAACAACTTCAACATAGTGTTATGCCACAACAAAGCATATATAAGAGTTCATCTAATTATAGAATGTACAAGACCATTGCCCATAACCCATTACCAAGAATACAAATGAAATGATCAAGTGAAGTCTCATAACCTCAACCAACCATGTAAACCCAACAAGGAATCACAAGCAATGTCCAACTTCATATAACACAATATCATAAGTAGTCATCATCAAATTTAGCAATACTATACCAATAATTATATGTGTAAGGCATAAATACCAAAAGCGTCATCAACATGGTAAAAGCCAAATATAATATCAGTACTTGATAAGAACACAACGATAACTCAAGAACTTCATCAAGGCAAAGTAAACTGCAATGTATTAGGTGAGTCCCATACATTCCTACCAGACTAAGTCCTCAAAACCCTACGTCACCCTAGTTAGTGTTCACTTCATTACTCTTCATTTACTTTTGGAATAATTGTCTACCGACTAGACCTATGAGGATAAATGTGAATCAAGTGTCATGAACCTTACACCGACGAAAGAAAGTGGTATTTTGCCCAATGGTAATACCATAAAATGCAATCCATAACATTTTAGGTGTGGATCACTACTAGTATTCCTATGCGAGTGCAACATTAGTTTAAGGAACTGGAGATATGTCTTGAACCCTCTACATGCCAGTAGCCAATTGGAGCCCTCATCTCATGAGAAACTTGGTGAATCTTCCCTCTATGCGGCGAGTAAAACATCTGTCCAGTGCAAGTTAACTCGGATGCGACCCTAAGTAAGTACCTTAAAAAATATTTTAAGACTTTAATAATCATCATACTTAGTAATAGGTCCTAGGAGACTAAACCCTGTATATTCATAACATTTAGCTCCACTTAGGAATTGCATGAGAAACTTCTTTTCAATAGAACCCTCATATGTGGTACTCTGAAAATACACGCTTGAATAGAAGGCCATATTCAAAGAAGAACATGCTCCACACTCAAAGGGACCCTAATAGAGTGAAGAAGAGTCTTTGTGTGCTATTTAGAGCTTTGACTGTCTATGTGCCATACATTGTCAAATATGATCTAAGTATACAAGGATTCAGACTTGTTCAAGTTTAGAAGTCTCACTCAGGTCCTAGAGGTCTTAGGTTGATTTAGCATGGGAAACAGGTTGTTGCTTCGTTAAAAATCTAAATCGTCCAAGAAGGGCGGGTTTACGTGGGGTGGTATCGGTATCTGACTTAGCGAAAATCATATTAATCAGTGAGGGGATAGTATAGTGTTGTTGGTAGTGTTGTGGGATCTCTACCAGCTAGCTAAGGGATGTAAGTTATTCTTAGTGTGGAGAATTAGCAGGTAATTTCATTTTGTAAATGTCTTTATTGTTGCTTGGAGAAGATAGTGGAAGAGTTTGAACATTCATGTAAGAACAGTCGCGTGATTTCTCTCCCTTGAGCAAGGGATGGGTTTCACGTAAATTTCTTGTCAATCTTTAAGTTCAGCACTTTTTTACCGCTACTGGCTAAATATCGGAGGACCTGGTCCCATCGAACAGGTGGACAGCTTATTTAGTTAGTGTTCTTGTTGAGTTTCAAGGAACATTGATCCTTTTACACATTGGGGGTGCATTACTTCCCAACAATAAGTTTACAATAATAATTAATCTCTAATTATTTTTTAAAAATCTCTGACAATTATATCTTCTTTGTGAAAGTAATGCATATCTTAATAACAAATAGGTTTGAGTACTGTACAAAATATAGAACTAGCTATACGTTAAGTTAATAGAAGAATTAATTTTTCTAATAAAATAACCATTTAGTGATTAAAAATAACAAATTCCCAACAAATGAGGGAAAGAGATATTTTTACAACCAAATCATAGTGCGTCTTTCTACATATTCTACCCTTCTCTTGATAATCATTTTCTGCATGGCCCTCCCATAATGCACGTGGTTGGAAGTCATCGTGAGGGAATCTCGAATTCTTCGTGAAAGATTACAGTTTTGATTTAACTTTGATTGATCATTATCTCGCGTACCATTACATATCATCAGAGTTAGATAAGCTAAATTTATGGTTCCATACCTCCATGACATGATTTAGGGTCTTCAACGAACAATATCAACCTTTTTTGGCGAAGTTCGTCCGCACTAAGTATTGCCTATGCTAAGTCAGATTTAATTTTTCTTGCTCTCCACCAATCGCCTTCTAATTCTTTCATAATAAACACTCAACTATGTCCCATTTTAAGGGCCGATGAGGTCTGGTCAGGTCAAAGCCACAAGAATTGGAAGATGGGATCAATTGTAATTAATTCGATAATTAAAAAAAAACTAGAAAATTGAATTATCAACATGCATATGAATTTAAACTGGGAGTGTTAATAACAACTAAAATTCTCCAATATCAAGAAACTAAATAGAAAATAAACACAAATATGATCTACACACTTTTGAAAGGGCTATGTGCATGTGCATAACAATTGGGGTTTAATTTAACTCAAATAGGCAAAGATTAATCTAAATCGATTAATACATGGATAGAGTTTTGTTTAGGCTACAATCCATATCCTCTCGAACTATCACTTGTATGTCCCTTAGATTCTCTCAAACTCTAAGACTCTTTCTAATAAAATACCAAATATTTCTTGAGTAGATTGACTATCCTTAAATCATATCATTAAACGAGAAAATACTCGAATTATCCTATTCAGGCTCCAATTCATAGAGTAATTCCATCAAGTCATCGTTATTGAGTCTTACCCAACTGCATTTTGCTATCTCAAGCCAAAACGATGTTGAAAGGCTCAATCAATATTTGCAACCACTAATTTTTAGGTTAAAACATTAAGAAAATAATAAACATATAATCAATTTTACCACTGGTCAGCCGTAGACCAAGTACTTGGACCATGAAATCACTTAAATTTGATGGGACCTTCTATGGCCTGTAGGACTTCCTATGGTTCATAAACCCTAACCGTAAGACTAAAATTTTTTCCTCAAAATTTAAGGAATTGTAATGGGCCTACTAACAAGACCTTTATACGACTCGTAGATCACTTAAATATCGTACTATAAATTGTAAAAAAGGTACTGGACTTTAGAAAAAAATATTTTCCCTCTTTCTACAGTTGCCATCTACGACCCTTAGAAGCTTCTAACTTCCGTAGATGGGAACCCGTAGAACCATATTGCAGTCCAAAAAGTCCTTTCTTCTTTATCAAAATTTGAGGTGTTACACATAAATAACACCCTTGGAGTTTATTTAACTAATGATTACTATCCATACAGATGATATTGAATCGTGCATCATATACTCATTGAGAGAACAATGCCTTGTGAGGGTACTAAGGAAAAATTTTAGGCATGAGTAGTGAGACAATGAAGATATGTAAGACTAACTCGACTAACAAAAAACCATTTTAAATACATAAAAAATACAGTCATCAAACAATTTTTTTACCGATGTTTTAAAATCTCCCAAAATCATAAAACTCATGAAAAAATAACCCAGCGAATACTCCGGCCCCAATGTTTAATAGAGCATTACCCTAAATTCTAATAAATCAAGAGTTGAAGGAAAGGGAAAACCATGTCTTTCACATACGCCTTACATGGTTCACTAAATCTCGCTCGATCATGGCATCGATGAGCGAAAAATCGAGACTCTAGTCTGACTTGTTGCATGATCTCCCTCTTAACCTTTGAATCTCTCTCAACCTATCTAGCTTCATTCAAGTTGACTCAAATTTACTCCAACATCCTGTCGATAGGACCTTGTGCTGCTCGGTGGCCTACTATAGTCTCCTCAACAAATGGTGGGTCACCATAATTCTCTATTGTTTGTTCTTTTATCTTGTGCATATCGACCTCATGAGTATCTATTTGTCCTTCCATTATATAAATATTATCTCATGTATTCAGGTTAGTCAAAAAAGTGTAGAAATAGGAAACAATTGAAATAAATAGAATGTAATTCGAGTCCATGAAATCTTTTTTGTTCCTTTAGAAATTTAATTCCCTCAATGTACCCGAGATTTCAGATTAACTTCTCCCAAGATAAAAAAATATTAACTTGTTACAGTTGTAGTGCTACCTCGAACTTCAATAACATTAACGAGCACAAGAACAATAACAAGAGCACACACAGACTCAGTCGATCGACAATTTTGTTTTGAGAGAAAAATGTATGCAGAGAGGAAAAAAATATTCAATGTTTGAAAAACCCGAAAACCTGTTATTTATAGCCATTTGCAGCAAAGAACGCGTCTATTCAAACAAATTTGTTCAAACCCATTTTGTTCAAACTGTTGTGTCTTTTGGGAAGAGTAATGAATCCCTTCATACCATTATCACAGTTACACGGAATTTTAAATAAAATGCGTTGCGCCAAATTAATTCTGTTATTTACCTAACATTCAGAATTAATTTATAAGAAAAATGAAATCAATTAATAAGATTGATTAAATAATTTTTTTCCAAAAATATTATCTATCAACCCTATCATTTGCCAAGTCCAAATCTAAATCCAAATCCAAAGTCGAGGCCGAGGCCGAGCTACTGACAACGGCAGCGTTAGGGGACACCTTCTTCTCAAACCTTTAAGAAGTAAATGAAGTATTTCCTAATATAAGGAAAACAATTTTCTTTCTTAAAAAAATATGGGAGAAATGACTTTTCATTTGCACTTTGCAATGACTTTTCATTTTCCCTCCAAAATTGGTTCCCCCACTTTTTCATTTTCTCTTCTCATTTCCCATTCACACTTTGCTAAAATCAGCTAATTCCCCACATGAATGGGGAATGAATATTGTTAAAACATATGCATGAAAAACTTTGTGACTTGTACGTAAGGGTTCAACGTATCTGGATAAGAGGTTTGCCTTTAAACATTCCATAGTAAACATATAAGATATACTCAGTCAATAGGTAATTTTTTATATCTTTGAAACATCGAGCTTTGGTGTATACCTAAACAACATATGTCACAAAATCAACCCTTGAACTATTTTGGTTCTCATTATTTTGTTCCTTACAGTGATGAACAAATCTCGGTTTGTTAGTGCGTAGAAACTAGCCTCACCATATTCTCCTTGAAGCGTCATACACTTCACACTTATATAGGTAGTTTCTAAATGTGTTATCCTATTTATACACTATTTTATATACCATGTATCAAACTTAGAAACCATTAGAAATTCCTGACGCCATTATCCTGGTTACTAAACATTGTCTCATCATGAGAATTAACCAGAAAATAATTTTTGACAATGTTGAACCGTCATCTATGACTTTGTTTTATATCCTTGGACCTATATCTTGGAATCTCCAATCTTCTAGGTAGAGTTATCCCCACAATGACTTATTCTCATCCATAGTCCCATTTCTCTCAATGATCTCTTAACTCCCTCTCTAGTTATGCCTTCTGTAAGTGGATCAGACACATTATCCTTTGACTTTACATAGTCAATTGTGATAATTCCACTAGAGAATAGTTGTTTAACACAGTTACGTCTTCGTGTTATGTGACAAGACTTCCCGTTATATATAACGCTTCTAGCTCTTCCTATTGCATCTTGACTATCACAATGCATGCATATAGGTTCCATTGGTTTTTGACAAAACGGAATTCTTCTAATAAATTCCAGAGCCATTAAACTTATTCACCTGCCTTGTCAAAGGCGATGAATTCAGATTCCATTGTAGAGGGATCTATGCATGTTTGATTGGATGATTTCCAAGATATTGCTCTTCTACCATAGTGAAAACATATCCACTCGTGGATTTCGTTTCAGTTGACTCACTAAAAAAAAATTCATCACTATATCCTTCAAGAAATGTTGGATATTTGTTGTAATGCAAAGCATAGTTTGGAGTGTCATCTAAGTACCCCAAACTCTCGTCATTGCCATCCAATGATTTTGATTTAGATTACTTGTGTATCGACTGTCACGACCTGCACATATACCTTAGAAGTTAGGGCATTCCTTAGGTGGTGGACCGACTTAATTGACCTCTCAGAGGTCTTGTACAAGACCTTCCGTATTGTTCATCGTATATAAATATATGAAAAATAGTGCGGAATTAAAACTTTTCATAAACATTTGCATAGTCTTTAAAAACTCTTTCATATAAAACTTATAGGAAATACTAAGTCTCATTTCATCAAATCTTAGACACAAGAGTAATTTAGGACACGGCCCATACTCAAGAAATTAGTACTACGAAGTCAATTACAATACTTCAATAAGAGAAATAAAAGACATCTATGCCCTCGGGTCAAATGAGGACATACTTCAACTTGCTCAAACGATCCTATACTGCAAGCTTAGCTCCCAAAAACACCTTCATCGATAGATCACTTTAGAGAAAGATAAAAGCATGAAATTAGTACAAACACATGTACTAAGTTTAACATAATGCATAAAAGTCAAGAAAAAAGACATTTATTGGAAATATGCATCTTTTGATGTAAATATCATATCATAAACATAAGAACAACATTTAACACCTTAGAAACACACAAGAGATCATATAAACCATTTATAACATTATTAGAAATATTACACTAAACTAATTCAGTGTACAATGAACTCCTTCACTGTAACAGTGGAGTTTCATAATTTCACCTTAGACACTTTATAACATGTAGTTCCCTCACAAAAATATATCCTAAGACTCACTGAAGTCAGACAAAGAGAGACCTCCCATACACTCTCTCTAGGCACATCAATATGATCCTTAAGAACACCTAGAATGAGATACACACACTTATAATACACTAACATATGAACATGAGATTCTCCTACAACAGGTGATTCTAAGTCTTACTTGAGTGAGTTGTGAAGCGACCCCCCCATACAATCCATTTCACACACATTTACAATATTCTTTAGACTACCTAGGATAATCATTCTCACTTAACACAATAACATTCATAGAATATGACATTCACCTACCAAAGGTTATCAAAAGACCTACTCAAGTAAATCAAGAAGATAATGTCCATGTTTGACCTCTTCAATATTACCTAAGTAATCCTTTAGACTACCTAAGTTTTGATCTTGTATACATAATCAACCAACTTTCTTAACTAGAGTCATTGTTAAGACTTATCTAGGTAAGATACAAAGTGACCATTCCTATGCCCCTTCACAACTTAACTAGATAACCGTTAACTACTCTAGATAAGTACTTATTCATTTAACATGCTTTCTTAACTTAAGTTATTACATTCATTAGTTCATTTAAGTCTCATTCATCACATAAGGACATTCAAGTAATGGTCTTGGAGAAGACTCTAGGGGCTCTCACTAACATCTTCAAAGCCTATTGTGCAATGTGTATATAGCGTCCCATACCACCACCTAAACTTCATAGGACTCGTACAATACTTGTAGATATCCTATATGATGAGAATATGCAATAACTTATACAGACCATGGTAGCAAAGCATGGAATCCGGAGTTGTAACCTACTACGATGGAGGGTATTCTACTTGCCAGTGGTAGAAATTAGACACATCCCATGTAGGCACATGGTTAAGGAATATGAAGGGCTTAATGTGTACTCTAGTCTCGTTCTTCACTAGATATACTTCCCAAACCATACTCACTCTGTGCTAGCCTTTGTTCTCGTAACGTAATTTACCTTAAAGGTTCATGCAAAGGGGTTTCATATAAAGTTCATAACCCAATCACATTCACCCTACCAAAGAGGTCCCCCAAGGCTACCTTACAATTGCGACAAAGATAGCTCTAACGACTTTCCTTAGGATGATATAATGTTGTTCCAGCCGACCAACCATAAGTCCATCATTCATTACAAGAAGGATACCATTATGAATTTTGACTTTAATGTTCATAACCTTACCACTAAGTTCAAGGTTTCATATCAAGGACCTTCTTCACATCATTCAAGGTCTCCTATCATTCATATATTCATGACTAAGAAGCTTTAGCATCCTAAGTCAAGATATCTCATATTCACATTCATACATGTATCAAGTAAGAGACACAAGTCTATTAAAATAAGACACCACATACTTCACTTTCGCACATATAGAATATCATTCTAGAAGCACATATTAGTAACCATAATCATCTATAAGTCATCCTATACACTACTATAACATCATCAATATAACCATCGTAGAATCATATAGTCAATTAGAAAAATCATTCATCAACTCTAATACAACACAAATATAAGGATATAGTCATAGTGTAACATGATCACCTCACAACATCAATAGGAGAACACATACCTTTATATTTTCACATGTAGAAGAACATGATCATACTTCACTTAATCAACTATACACATCATCATAATACTTGAGATAGTGCCGACAAGGCCATGATCATCATAGTATATAAAGTAATGCCGACAAGGTCACATCAATCACATATCACCGCCACCATAAGTGGACCATACCAATCACAACATAATACAAAAGCTACATTACTTAAAATATGGAGAATTAGGGTAGCGTACCACCAATCCATTCTCACCACTTTCAGTCCAAAGAAAAATCATCCAATTCAATACTTAAGGCCCTTAGTGATACGCTCAAACTTACATCTCAAATAAAAAGTAAAGCGGTCGTATCAAGTAAAGAACCCAACTAATGAGGTTGGGATCGTTCCAATGAGGAAAATTGTTCAGACTTAACTTTAATCTATTATTACTATTATTTAGTCAATGATTTCCTTAGAAAACAAACGACAATAAAAAAGTTTTTTTTATTTCTAAATTAATAAAGATAACTTACTAAATTAAAGTAATAACTAATAGATTCAAATCTTGGAGTTTAATCAATTAATCAAAGTAACTAGGGTTTAAGTGTTCCCACAGGTTCCTAACTTGATAATTCTAACTATAACAATTCTTTCCTAGTATCTTGCATGCAAAGTGATAAGCTATGTATTTATAAATCATGGTCCGGCATCTAGAAAATTTCACTCCGCACATTGGTCCGGCTACGTGTGTTGCTTTGCTAACCCTTACCTTTACCTCATATTAAGCATTGTATTCGATATTTGACTAAGTAATTACCTCGTACCAATCAACACTAGCTTATTAGATAGTATACACTAAATCTATGTGGATAATTCTTTTTTCCTATTATCTACCTCCTTAGTCCGGCAAGTAGCATATAGGTGAGTTCTCACGTTGGCCATCCGTTAAAAAGACTTCTAAACGAAAGAATAATTAATACATGCAAGACACTATTCTAGAATTATTATTTTAGTTAGGTTTTACCTCATTATTTGCCCATGGTTCCCACAACCCTAGTTATGGAATTTAGTTACCCATAATCATAATCACAATATTCATATATTTAATATATTGATTCATGCACTTTATTTTATGAGAAATAATAAAATCCAGAAGTTTACTTGATTAATCAACAAAAGCACCACCATAAATTCCAGAAAAAGTGTCCGAATTATTGAAATTAATCGAGGACTAAAGATTCTCCAAAAGTATAACAATAAAAAAATCTAATATCCAAGAGTATACTAACAAAGAGTCTAACCCCAAAAATGAGGTTTTTCCAACTATTTATAAAAAACAAAAACCTAAAAAAAGAAGGACTCTAATTGCTGAAAACCTATCAAAACGTGTCAAGTGGACAGACCTCGTGACGGGCCGTCGTGGTCACGACGGGCCGTCATGGTCACGACGGGCCGTCATGGCCTCCGTCATCCTATACTTCACCAATTCTTCTGCTACTTTCTTTATTACCCTTGACGAATAGGTGTGACAGATCGTTCCAAGCACGACGGTCCGTCGAGGGTCTCCGTTCCATAACAGTAGGACTTCTTGGAATTTGGGTACTGGGACTACTCTCTGATTATCACGACGAACCAGCAGGACAGACCGTCGTAGATATGACGGTCCGTCATGAACTTCGTAAT
The DNA here is from genome assembly GCA_027704765.1 of Solanum habrochaites. Classification (NCBI taxonomy): domain Eukaryota; kingdom Viridiplantae; phylum Streptophyta; class Magnoliopsida; order Solanales; family Solanaceae; genus Solanum; species Solanum habrochaites. The sequence goes on along the minus strand of JAKWJA010002489.1, from coordinate 45,363,572 downwards.
CCCACACATAGGTTAGACTTCCCTATTTCCTTCAGCAACTTCACTACGATGCCACCTACGGACCGTCACAGGCTTGACGGACCGTCACAAGCTCCGTAGGGGGTAACTTTTCTGCATTTCTAGCTCAAAAACTTCCGCGTTCATCTTTAGACAAATTTCCTTCAAATAAAGAGAAACTTAAATAAAAATCAATACAAAAAGGCTTTTGGACACACTCTAAACTTAAGGAAAAAAGCATTAAAAATACCATGAAACCACGGTATATCACTTACCCATGGCCATGAAGAACAATTCAATACAAAGACCATAATACTCAATGAATCTAGGTCAATTGAATTTAAATTTATCAATCTAAGAAAATCTATACATCAATTGATACAATAATTACATCATTCAATAGCCCATAGAAAACTACACTAGAATTCATAAGCATTAAGTCAATATCAAGTAACCCATAAAGTAGTGAAAAACTAGGGTTCATCAATTACATGGGTTCATAGGTTAATTGAATTAAAATCATATAACAAACAACAATTCAATAATTATTCAATGATTTAAAACCTTTAATGCAAGAACCCATGGATAGATCATAAAATTGGACAAGTTCATCTTTGAAAACATTAGAAATTTCTTTGAATTTTGGTCTCCTTGATGAATAGTTTCAAGGATAAAAAACCATACCTCAATGATGTTAATCCACCAGTATGATGAAGAATCACCAATCAAATCTCCAATCCAATATCTTCCTTGAGTTTTGGCTTCAATGGAGTTCTAGAGAATTTCTAAGAGAATTTAAGTTTTGATTTTGAAGAAGGAATTCATCTAGGAATTTAGGACTTATAAACCTACTTAAAATACATAAATACCCCTTAGTATCCACCTTATTTTGAAGTCTGGTGAATTTACAAATTCAATCTTGGATTAATAGTGAACTACGCACGAACACAACTCAAAGACAACTTGCCAAACGACTGGGCGTCAATCAGCAAACGGACCGTACTGTCCTTCGTCGATTAGTTCAACGAATAGCCATTGGGAGCTTGATTTCCCTAGGCTAAGTCTTGACCCATGCCTCCATCGATAGAGCGTCGACCAGACAACGAGCCATCGTTTCCTCAGTTGATTGGGTTGGTCTAAGACAACCTTTGGCATAAATTAAGATCCTTTCACAAGGACCTTTGGATGGTCCTTTTTGGTATTGATTTCCGGGATGAAGTGTCGGTTCTTTTGCGTTTCCAACCCCGAATATTTGCTATTAACATAATTTAGTGACCCCTCCCTCATCAATTTCATCAATAAATAACACGTATAACTTGACGAAACATGCTAAGACACACAAGGTCATTTCAAGGCAAACCTTTCGAACGTCATGCACGTTTGACCTCCAAACTTCATGAAACTTGACACACTGCCTATAAACACTATAATAACTCATATAAGGACCTCATTAACTCATGAAAAAGACATATACTCACACAACCACACATGAGGCACATAGGTGACTTATTCGTCAAACGACTTGATCGTCCCTTAACGTTTGACTTCCAATGCACCTAAAACTATAGACACTGCCTCAATACCACATTATAAGCCAATTTAGGAACTTAGACACTCATGAAAAACATGTTTGGCTCTAGATTCACCTAATTCATTTTTTAGGTATTGCAATCTCCCCCACTAGGACAACATTCGTCCTCGAATGACATTTTCCACTCTCCGAACCCTTTCCAAAATAGGGATTCAGCTAAAAACCCATAACCATACCATATATCACGTTATACAATACAAAAATCTAGGAAAACATCAATTTTTCACATAATAAAAAAACTCACAACACAACAAGAAACTAGAAGATACTCATATCCTTCATTCCAACTAGAAAAGACTCATTTTATATTCATTATCATGCTCATATACATCAGTTCTGACCACATTACAACAATTTTAAACAAAAGTATGAATTAGTCAGTTTTAGAAAAATCTCATAGTGAGAAGGCAGCCTTGACGTGAATTTTGCATTTTTTTTAAAAAAGAAATGCAATATTAGGCCAATTGATGATGGGTACATGCTAATATGCAAATAAAACCATAATAAATACATTTTCAAACCATATTAATTACTTCACATAAAATTCCAACATGCCAGGACCAATAACATTTTCAATTTCACAAGACTCCTCAACCACAATACAAACATGCACAAGCAACAAGCTTCTATGACTTTTTAGCCCATCTACTTTCCATACTCCCCCAATTAGAAGGAACTCATAACACTAAAGAGATACAAGAAGCTACCATCATCATCATCACACTCATCCGGCCTTGCTCTTGTAGTCCGGAGCGCATAGAAATGCCTCTTATTTGGAGCAGCATCAGTTTGGAAAATTAGAAGCAACTTGCTTATCATCTCTAGTAGGAAAATCCCTCACATTATGTCCATCTTTACCACATCCAAAAAAACTCCCGGTAACCCATAGACATTCCCCATAGTTCTTGTTTCCGCAAGTAGCACATGTAGGCTTTGCATTTTGATAACCACCAATAAGTCCATCTTGAGTTTGGAGCCCCTTCTTTTTTACACCTAGTTGCCTTTAGATGCACTTGAAACCATTCTTTTTTCCAATTTTTCTACATCTACCCAAGTTTTAAACTCCTCCATATTGGAACTGAGCATAATACAGCCACCATGAGGCCTATCTAAGTCATATCAATCATGTTTCATGAATAGTACCCACATTCTTCTTTCTCACTGCGCGGAGCTCGTCGACCCCGGTCCAAACCTACCATCGAGTCTCATCCCTAGAAATTATTCGACCCACTAAAGAGGATCAACCTATACAAACCTAGAGAACTTCATCGTATTCCCTCAACACTCAATTGCCGTTGCTTGATATTGATAAACTCCTCTACCCCTTCACCTCCCCTCCTAATCACGAGGAAAAGTACGTTTCTAGAAAAAGCCTTTCCTTAATTCCTTCCCCTAATAGGACCCACCCCCGACTCACCGGCAATATTTTGCTTTCCATTGAGTGTACCATCCATTGAGAAAACATCCCTACTGATAACAATTCTACTCGTCCGCCTTCCTCCGTAATAGTCCCCCCTATGAACTCAACACCTTGTACATCCCAATCTAGAACTCTTGGGTTATCCTCCCCCTACTCCGCCCTTAAGAGCCAAGAAATATAAGTGAGGATTCATCCCAACAAAATCTCTCACGTACTGATTTTTCCTAGTTCTATCCACCACATCACTCTATACTAAGCATAAGCCATCATTAACAACACGGGTATCAAGCTTCCGGCTCAAGTAAGTAAGCCTCTCTATTCTCATTCTCCCCATTTGTCATTTTCGGAAGTAACCACGTGAACATCATTACCTCCACCCACAAGAGGGATTTTATCACCCCTTTGAGAACCTTGAGCACCTGAAGAACTTTCTCAACTTGAAGGAGGATCTCTCATTCTCCTTACCTCGGGCCACCTGGCCCAATATCCCCCGCAACCAGCCCTCCCCGTCACACCTATTGTTTAATGGCCCCCCCTTCCTTTATCAAAAGTAGTCTTTAGCGGGCCTGCCCTAGCCTTTCTAACCGTCTGGCGCTATTTGCCTTCGTACTCAATAACGGGGTTCGATCGAACGCAACATCGTGAGGCTACATGTCTTCGGGTCAGGCCGGTGAAGAACGGCAACGAAGCCGTTCAGGACGGAGAAAGGCCAGCTCGCGAAGCTTTTTTGGCCTCACCGGTCAGGCAGACCTCAAAGTCTACTATATCTCAAACTCCGAGTCGGTGAGTTTCTTCTGCCTTCCTCCCTGCACAGAATCAATCGAGCAGGATATTATGACTAGGTCCTGGGCACTGATGGCGTCATCCGGCAACAACACACCCGGTGCGGATGGTCGTGCGGGGAATCTTGGCCTCGGCTGTAGGGAAGCTCCGCTACCATCATACCTCGCGAGAGTATCTTCCCCGCCCACATGAACCCCAGCTCGAATGCAGGGCAGTGAGACCCCCTAGTGTTGCCCACTCTTTTCTCCGTAGGAACGCAGCCCCAAAAACGACACCACTACTATCAGCTTTGTTCCGGCAGGGCGGGGGGAAGGTAAAACAATTCAATCGAACGTACTACGATTAGGCGATACCTGAGCTAGTCAGGAATGTGGGGGGACGTCCGGATCCCATCCGGAGTGGACACGTTTAGAGACCTCCGTGTCGTGGAAGGCTCAAGCCCGCGATGATCGCTACGAATACGTAGCCATGGGGGTCCGGACGACAGGGAGGTGACGGGACTGGGGGGGGGCGGAGATAGAGGAATAGAGGGGGGGGGGGTTTTGCCTGATTTTTCCCTTTTTTCCGTCGCCTCTTCGATCTCTACCTAGTCTGGACCTCTCCTTCCCTCTTTCCACAAACCAAGAAAAAAAAAGAAAAAAAAAGAAGAAAAACAGCAACGAGAAAATACACCTTGGCTCTAATGTATCTTTCCGCGCTTTCTTGTCTTTCTCCGGTCCCTTCTCTTTCGTCACTTACTCCCCCCTCTGGCGGCGCTCGCCCGACGTTTATCCCTAATTCATCGGGGTGTTCCCTCCCCGGGCTCCCCTCATTGCTCACCGCTTTGCACTTAGGCTCCTCGCCTCCCTCCTTCGTACATCTTCTGGCTCCTCTCCTCTCCCGCTCGGTGTTCCCTCCCCTCCTTTTTTTTCTCGGTCCTGGGTCCCCCGTCTTGCTACGTCATCCATTTAACCCCATTCACACACTCCTTCGCTGTAATCTCCACCTCATTCTCCAGGGGCTGCAGTAATTCACCAACTCCTGGCTCCTTCTTCCTTTTCCCTCCCCCTTGCTTCCTCCTCGTACTCTTCTTACCTCTTTCTATCCTTTCCGCGTCCTTGCTCCTATCCCTCCTTTTCGCTCCCTGAGCTTTACTCTGTCCCTATCCTGGACCTCTCCCCGAATTCGCCCTTGCGTTTTTATGCTATTCTCTTGTTCCATCCTCCGGGGACCCATTCTGCGCTTCTTCTCTTGCCTCCCCTCTCTCTCGTTCGTCTCTTCCTTCGCCCCTTTCCCTTTCCCTTTGTCGTCTCACCATTCCCCCTCGGTCTGCTTTGATGCTTCTGCTTCTCTTGGTCCTCCTTCCCCCCTTCTCTCCGTTACCTCTTCTTCCGCCGCCACTTAGATCCTTTGACCCTTCTTATTCCATTCTTCTTCAAACCATGTTGTGGTAATGAATGAGTTGGGGAAGTATAGGCGGGAGGGAAAAGAACTGGGGAGTCTGTACGGAAGGAGTCTGTAGGAGCCGAAATGTAGGGTAAAAAAGTCAGGGACACAGAAGGGAGATGGGGGGATGCGACAAAGGGACAGTGGGGGCGGGAGAACGCGAAGTAAGGCAAAAAAGATGTGGGAGTGCAGTGCGCGGGGTGGTGAGAAGAAAAGGAGACGGGAGTGACGAGCGAGGAGAGGAAGGAGGAGGGGGTGAGGGGTGTGTCGAGAGGGGATAAAGAGCGTGTGAGGGGAGAGACATGTCGGGGAAGTGGAGTGCTGAAGAACTTTCTCACTTGAGGAGGAATCTCCTCCAATTCTCCCTTACCTCTTCCAACCTTCTACGTCTTACCCAGCCATCCTTCTAGTATTGCATCTTCCTATAAACAGCAAGAAACCATAACAAAAACAGTACTCATTACCTTTTACTCATAACGACGCACAACAAAGGAGTAGAAAAGGACAAGGGCAACTCTAACTCGTCCTATAGGCTCTCACCCATACATGTGTCACGACTCACATCGATGGTCAAGACTCTAATAGACGTGACTTGATGAAACTTTTTTGATTCCTAAGACCACTTTCATAACCTATGCCCTGATAGGAAGCTTGTATGAACAACATCTATACCCTAGAATTTATGTCATTCCATAGATCGTGGACCCGCGTACTTGACCTCTCGAAAGTCTTGTACAAGCCCTTCCATATCGTTCATTTTATATAAACATATGAAAAGTAGTGCGGAATTAAAACTTTTCACAAATATTTGCATATTCTTTAAAAATTCTTTCATATAAAACACATAAGGAAATGCTAAGTCTCATTTCATCAAATCTTAGACACAAGAGTACTTTGGGACACGGCCCATACACAAGAAACATAGTACTACTAAGTGTATTACAACACTTTAATAAAAAAATAAAATACATCTATGCGGTTGAGTCAACTGAGGCCATACTGCAACTTGCTCAAAAGATACTATACTCCAAGCTTAGCTCCCAAAAGCACCTTCACCTATTAATCAATTGAGAGATAGATAAAAGCATGAAATTAGTACAAACACATGAACTAAGCATGACATAATGCATAAAAGTTATGAAAATGCACATTTATTGGAAATATACATCTTTTGATGTAAATATTATATCATAAGCATAAGAACAACATTTAAAACCTTATAAAAACATAAGAAATCACATAAACCATTTATCACATTTTTAGAAACATTATAGTGAACTAATTTAGTGTACAGTGAACTCCTTCAATGTTATAGTGAAGTTTCTTAATTTCACCTTAGAAACTTTATAACATGTACCTCCCTCACTAAAATCTATCCTAAGACTCACTTAAGTGATACAAAGAGATACTGCCCATGATCCTTAAGACTACGTATAATGAGATACATCTATAATACACCAACATATAAACATGATATTCTCCTCCAAATGGTGATTTTAAGTCTCACTTGAATAATATATGAAGCGACCGCCCATACAATCCCTTTGAGAAACACTTAAGAGATCCTTTAGAATACCTAGGATAGAATTATTCTCACTTAACACAATCACATTCATAGAATATCACATTCACCTCCCAAAGGTTATCAAAAGACCTACTCAAGTAAATCAAGAAGATAATGTCCATGTTTGACCCCTTCAAGATTAGTTAAGTAATCCTTAAGACTACCTAAGTTTGGATCATGTCTACATAATCAACCAACTTTCCTAACTAGAGTCCTTCTTAAGACTTATCTAGGTAAGATACAAAGTGACCATTCATATGCTCCCTTCACACAGTAACTAGACAACCCTTAACTACTCTATATAAGGTTCTTATTCATTTAACATGCTTTCTTATCTTAAGTCATTACTTCATTAGTTCATTTAAGTCTCAATTCCCACAAGGCATTCATGGGTCATGGGAGAAACCTAAAGACTTCTCACTAACATCGTCAAAGCCTATTAAAATTCAATGTCTAGATAGCGTCCCAAACCGCCCCTAAACTTCATAGAATCCTCTAACGACTATTAAGGTATCCATAGATAGAAATAGGAATAACCGCCATAGACCTAGTATACAAAGAATAGAATTCGGAGTTGTAACCTACTCTGAGGAGGGTGGGCTACTTTCCAATGTAGAACTTTAGACACATGTAGCACATGGTTATTAAGGAATATTAAGGGGCGTACTTGTACTCTAGTTTTCAATTCCTTCACTAGAGCTAATTACGAAGCCATACTCACTCGGTGCTAGCCTTTGTTCTCATAGAGTAATTTATATTAAAGGTTCATACGAAGGGGTTCCATATAAAGTTCAAAACTCAGTCACATTCACACTACCAAAGAGGTCCCCTAGGGTTACCTTGAAATGGCGATAAAGATAGCTCTAATGACTTTACTAAGGATGATATGATGTCATTCCATACAACAAACCATAAGTCCATCATTCATTATAAGAAGGTTACAATTAAAACTTTCGACTTCAATGTTCATAATCATATCACTAGGATCAAGGTTTCATAAAAAAGACCTTATTAATCATTCGAGCTCTCATTTCATTCATACATTAAGGACTAAGAGGATTTAGCATCCTAAGTCAAGAAATCTCATATTCACATTCATACATGTATCAAGTAAGGGACATAACTCTACCAAATAACACACCACATACTTCACTTTAGCAAATATAACAAATCATTCTTGAAGCACATAGGAGTAGACATTATCATCTATAAGTAATCCTATACACTACAATAACATCATCAATATAACCATCAAAGATTCATAATAAAAGTTTTTCCCCCCCCCCCCCCCCCCCCCCCCCCCCATGTAGGAATAATCATGCTCCACTCTAAGACTACACACATAAGGCTATCGTCATAGTCTACATGATCACCTAACAACATCATAGAAGAACACACATACTTTCACATAACACAAGTAGAAGAACACGATTATAATTCACATAATCAATAACACACATTATCATAATACTTCAAATAGTTCCGACAAGGCCATGATCATTATAGTACATAAAGTAACGATGACAAGGTCACATAATTCACATAGCACCGCCACCATAATTAGACCATACCAATCACAACATAATACACAATATACGTTGCTTAAAATAAGGAGAATTCGGTCATCATACCACCAATCCATTCTCACCACTTCAATCCAAAGCTAAATCATCCAATTCAATACCATAAGACCCTTACCCATGGCATGAACAACAATTCGATACAAAGACCATAATACTCCATGAATCTAGGTCAATTGAATTTAGATTTATCAATCTAAGACAACCTATACATCAATTGATACAATTATTACATCATTCAATAGCCCATATAAGACTACACAAGAATTCAATCAATATTCAATGATTTAAAACTTTTAATTCAAGAACCCATTGATATCATAAAATTGGACAAGTTCATCTTTAAAAACATTAGAAATTTCTTTGAATTTTGGGCTCCTTGATGAATAGAGTTTAAAGGATAAAAAACCATACCTCAATGATTCTAATCTATTAATTTGATGGAGAATCACCATTAAAATCACCAATCCAAGATCTTCCTTCAGTTTTTGGTTCAATGGAGTTCTAAGAGAAATTTCCTAAGAGAATTTGGGTTTTGATTTTGAAGAATGAATTTATCTAGGCATTTAGGACTTATAAACCCACTTAAAATACCTAAAATACCCCTAATCAACCTCCCTTTCTCTTATTTTGACTTTGGGCGAATTTACCAATTCACCCTTGCATTTACAATGAACTGCGCAGGAACACAACTCACACACGACTTGCCAAATGATGAGGCATCAGCCCACAAATGAACCAGTCTATCCTCAGTCGATGAGTTTAGAGATTAGAAATTGGGATATTGAGATACCTAGGCTAAGTATTGACCTATTCCTCCCATCGACGGGGATTCGACTGGACAATGAGCTGTTGTTTGCCCCTGTCAATTGGGCTTGCCCAAGACAACCTTTGACTCAAATGAAGGTCATTCCTCAAGGGCTCTTAGAAGGTCCTTGGGGATGTTTGCCCGGACTTTTTTAACCCAGATATGTTCTTATACAAGTTTATGAACTCCCACATCAATTTAATCCAAAAAGAACACGTAAAACTCGACGAAACATACCAAGGAACATAAAGTCGTTTCAAGGCAAATGTTTTGAACGTTATGGACGTTAGACCTCCAAACTTCATGAAACTTGAAACACTAACTATAAATACTATAATAACTCATGAAGTACCTAATTAACTCGTTAAATACACATATAGGCACATAACCACACATGAGGCACATAGGTGACCTAGTCATTGAATCTCTTGGTCATCGCTTGGCATTTGACTTCCAATGCACTTAAAACAATAGACACTACCTCAATACGACATTATTAGCCAATTTAGGACCTTAAAACCTCATGAAAAACATGATAGGATATATATTCACCTAAGTCATTTTTGAGGTATTACATCGACTCAGTTTAATTATAGCGCAGCCTATGTTTGGTCGTGTACAATTCATGACATACAACAAACTTCCCTATACTCTAGCATAATCCTATTGAGAGTCACTTTCACATTTATTCTTATCAAGATTATGTTCAACATCAAATTAGGTCTTTGCCTTTTACAATTTAAGTCTTCACCTTTTCACGTAACTGTTCAAATATAATGAGCTTGAGAACAATGCTAGACCGATATTAGTTTTGGTGATATCCTTGATTCCCCCAATATAAAATCGGCACTCTTATCTTCATCTCAACTTACTAGCGGAGCATAGGCTTAGCAACTTTACAATGGCAATGTTTTCGTGCTCTTTATCAACCATGTTTATCCATATATGAAAGGCATACAATGACTTTCTAATTCGGAAAGTATCTTTTAATATAAACCATTTAATCACATTCCGTTGATCTAATACCTTTTGCAATTGAACATGGTTTAATAAAAGTTTTCTTTCTATTGTTTTTGTACTTGTTTTAATCCATAAAGTGACTTAACAAGTTTGCATACTTTCTTAGAACTATGAAGCCCTAAAACTATTTGTAGCACCTCTAAAATAACCTAGGTAAAACTAGAGCCTAATACGTGTGTCATGAGGTTTTAAAGTCCTAAAATGGTTTATAATAATATTTTGAGGCAGTTCCTAAAGTTTGGAGGTGAAACATCAATGACGTTTAAATGATTTATCTTGAAACTTGCTTGTCTTTTAAGGTGTACCTTTGCATATTTTACGAGCTCATTTTGGTTGAAATTAATGTGAAGGTCCCGAGCTGTATTTTAAACTAGTTGAATTAAGGTTTGTACATGTCCCGAGAAGACCTCCCCAGGACAACTAAGGGTCCCCTTGGATGAGTAAACCCTTGTGAGCAAACATGTCCAAAAACCATCCCAACCCAACGAGATGCAATTCGAAGCCCCTCATTAAGGGTGTAGGTTGATACTTAGTTTTTTGGATGCTTAATCTTCCAATTAAAGGTTTTAAGACCAGGGAACCCTCTAGAAGTAACATGGCATAGTATACCTCTCGGAGGTCTTATACAAGCCATCGCTTCTCAAAGATTAAAATTAACTAAACAATTTATTACTTTCTTAGCACAATATATGCTAGAACATCACTTTCATATTATATAAAATATCATAATACATATTTAAAGACTCTACTCTGTTTTTTCCACCCTAGACTTAACATCATAAGAGCACTTTAGGGGCACGACCCTTAAAACATATTACATAAGTACAATATTAAAGGACTTCACAGTAAACAATAAGTAGGGAATCCTTGTAACTTAACGACCCCTCTCCTTGAGCTTGGAAATCACATATAAAGATCCTCATCATTTAAATACATCATTTAATCATCCATAACCTATACTTTTTGTAAAAAGTAGAAAAGAATGGAGTTAGTACAATAATGCACTAAGTATGGCAACCATGCAAAATCATGTATTTTAAAGGGACATTTTTCTTTAATTCATACTTCATGCCTTTTTGTGAAAGTTTCACAAAACCTTTATAAAATAAGCATTATATCATTTACATACTTCAATGTCTAAATGGGTTCATTACTTCCACCTATCCTAAGTAACCTCCATTAGGTCATCCTAATTAGAGTCTTATTGATTTACTTCCATTGTCCATTTTATTTTAGGGAAACTATAGCCTTAAACGACACTAAGACAAATGGTGATACTTGAATTTTGTGTTTGTAGAGCCTTCCATACACAATGGAATGCATTCTTCCCTAGCCAAGGTAAGAACATTAACATGAAATAGCCCATAGTAAGTGAAGTAACTTTCTAGATCCTATGGTGGCAAGCATATTTATTGAACTTAGAGGTAATATGTGGACCCACCCTCTTTTATGCCAAATGGGGAATTATAGTTATTCACTTATGGAAACCCTCTTCATGCCTATTGAGACATTGTTGTTATCCACCTCATGAGAATTATGGTGAACTACCTTCCTACAATGGGAAAAGACACCCCGTATCTTCAAGTTCACTCGGTGCTAAGATAAGTTCCCTTTTTATTAAAAAGACTTTATTAACTCTATCTTGTAAAATTAGGCTTAGGAGAGTCATCTCATTATATGCTTAGATCATAGGTCATAAATGAGAGTTCATAAACCTAAATCATATGAGGGAAACCTTCACATGAACATAAAATATGGTGTACAATATCTATGCTTTAAGGGTACACCTTGATCACAAAATTCCTTCAAAGCCCCTCTATTGACTAGATATTCATAGATGTGTTTGATTTAATACTTATATGTGATCAAAACATTTCACATAAAAACATTAAATGCCACCATGTTCATATATCACTGCATAAGTCGCTAAGAGTAACTAATATTACCAATGCTTTCATATTACACTTTAAGACAACTATGCACCTTCATATTTCCTTCATCATATCATAGACTTACATCATAGCATATTAGTCCCATATTCATAACATAAAAAAACTTTTTCCAAAATACATTCTTTTTGCATGTACATAGAAACCAAACTAGGAGCTATCCTATCACGGACAACCTGTGCAAGTCACAGACAAGGTACCATACCCTTTCCCATTCTAGTCCACCTACAATCATCCTAGTTTAAGCAATGCATAACATACTTTCAAAAAAAAAAAAACTTTATTTACCTTAAATTATAGTATAGAACGTTTTTTTAGTCAATATGAGAAACTCGGTCTTAGACACTCCAATGACCCTTTTGCTATATTGCAAGCATGCATAATGGTGTGAGTTGTGTGTACTTGGTTAACTGATTACATATGGCTATCAATAAAACATTGAGGGATGCCCATCTTTTATGACTGCAATGCACAACTAATCATAGACCCACACAACACAATTTAGCATAGGAGCAAGAATAACTTCTATTATGCTTTAAAACTCCCTAAACATTATGTATTCAACAAATTCCCATATGGATACATGGTTAGGGTTTCATCAATCCATAACACGTCCTTAATGGAAGCACCTACCTACACATGATCCTTAAATAACCATCTTACAATGCTTTTATAACACTAGCTACATAACCTAGATTTACTACTAGATAGAAGACTAAGCACAAGTTACACATAGTGTGATCATCATAACCACACACTAATATATTCATCAGTTTGAATTAAGGCCATAGTCAACACATATATATAATGAAAATAAAACAAACACTGCCACCATAAGTGGACCATACCACACAATGACATACAAGGACAGTTCTATCAACAACACTATAGAAAAGTGGAGAAGTAGAGGAGTAGAACAATAGAGCAATTCTTACCAATCCATTAGCCTTTGATAATCATTGAAGAATAATAATTTTTAATAACAAATTCATGTATAGGGAAGTAGCTACATTACAAAAATCATATACAAATTCATGCATAAGTTACTACAAGACCATTGCTACAACATCAATTCCATACATCACATATATACTAGAAATTAGCGAGTTTCGACTCAAAAAATTTTCCTAGTCTTGTCCATTCAATAATATTTTATCAATAATAACATTGAGGGTAGTTCTAAAAAGATAGACATCATGCTTAAACGTGATTCATCCTACCTAGAATATAAGATCACATCATATACATCACTAAATCACGTCTATGCTAGAAACAACTAATCAATCCTTTACTAATTCATTGAGATCTATTATGTTTGGGAATCATTAACCCGAATTAATCATCACATCACACATGTATGAAGTAGCTAAGACATTCCAACATAATCCACGTCACAACAACCATCCTAATTTCAAGATACAAGTTACTACATATAGACTTCCTTATATCATTATCAAACCTTCAAACGTTACCTTCATGGCTCATTCCTCATAAAAATCATCCAGAAATGCACATACTAAACAATAATTACAAGCATTTAAACATAATTGGGGGGGAATCAATTCGATATACTGAGATCAAGACATAAAGCCATACATAGACTAAAATCAAGCTTGTGAGGAAGCATGGTTTCATGCATCAATTGGATTGAAAATTACGTCCAGATCATTATATAATCATCAATGCATTAATATTATGCTTTTGAAATCAATTTGAGAAAGAACTCATGGCTAGATTGAAGAAGAAGAGATTTAATCATGGAACTTCTTTGAATACTTATTAACTACGAATGAAGGATCACCATAACTTTATGAGATGAAGAACCCACTAAAAATTGGTGAAGAACACATGGAAATCCCATCTACAAGCTGACCTTGAACTTCACTTTCAATGGAGGTTTCTAAAGGGGATATTTTTGGGAGAGAGAGGTTTTGATTTTGAATGGAATTGGATATGGGCATACATCACAAGACTTACTCAGTATCCTTCACAATGCCTTGATCAAGGTATTACCATAAACCTCAAACTTAAAACAAAAATGGTAATAGCATCATATAGTATTAACCAACATAATAACAAGACCAATTGAATCATTATACAAAAATCCCTAACTAGTTCATCACCTAGAATTAGAGACATAGATCAAGAACTAGCAGAATAGGATTACAATGTGTCAAAATGTAATCACAGTTATCATAATAACAACATAGTATAATAATTTACACACTAACCTAGCCAATTGAATCAATACTATAAAATCCAATTTAGGATCACAACCTAGGTAAAGGGGAATAAGTCATCTTCTACAATTGAGACCAATATATCAAGAAGTAACATAATTAAGTCAGAATACATGTTAGTATACTCATAATATCGAAATTAAATCATAAGTTAAGCAATCCACAACATCAATATCGTATTGGAAGAAACACTTAGAACTCAATTTTTTGAAATTAATTTGGAGGAACCCTTTGGCAAAAGAGATCACAAAGGTGAAAGGAATCTCATACCTTTATTATTGATGAAGTTTGATGGAGAAACTTTGATATCTAGAAGCCCTATAACCCCTTCAATTTGACCTTCTATGGTGGTATTCTACTTGGGAGAGAGAAAGAAGAGAGAAGGAGGAGCTATTTGGGAAATTATGAGGGCTGAGGTTAGTTTAATTAGGTTAGGGTATTTATATAGGTTGTTAATTAACTTAATTAGACCTACCTTAACTCCTAAATAATCAAATAACTACTTAATTAATGAATTGAACTCACTTAAAATCTAGCAGCAAACCAGTGGTCTCACAGACGAGACCACATTGATGCCTCATTTTTCAATCGACGGACCAAGGTACCAACTGTCCTTTTGGTCCATTTTAAGTTCATAGACTTTTCAAATTATAGCATTCGACAAAAATATAATTTTCCATAGACGAAGGCAATCTATGCCCCGTCGATTGGACCATGATACGTTGGTTGCATCCGTTGGTGGACACTGCCTTGGGCAACTTTTGCCCCAAGTTGCAAGGGTCCTCCTTAAGGACCCGTGGTTGGTCCTTGGGGAGTTATACTCGGATATTTCGAATATAAACTAACTATAATACATGTTAGACACCCTTTAACCAAAATGCATCTTTTTTTGACTCCAAAAACTTAGTCAAATAGGCAAAGATACACTAGCACCTCATCCAACTAGTTCCAAGACGTCATGGATGTTCCTTGACGTTTTGATTCCTAAAATTTCTATATGACATATATTCATTATTTATGACCTTAAAACTTTGTCCAAACCTTTTTGCACCTAGGTTACGCTCTAGAACACAACTTAGATTTTTGGAGTGTTACATCATCCTTGTGAAATCCCTCAAACCGGAGGCCATGGTACCAACATATATTGGATTCCAAAGAAAAGGAAAATTACATTAGCATTTAATCTTTCCTATTTATAACTGTTGCGCGCTTCACAATTATGAATAAGAATCTACATAGATATGGTTAAGTGATACATCGACTTCTAAAAATATTCAACCTCATGCTTTGATACCAAGTTTGTCACACCCGGGGAGCACCCCTATATGTACCCGATGTCGTCGTCCTCATCGAGGACTAAGACTAGCCTCTTAGTTTACATTATTAGATTGATAGGTTAAAATGTGGAAAAATATTAAAATTTTACTTTTATCTTTCTTGGGTTTTACATAGACCTGTCGCATACACATAATATACATATACATATCGAGTATACTTAGAACCTTCGTATAAGAAGATTATATAGTCTTCTACTTTTATTGCACACATATATATAAGATTAAGATAGTCTTAAAACGGAATATCTCATCTCATAACCATCTAAATAAGAGTATAACTACTGGGCCTAACCCATACATCAATACAATATATGCAACATATAGGCTATACAATATTTAGTGTTCAAATGAAAGAAATGAACATATTATCCTTAAGAAAAAGCAATATCCGAAGCAAGAAAATGGCATTGTCCCTTGAACTGCTGAGGAATATCCCACCTTGGAGAGTGAGAATTCCTAAAGTCTTCCTTTCAACAATCATCTCAAAAGCCCTTTACGAATGGAAGCTAAAAGTTTTGCGAAAAAGGAGAACTGGGCTTAGCAATTACACGTTGTACTAAAGTTAGGACTATATGCACACACATAATGGAAATCAATCTAAATAGAAATTTCATTGAGTAGCAAATTACTTAGAAAACCTTAATGCAACATTAAAGAAACCATACCAATCAATAATACATATTCAATAATCATATCATTTACATAATAGCCCAACAATACTAAAGTCCCTAGTCAAGCGAAAATCCATAATTGACCATAATGGAGCACTATTACCCACACTTTATCATCAAGTTATAATGCCAACAAGCATGTATAAGAGTTCATAACATCATAACAAAAGCAAGAATATCATTCATGAACCATCATTAAGTCCAATAGTGCAATGACCAAGTAAAGTTCCATAACCTTACTCAATCAAGTAAACCTAACAAGAACCATAACAAATGTACAACTTTACATAGAATATCATTGCGAGTACATAGCTTCATACTTCAGCAATAGAGACCAAACACATGTTCATAAGTGAAACCAATATCATATAGTATCATCAACATATAAGATCATCATATACATATCATTTAAATTTATAAGCATATACATACATAAGAACATCCTTCTAAGACTTCCCTCAAGGCTAACTAGTAAAATGTATACATAGAGTCCCACCCCCTACCTAGACTAAGTCAAACCCCTCAAGTCATCCTAGTTATAGTCCATTTTATTACTTCATTTTACTTTCGAGAATATCTTGCCTTAACCGACATTGGCCACATGAATCAATGTGGAATCCAGTGCATGGAACCCTACACAGAAAGGTGGTGGAGTACTTGACAAGGTAGTACAAAAACATGAACATACTATCTACGTGGATTAACTAGCTAGTATTCCTATGGGGCTTATAATGCATATAGATATAGTTGGGACCCTCTTTATGATATATGCATTATAAGCTCCAATCTCTTAAGTACAATAGTGAACCTACCTTCCTTATGTGGGAATGAATACTCCTCACTCTAGTTAAGTCGGTGCTAAGATAGAATCCCTTTTGAAATGTCATTAATGCCTTTTTTAATCATCATAGCTTAATGTAGGTCATACTCTCTACTCCTTATATAATCATCATCATGATAACTTAATTTTCCTTTTTTTTTATCTATGAAATGTAATAATGAATGCTAAGAGGGTAGTTTTATTCCTCTTCGAGGACGACGAAACCGGTTACGTCTAGGGAGTACACCCTGGTCGTGAAAAACTTGGTATCGGAGAATGAGGTTGAAAGAAATCTTAGGATTGATGACTAATTAAACCACGCCTATATAGCGTCGTATTAATAAATGTGAAGAGCACCACTATAATGAGTGCGAGGCTATGTGATTCCTAAGAGAGTTCCACTTTGTTGATGTTCTTAAATTCATGCCTCTAGAGTTTTAACTCTACATGTCCTTATCTTTTTATCTCTTTCTTGTGCTTATTGTCAATTAATACAAGAAGGATTAATGACCAAAGGGTTGAGGAGAATGAAATTAGGCGGTTCCTCCTCTGGATCCTCAAAACCCTCAAACTCGTATTGAAGTAGGAGCTATGAATAATGTGGAGATTAGGGCAGCTATTAAAAGTTTGACCTAAGTGTTGGCCACTAAAAGTGACTTGGGATACTAGGGTGAAAGCGGATCACGATGCTAGCACCACCTCATCAAGGATAAGGGATTTCATAAGGATGAATCCCCTACTTTCTTTGGCTCCAAGGTGGAGGATAACCCGCAACAATTAATTGATGAAGTGTTCAATGAACTAGATTCTATTAGGGTGTCTTCTCAAGAAAAGGAAGAACTAGCCGCCTACCAACTCAGGACGTGGCTCGAATTTGGTATGAGCAATTGAAAGATGATAGGTCGTATAGACAAGGTCAAATTACTTGGGAGATTTCAAGATGGCATTCGTTGGTAGGTTCATTCCCTTTGAACTAAGGGAGAGGAAGATGCAAGAATTCATCAATTTATCCCAAGGGGGTACAACTGTGATGGAGTATAGTCTCAAGTTCACTCAACTATCTAAGTATGCTCCTACTATTGTGGTTGATTCTAGAGCCAAGATGAACAAATTTGTTATGCGGGTATCCGACCTTGTTGTGACAGAATGTAGGTCGGCTATGTTGATTCCTACCATGGACATCTATTGTCTCATGGTTCACGCTGAACAAATTGAGATGAAAAATCTTTAGCAATTTGGTAGGGAATAGAAGAGGACAAGGGCCAATGAAACAAATTCTTCTAAGACTAGGTTCGAGGTGCAAGATAATCCATGTTTCAAGAAGAGGTTTCCAAATTAAAGTCCTTCTACCGTTCCAATGGTCAACAAAGGTGAAGGGTCTACACCCAATCCTAAGGAGTAAAAGGTATTAATCCTTGTGTTGAGTGGTCTACTTGCACAAAATGTGGTAAAAAAAAAGAAGGCAACTTCCTCGTTTGCAAGAGTGGTTACATGAAGAGGGATTGTCCTATGATGAAGGCTGAAAGGATAGAAAATGCTCAATCACAAGAATGTGCTCCCGATCCCAATGCTTCTAAGAAGGAACGTTTATATGCTCTCCTCTCTAGGGGTGACCAAGAGGAGTCTCCCGATGTCATTACCGGTATGTAACAAGTGTTCTCTATTAAGGTCTATGCTTTACTAGATTCGGGTGCTACTTTATCATTTTTAACTCCTTTAGTACCTAGAGAGTTTAATATGTTACTCGATGTTATAATTGATCCTTTTTCATTTACAACTCTGGCGGGTGACTCTTTGGTGGCTAGAAGTGTGTTTAAAAGTTGTCCTATATCATTGCCCAATATAGTTACTTTGGTCGATTTGGTAGAACTTAATAGGGTTGATTTTGATGTCATCTTGGGTATGGATTGGGTGCATACACGCTTTTCTTCCATAGATTGTAGGACAAGGGTAGTCAAGTTCCAATTCCCAAATGAACCCATTTTAGAATGGAATGGGGGAGGGGGTAATTCAATCCCTAGAGGTATAAATATTTCATGTATAAAGTCTAACAAAATAATCTCAAAAGGGTGTCTCTACCATGTTGTGAGGGTTAAGGACCTTGAATATGAGGTTCCTCCATTAGAGTCAATACCCATAGTAGGGTATTTTTGAAAGTCTTTCACGATGATTTGACCAGAGTACCTGCTGGGAAATAGACTTCAGCATAGACTTGTTGGCGGATAATAAACCAATCAAAATCCATCCTTACCGGATGGCTCCGTACTAGTTGCAAGAACTTAAGCTTCAACTCAAGGATTTACTTGACAAGGGTTTCATAAGACCTAGTAGTTCTCCTTGGGGAACTCCGGTATTGTTGTAATGAATAAGGAAGGGTCCTTTAGAATGTGCATCGACTATCATCAACTCAATGATGTCACCATTAAAAACAAGTATCCTTTCCCTAGAATCGATGATTTGTTTGATCAATTATAAGGGGCAAGATACTTTTCCAAGATTGACTTGAGGTCGGGTTATAACAAACTAAGGGTGAGAGGGGAGGATGTCACATACGAGGAGCACCACCTAGACGTAACCGGCGTCGTTGTCCTCATCGAGGACAAAGACTAGCATCTTAGTTTACATCATTACATTCATAGGTTAAAATGCGAATTTTTTTTAAAAACATTTCTTTTATCTTTCATGAGGTTTACATAGAACTATCGCTTCCACTAATATAACTCATTCATATCGATTATATTTAGGCCTTCTTATAAAAAAGATTTACATATCTTAATACTTTTGATTGTACATATAGATATCATAACTAATATATATATATATATATTCTGATATATATATATCTTAAAGATATAACATAGGTCTTAACAACTAGATGTTTCATCTCATCAGCATCTAAAAAGAGTATAAAGATTGGGCCTAGATCATACATCAATAACACGAGCGCCACAATAGTCCTATGCCAATCTTTAAATTCAAACGAAAGAAACTAACATATTGTTCTTTAAGACAAGCACTTCTAAGATTCCCAAATAAACTTGGTGAACTAGATCCAAACATGGTTTTAATGATGGTATAAGGTACTAAATAGGTATATAATGTGGTAATTAGAATTTTCTAATGGTTTAAAGGAAGATGCATTGGAAGTTAACAACGTCAAGGGAATACCAAGAACATCAAGGACTAACTCACCTATGTGGTTTTCATATGTGGTTTTATGTGTTTTATGTGTGTTTTAATGATTTAATAAGGCCCTTAAATGACTTTATTACTATCATATATAGGAGTGTGTCCAATTTTCGTGAAGTTTGTCAGGTCAGTGTCCCAAGATTGTCCGTGACGTTCGAAAGTCCTTGCCCTTGACGACCTTGTGGTGGTGCCTAGGATTTTTTCATCGAGTTTTACTTGTTCGTTTGGATGAAATTTTTAAAGTGAGAGATTCTAAACTTGTATAATATCATGTTTGGGCTTTAAACGTCAGGGCAAACATCCCCAAGGATTATCCAAGGGTCCTTGAGGAAGGACCCAAGTTGGTGCCCAAGGCTGCCCAAACCACGGAGGCAATCAACGCCCAGTGGGTCAATCGACGCCTCGTTGGTAGGGTCTTGTCAATTTGGACATAGTATTGGGAGATAAGATACCGATCTTGAGTCTCTGAAACTCTCTACGGAAGGACATGATGGTCCGTTTATGGAATAACAGTCCGTCAACTTCCAACCATCGATGGGTCTCTCCCAGCGTGCAGTTCACTACAAAATGAGGGGCGAACTTGTAAATTCACCCCATGTCCAAATAAGAGGTTTGGAGGTTTTTAATGTGTCTTTTGTGTATTTTAAAAATGTATATGAGTCTTTAAAACTTAAAAGAATTCATTCTTCCAAATCAAAATCCTAAAATCCTAAAAAATTCCTTAAGACTCCATTGAAGCCAAAATTCAAGGAAGATCTTGGATTGGAGAATTGAGTGGATATTCTTCATAAAATTTAAGGATTAAAATCATTGAGGTATTATTTTTTATACTTTAAACTCTCTTCATTAAGGAGACCAACTTTCAATGATGTTTTCTAAAGTTTTCGAAGTTGAATTTTCAAATTTCATGATTGACCATGGGTTCTTGCATTAATGGTTTTTAAACAATGATTATGGATTGAATTTTCATTGTATTTAAATATTTAAAGTAAATATCATATGAACCCGTGAATTGGATGAACCCTAGTTTTTTACTAAGTTATGGGTTATTTGATATTGATCTAATGTTTTTGAATTCTAATGTAGTTCTATATGGGTTGTGGATTGGTGTAATAATTGTGGTAAATTGATATCTAGGTGGTGTGTTATATGCTGATATCTATTTACTTGACCGAGTTTCATGATTATTGCTACATGATATTGATTGTGTTATGGCCTATGGGCTAAGGGACTGCGATATCGAATTGGCTGCGTTAGCGTTGAATTGCCGTATTTAAGAGGATAGTGGTGGTAAGCTTCCCTATTCCTTATTTTATGTATTTATACTTCAATTATATTGTGATGGTATGGTCCCTATGTGGCGGTGTTTATGTGTTAGTATTTACTTTAAATGAAATTGTCTCTGCGTGCGTTATTTTAAGTATATGTATGATCATGGCCATGTCTACAACTACTTGAAGCAGTGATTATTTATGTATTTGATATGTGACGTATGACAATATCTATCTACATGTGATTAATGTTAAAGTAGATTTGTTTGTCTATGAAGTTATGCAGGGTAATCATGTAGACTATGACTCTGCTTTGGTTTGTGTATAGTCTTGGGTTGATGCTGGCTTCTTGACTATATGAGTCATGAGGGTTATTATGATGATATGTTCGTATCTAGAGATGAAAGAATGATAAGGCTTATTCTATGTTTTCTAGAAATGACATGTCTTATGAGTTAAAGTGAACGTATGTGGTCTCTGTCTTGGTGCAGTCTCCTTAGTCATGCAGTCAGAATGTGCCTATGTGATTTCCTTTACTTGCGGCGGCTCCGTCTCTTAGTCTTCCCTGTCATTCATAATATCGGCCCCTCACTTGATGTTCCGCGGGGTCCCTTGTGTGCCCCCTGACCCTCGTGGTTACCGTTGGACTGTTTAAGTCCCAAGTTGTAATTGGTTCTCCTCCCAAAGAACGGAATGCTATACTTCAAGGTACTTGGCTGGAACCCAACTCATATAAATCATCGACGTATGCTGCGGTTTTGTCGCATTTGTGCGGAGCCTAGGGGACCTTCTTTGTCGGGTACATGTGATTGGGTTTCTGAACATGATCTGGGACCCTCTTTTATCTGCCCCTATCGTGTCCCTTCCTCTCTGCGCTGACGCTCTCCCCCCCCCTGTCTGGTCCGGTCCGTCGTTCTGTTCTTTCCCGGATACGCCTTCGCTCCCCAAGCCCTGCCTTTCCTCTCTTCTTCCCCAGTGGCTCCTGGGCTGCGTCCCGTTCTCCTTGGCCCCGTCGCCCCCCCCTTCTCGGAAGTAGGTCCGCCCGTCAGCTTCCAGTCTGCCTCTTCAATCTATGTCGTTCTTCTTATTCTCATTCATCTGGGCCTGCCTTTCGCCTCTCGCCGTTCTACTGAAGTTTAGTGGTGGTCTGGGCCGTAGCTAGCCCTGGTCCCCCCTAGGCTTGCCGCGTTTTTTTCATTGGAGTTCCTCGGTTGTATCGACCCTTACTGCATGTCTGTCGTTCCGTCTGAGTCTACATGACCTCATGCCTATACTGACTCCGTCGAACGTTCTGTTTAACTACTCCCCGTACTTTTCTGGTCGGTACGGTTTATCTAGTTAGTGATGAGGGGGCATAGGATCCATGGTCCCTTTGATCTTCCTCGGGAAGCTTCTTCCGCATGATCTAGTTAGGGAAGATATGATAACAGGCTGATCTAACGTAGGTAATATGTATTAAGGCTTAGTTAGGTAGTTTTGCGAGGTCCATATGGACGTTATCTTCTTGACTGTACTTCAGTCGGTTTTTTATAGCTTTTTTGAAGATGAATGTCCATATTAGTTTAGTTTCTGTATTGTTAATGTGTATGTGTTCTTATTCGAAGTAGTCTGAGGGCCGTAGGAGCTTAGGGGGTTGTATGTGCTGATCTCTCTTTGTTTGGACGTGGAGTTTAGAATATCTTTTAGTGCACGGACTACATGTAGGAAGTGTTTAAAGGAAGAGAAAGCAATTCACTAGAGTAGTTGAAGAACTTCACTTGACAGTGAAGTGAAGTATGTAAGTGTTTCAAAAATGTGATAATGGGTTAAATATGATATTATGTGTTATAATATGTTAAATGTTATTTTATGCTTATAATATGATTTTTAACTGAAAGATACAGATTCCAATAATGTCCGGTTTCATTGATTTTTATTATTATGCCATATTAGTAAATTGAGGTTTGTACAATCCATAAGTTATCTATCTCTTAGGGGGTTGTAGAGTGAGTAGACGGCATTTGGGAAGCAGACTTGGATCGTGCCTCATCAAATGAAGTTGAAGGTATGTCCTCAATTGATTCGAGGGCATATATAGATGTCTTTAATGTCACCTATTCAACATATTGTAATTACAGACAAGTATTTCGAATTTCATATGTTGTATAGTCCATGTCCAAAGTAATGCTTGTGTCTAAGGTTTGACGAGATTGAGACTTAGGTATTCCTATGACTTTCTATGAAAGATTTTTTGTAAAGACTATGAGATGTTTTGTTCAAAAATTTTAATTTCCGCACTACTTTCATTATGTATAGCGATGATGATTTGTAAGGGCTTGTACAAAGACTCTGTGAGAGGTCAGGTACACCGGTTTTGCAGCCCCAGATTTCCCTGACTTTAGGCGTGCTGTGGTTTTGGGATGTGACACCAATATCTTAAGTTAGAAAGTAACATTGTCCTCGAAGTGAAGAGGACCTACCAAACTTGGAGAGTGAGAATTTCAAGTCTTCCTTTAGAAGTTGTCACAAGCCCTTCAACAACTTGAACCTAAAATGTTGGGGAAAATGTTGAAAATGGGGTTAGCACATCACAAGTACTAAGTATAGGACAATATGCACACACATATAAAATCATGCTAAAAAGCGACATTCCATCAAATTAAGCAATTTACTTTGAAAAGCCTTGTGCACATTAAAGAACCCAGACCAATCAATAAGACATATTCATTAATTCAAGATCATGTACATCACAAGCCAAACAATACTAAGTCTAGTCAAGCGACCATGCATATCGATATAATTTAGCACATAATCAAGACAACTTCATCATCAAGTTATAATACCAACTAGCATGTATAAGAGTTCAAAACATCATAACTAGAGAAAGACTATCTCTTATGAACCCTCATTAAGTCCACTAGTGATATGGCCAAGAAAGTCCTACGTACTCATCACGTAAACCTAACAATAACATACACCGTCAACCTCAAATATCTAGTATCATTTAGAGTACATAACATATTCGCAATAGCGACCAAAAACATATAATACGTTAAAGCACTATCCTCTAGTACCATCAAACATCTAAGATCATTCCATATAATATACATTTATATTTTAAAGCATTTATAAATTAATAAAGAACATCCGTCTAAGACTTCCCCTCAAGGATAACTCGTGCAATGTATAGGTAGCGTGCCCACCCTACCTTGACTAAGTTCACCAACTCTTTAAGTCATCCTAGTTATAGTCCCATTTTATACTTTCTTTTACTTTCGGGAATATATGGCTTACCGGACAGATGTCAATGAGATCAATGTGGTAATCCGGCTGTCATGGGACCCGACACAAGAATAGATGGTGGAATATTGCAAAGGTCAAATACACACTTTAGTCTAGGCAACAAACACTAAAATCGTGACAACGATATAAAGTGGTTGCTAATACTTTTGGGAACACTTTTAAAGTGTAGGCCAATGATTTTTGCCTTTTAGTACATAATGTTAGAAAAACTTCTAAAGTGTAACTCTTATCGGGATTAAATAAACTTAAACTTATACGTGTGTTAATAGTGCAAAAATTTACATGCATGGCCACATTTTTAAATGTGTGATTTTTACTTGAAAATAAAACATTTAAAAAATGTTGGGCCTTAGTGTTTTCACCAAAATTTATATTTATCCTCCAACATTTAACATTAAATTTCATCTCCCGCCTTTTTATTTGGCCAAAAAAATAAACATTAAAGAAAATTAAAAAGGGAATACAAACACAAAGAAATTAAAAAAAAAAGGCAACCTTCCTAAACTCCGCTGAAGCTTCCAATTTTCAGCTGAAGAACACCATTCGCGGTAGCTGAAGATAGGATCGAACGATGGCAAGAAATAGTGTTGTTCAAGATTGTGGGAGAAACACCATCGTCACATTTAGTTAAACTAAAACTGAAGAACAACATTTCAGCATGGCAAAATCAAGAGCACTGCGGTTTCTGGCTGAAACTAAACTGAAGAAAAACGATTTCTTCCTATCAGCTTCGTTGTTCAGATGGGAGAGCTGAGAAGGCTTATCTTCAAAGATTTCTGGTCAATGTGTTCCATTCAGATTTCCTTTTGAAACTTGAAAAGAAAATGCTTCACAAATAACATGTCGCCGTGGTCTTAAAGCTTTAGGTTGGTGCGGAATGAGAGTTTATAAGTAATAGATTTACCTTCACAAGTCTAAAATTATAGCTTTAAGATTTTATATGTTGTTGTCAGTCAAAAATTGATGTTAGGGTTTTTGCGTTCTTGGTGGTGTGAGACGAATTGTTGAATTTTTGGAGTTTAGTTTCCGGTTGTATACGTCTAAATGGGCAGATTATCTGTGACTCACTAGTTTTTCCTCTGGGAATGTGAATGGTAGCAGCTGAGCTAAGTCGCCTTTATATGAAGAAACTGAGTTGTAGCTAAGTGTCTTTCTTCGAAGAAACTAAATGTTGAAGCTGCAGATACTACGATTATTTTGTCCCTAAGATAGATTTTCGTCAACTGGAAGTAGCTCAGCTACTTACATGAATTTGTCAAATGATTTTTTATGTCTGTTTTAATGCATTTTTTTTAGTCTTCCTGAGTTCCTCGGGGCTACCTTAAGGTTGGTTTGTCTTTGTTAACCACATGTTAGTATTTTGTTGTAGCTATTTGCTTGTAAAATGTTTCTTTTGTCAACTCACATTGCCTTGAAGTGAAGTGTAGAAGTCATTTTGTATTTGTCTATTGCCTTTTCAAGTGTACATTAAAGAAACTTGGTGGAATATTTCTTAGTTGTTTTGGGATCACCTCGTAGGATAGTCGCGGAATTTGCTAAACATTTCTTTGTTTTCTGAGTTGCCATTATCAAAAAATGAATCAGATGCCTTAGAGATAGGACGAATACGGTATAGGATAGTACTTTCAAGTCTAGAAGGCGTAGATAGAGAGGGGAGTGATACGCTCAAAACTTACTTCTTATGAGAACGAGTAATATCCGAAAGTTCGATGATTAAGTCACCAAAAACACCAACATCCAATCTGAACAAAATGTCTTCAAGGACTGAACCTAATAATATTACAGAGTCTAACAATAATTCAGCCGTCTAAAAATGCGGAGTCTCACCTCAAAAACCGAGGGTTTTTTCGACGTCGTCGTGGCCCACGCGGGACCGTCACGATACTTTGTCATTCCCACAGTCTTCTTCTTATTACCTAGAAGGTAAGGAATGAAGGAGCGTACAGACGCGACGGGAGTCGAGGGTCTTCGTTCTTTAAAAACACTTAAATCTTGGACTATGGGTACTGGGTATAGTTATCGACTTCATGAGAAAACTGCAGGACGGACCGTCATAGACTCGACGGAACCGCGTGGATAAGTAACCACCACACTTGGCAGACTTCACCATTTCCTTCAGAGCTGCACTAGCGTGCCACCTACGGACCGTCACAGACACGACGATCGCGAGGGGTTCTTCGTTTCCCCCAAACACTTAAACTCTTGGAATATGGGTAATAGGATTACTTTCAAAATTCATAACGAAAAAATAGCAGGACGGATCGTCGTAGACTCCGTAACCCAACACTTGTAATATTTCCCATCTTCCTTCAGCATCTTCACTATGTGCAGTTCTTTGAAATATCATGTCATGTTGTATGTGATTGATTTTGTGGGACACTTCTTTAAACTATGTTATTGAAACCTGTTTCAGTGGTCATCACTGGTTTGTTTGAAACTAACTTGTTGTTTGTTGTAATTTACATTGAAGTTTAAGTTTATCAACAGTGAAACTGCACAAATTAAACTATGAGGGTTAATTTTGAGAGACAACAACAGAAGACTGCACAAAGTTGTAGTCTTATAATGTGTAATTTTTTACATTGAAAATTGTATTTAGATTTGGATTGGTGGTCTTACAGCGCATTCTGTCTGAATGCATTCACATTACTTACAACTTTATAAGGTTATTTAAAGTGAGAAAAAAGGAGGGTAATTGAATTTGAATGGCAGAGTAAACTAGATCCATTGTGGCAAAAGGAGCAGAAATTTTTGTATTGTTGTCATATAGGTTTGAATGACACTTTTGGGTTTGGTATTGTTGATATAGAGATCTTTAAGCAACACTTTCTATGTTTTGGTTGACATGAAATATTTCTCGAGTTATTTGAATATTCGCTTCAATTCACGGATTAATTAGTTCATTTGTGTTTTAGGTGCATTGCAGGTATGTAAATCTATTATATATATTTGTGACTACCATGTAGCGTATAAATGTTGAAGTTACACTTTGTAAGGGTTGATCTGGTAGATAAGAAGTTACACTTTGAAATGGTGCTTAGGTACGATATATAAAGTTATCACTCTTTCAAGTTTGCTTAAGTAGATATAAAGTTCCACTTGTAAGTATTGCTCTAGATGAGATATAATCAAACAGTTATACAGTGTTGCTATAGTGAGGTATAAAGTAACAATTTATACGTGTTGCTATTTTAGCTGACAATTAAAGTAACAACTTATAAGTGTTAAAATAGATGAGATATCAAATTACGACTTTATAAAAGTTGCAAAGAGACAATTAAAAGGCAAACTTTTTAAGAGTGACAATTAAATCTGAAAAGGCCACGCTTTAAGTGTGTCGAACAAAAAAAAGGTGTTTGCTAATGCACGTCTTCAAGCGTGACATTACACCGATTGGCTCCGCTTTATAAGGTCCAATATGGCAACATTTAAAAAGTGTATGCCTAATGTT
Organism: Solanum habrochaites; assembly: GCA_027704765.1. NCBI lineage: Eukaryota > Viridiplantae > Streptophyta > Magnoliopsida > Solanales > Solanaceae > Solanum > Solanum habrochaites. Next base: position 45,335,174 of record JAKWJA010002489.1, on the reverse strand, counting down.
AAAAGGGTTTACGCTTTTGTTGCGGCAGCCCTAAAGTGTTGTTGAATGTCCAAAAGTGTTAGCCTTCTATCCAAAGGCCACACGTTTGCTGTTTCGGCTACACTTACTGGTGTTGCTGTAGGCCGACAATGGGGTAATACCGTCGTACCAAAATATGCACATAACATATATGTGGATCACTAGCTAGTATTCAGATGGGTGCATAAATTGTTCAAGAACTGGAGGTATAGTTGGGACCCTCTTTTAGTAACATGCATGTATTCCCAATTCTCGAGACATAGTGAACCGACTTTCCCTATGTTCGGGAGGGGACACTCCTCTCTAGTTCAACTGGTTCTAAGCTAGAGTCCCCTTGAAATGTCCTTTAATGTCTTCATTATCATATTAGTTATGGAGGTCATACGGTCTACCCGATATAATATCATTCATCAACCCCCCCCCCCCCCCCCCCCCCCCCTTTAAGCTTAATTTTCAGTAGTTTTTGAGCTATGAATGCAATGATGACGCTCTAAGAGGTCGTTTGTTTCCTCTTCGAGGACAACGACGCCGGTCATGTCTAGTGGTTCTTCCCCAGACGTAACAAACATGGTTATGGCGAAATGAGGTGAAATTGTTTTTAGGGTTATGGTCTCAGAAACCAAGTCTATAATCTTCTGATCTGATTGAAGCGCGCCACAATAATGAGTGAGAGGCTATGTGAAGCCTAGGAGAATTCCAATTTGTTGATGTTCTTAAAGTCATGCCTCTTGATTTTTAAATCTATATGTACTTATCTTCTTATATCTTTCTTGTGCATATAGGCAATGAATACAAGAATGAACAACTCTCAAAGAGTTGAGGAGAATAAAAATTAGGCGATTCCCCCCCGGCTCCTCAAAACCCTCAAATTCCTATTAAAGATAGAGTTATAACTAATGTGCAGATTAGGGCGGCTATTCAATGTTTGACCCAAGTGTTGGCCACTGATAGTGTCTAGGGATACTAGGGTGCAAGTGGATACCAATGCTAGTACCAGCACATTAAGGATAAAGGATTTCACAAGTATGAATCTCCCTACTTTCGTTGGCCTCAACGTGGAGGAGGACCGGCAAAGGTTCATTGATGAAGTTCTCAAGGGACTAGATACTATGGGGGTGTCTTCTAAAGGAAAAAGGGAGCAGAAACTAGCCTCCTTACCCCCCCCTCAAAGATAAGGCCCACTTTTTGTTTAGCAAGGAAAGAGAGAGGTCGTTTATACAAGGCGGCTTCACGTGGAGATTGCAAAGGAACTTAGTGATTACGTTCTTTTACTTTGATTTAAGGGGAGGAAAATGCAAGAGTTCATAAACATATGCTAAGGGGTATAAGTGTGTTGGAGTATAGTCTCAAGTTCACTGAACTATGTAAGTATGCTACTACTATTGTGGCGGATTCTAGAGCCCAGATGAAAAAATTTGTTATGAGGGTATCCGACCTTATGGTGAACGAATGTAGGTCGGCTATGTTGATTCCTAGCATGGACATATCTCATCTCATGGTTAATGTCGAACAAATTGAGGTGCAAAATCTTAAGCAAATTGGTAGGGAATTGAAGAAGACAAGGGCCGATGATGAAAATTCTTCTAAGGCTAGGTTCGAGGTGCAAGATAAGAAAAAAATAAGAAGAGGTTACCCAATTAAAGTCCTTATACCGTTCAAAGGGTCAACAAAGGTAAAGGGTCTAAACCCAATACTAAGGAGTAAAAAGGTATTAATGCTTATGTTGAGAGGTCTACTTGCACAAAATGTGGTAGAAAACATGAAAGCAAGTGGCCAGTTGGTACGGGAAATATCTATCATTGTGGATAGAGTTGTTATATGAACAGGGATTGTCCTATGATGAAGGATCAAGGGAGAGAAAATTCTAAAAACCAAGCAAGTCCTCCCAATCCCAATGCTCCTAAGAAGAATCATTTATATGCTCCCCGCTCTAGGGGTTACCAAGAGGAGTCTCCCGATGTCATCACTAGTATGTTACAAGTGTTCACTATTAATGTCTATGCTTTACTAGATCCAGATGCTACTTTATCATTTTTAACTCCTTTATTAGCTAGAGAATTCAATGTGTTACTTGATGATCTAATTGAGGCATTTTACGTTATAACCCCGGTGGGGGAGTCCGTGGTGGCTAAAAGATGTTTAATAGTTGTCCTATATCATTGCCTAATAGAGTTAGTTTGGTCGACTATGTAGAACTTGATATGGTTGATTTTGATGGCATCTTGGGTATTGATTGGGTGCATACTTATTTTGCTTCCATAGGTTGTAGGATAAGAGTAGTCAAGTTCCAATTCCAAAATAAACCCATTTTAGAAAGGAAGGAGGGTAATTCAATCCTAGACTGAATTATTTCATGTCTAAAGGCTTACAAATAATCTCAAAAGGTTGTCTGTACCATGTTGTGAGGGTTAAGGACCTTGAATCGTACGTTTCTCCATTAGATTCGATACCCATAGTGAGGGATTTTTTTGGAAGTCTTTCCCGGTGATTTTCCAGAGTTCCTCCCGAATGGGAAATAGACTTCGGCATAGACTTGTTGGTGGATATGAAATCTATGTACATCCCTCCTTACAGGATGGCTCCCTCCGAGTTGCAAGAACATAAGCTTCATCTCAATGATATACTTGACAAGGGTTCCATAAGACCTAGTATTTCTCCTTGGGGCGCTCCAGCGTCCTTTGTAAAGAAGAAGGATGGGTCCCTTAGGATGTGCATTCACTATCATCAACTCAATAAGGTCACCATTAAAAACAAGTAAGCTTTCCCTAGAATCAATGAATTTTTTGACGCTTACAAAGGTAAAGCTACTTTTCCAAGATTTACTTGAGGTCGGGTTATCACCAACTAAGTATGAGAGAGGAGGATGTCACATTCGGGGAGCAACCCGTAGATTTTACATGCTTCGTTGTCCTCATAGAGGACTAAAACTAGACTCTTAGTTTACTTCGTCGTCCTCATAGAGGACTAAGACTAGCCTCTTAGTTTACATCATTACATTCATAGGTTAAAATATTGAAAATTTTTAAAACTATATATATATATATATAAGATATAACACAGTATTAAAACTGGATGTCTCATCTCATAACCATATAAGCAAGAGTATAACAATTGGGCCTAGCCCATATATCAATACAATAAACGCCACATATAGGCTATACAATCTTTAATATTCAAATGAAAGAAATGAACATATTTTGTTTAATACTAATCAATATTCGAAGGTTCCCGAAATCGAAAGGGATTGTCCTCAAAGTAGTGAGGACCTACCCAACTTTGAGAGTGAGTGTTCGAAGTCTTTATTCAAAAGTCATCACAAGCCCCTTCAATGACCAACAAACCAAAAATTGCTGGGGGAAAAAGGAGGAAAATGCGGTTAGCACATCATCTGTACTTAAGTATTAGGGACCATATGCACACACATACAAAATCATGCTAAAAAAGAGAACATTTCAATAAATATGCAATTTACTTTCTTGTAAAATGAAAATCCTTATGAACATTCAAGAACCCTAAAATCAATAAGACATATTCATTAAGTCAATGAACCACACTTAGGGTAGTCTTAGGATTATTTGGGTAATTTGAAGAGGTTCAATCATTGGACGTTAGTCACGAACCAAACGAAGTCGTGAGGGCACCCAAAACCTTAACCTACTAGGTGAGCGAAACAACCAATCTAAAACCCTAACATTTCCAAATAGTCAACTATGAATAACAAAAATATGTGGAAGATCCCAAAACTATAATGTTACAATAAATAGGATTCTAAGTTCAACACTTATTATCCCCAAAATTAGAAGTCATCACATCAAGAACATCAATCTCAAAATACCAAGTCTAGAGGTATTTATGAAACCAAAATAAGTAAAAAGATGGTCCATGTCCGAAAATCAAAAAACGTCAAGCTCTCGTGAATGAGAGGAATCCAGCACGAGCTAGCATAATAGCTCACCTGAACTTGATGTGCTGGAGGAATGCACTAGAGATGAGGGCGAGTCGAAAGTCGATGGTACACTTGCTGCACTCCACAAAAGAACAAAGAGGAAAAATACCAAGTAGGGGTCAAGACAAGAACACTGTACTGAGTAGGTTGGTATTCAGCGGCCCCAAATCAAAATAGAAACCAATATACATTGAATAATAATATAAAAAACAACACAATTACTTAAACAGGTGTGCAAACAAACAAACACATGAACCATTGCCAACCAATACCATAAACAGATACACCACAATCACAACATCAAGCAAAACTATGCCGGACTCATGCCTCCACACATACTCAATTTGGAAATATAGGTTCTTTGAGGTTAAGTATATTAACGTTACTTCAAGATTTCCTTTCCTTTAAATTTTATTGTGTCGGAACGTGACAAGACGGAATCCCATATACCGTGTCGGAACGTGACAACTCCCGATCCATAATAATGTGTCGGAACGTGACATACGATCAAATTATCTTATTATTTATTCATCAAGTCTCTTTATTCAGGCGTCATTTAATAGAGTGGGTTCAAGATTAGAAATTCCAATAGTATCATAATTTAGGCCAACCACAATCTACACAATCAAAAACATAAAGTACCACATCAATCAAGTACATAGAAGACGTTACAATATCACTCAATATATATCATGCCTATTTAGAGTTTATTTATCACATAATCAAAAAATACAACCACCACAAATCAGTTACATAAGAGACTTTCAATATCACTCACATACATATCAATCCGCTATTTAGAGTTTACTATCACATAGACATTAAAACAATTACCTACTACGAAGAGAACCGAAGTCAAAAGCAACACTTCTCCAAGGCTTTCCTTTCTCAATTGCCTCCGAACCCTTCCAATCTATGCAATTATGGTGTGCAGAATTATAAGTAAACGCGTCTAGAATACTCAATTATTTTTAGTCTAGATCTAGACCCAAAAGTTCACCTAATTCTATTAAATAATTTATAAAGTCAAACATAAGGTAAGTCTTAGTCCTCATGTAGCCCAACTGTAATGAAATTTACAGTGACAATACACTTAATATTTAATTACCTATCTCAAATATCAAATATAGCTATACGATGATAATTAGCAGAATCAAATTTTAAAAAAAAATTAAAACTAGTCTTAAACTTAATAATCTTCCAAAGAACTTATTTACAAAATGTTACTATATGGCCCTCCATTTAATTAAATCTATTTTTTCCAATTCTTCAAATTATTTTCAATAAGACTAATATCCCATTAGGAGTTCCTGTACGCCACTAAACTACCTCAATTTATTTTTCTGTGCTTAATCGTTTATTACTTTTATTATTTTATAGCAACAATCTTCGCCATTAACACATTTCTTTTCATTCCCATATAATTAACTTTTTAATAGTACTTTGTTCCAATGTCTGTTAATAATCACGCTATCTGAATTCTTATCTATAATATTAAAATTTTCTACTATAATCTAATCACGGTAAATATTAATTCTTCTCTAATCACAACTTTTGTACACACATTAAAATAATTTCATTCAATCTTGACCATTCACGTGCCATATATCATCCTTAATTATGTTGCTGCATTTCCCATACAAAACCACAACACATTTATCCTACCATTTTCATATACAACAAAGTACATATGCATCATTCTAATTTTTAATAATATAATAAGATCATAAATTCTTGCCTAAAATGTTAACTAAAATTTGGACAACCAAGTAATAACATAAAAAAACAATGAATCAATTAATGCCATTCCAAGAATTCCACTAATTACGTTATAACCTCAAATATTACTTAAGGATAAATTAAAAAGTTGAATCATTACGAAATGACAATAGTGTAGGATGTGACGCAGGACGGAATGTTTCTCTCGTTACTCTTCTTGATCCATTTTCTTTTTGTATACAGATTATTTACTACACCTAGTTAGTAAACAGATGAATTATAAATATGGAATATTGTACCCACTATTTATTTAATATTTATTTTCTAATTGAACCATCAACTAAGGATATATTAAACTACCCCCCTCTAATTCATAAGTATTAAATTACAAATAGTCGCAAAAACACCCCTTTAAATCTAGTCGAAAGTTATCTATCAAGAAAAAAAAAAGTTCTAGTGATCAAACGCCTAAAGGGGTTGTAACGTTATCTTCGCGATTACCTAGTCTCTTTAGATCTTTGAAGGGGGAAGTCAAATTTTGTCTGCTATTTGTATGAGTGAGGAACAATCTTAGCCTAGGTAATCTATTGGATCTCTTAAGTGTGTGTGAAAGGAATCGGACGGGAGGTCGCCTCAGAACTCACTCAAATGAACCTTAGAATCACTTCTCGTAGGAGTATCTCATGCTTATGTGTTTGGTGTGCCTAGAGAGGCTATATGGGCAGTCTCTCTTTGTCTTAATGAAGTGAGTCTTAGGATAATTTTAGTGAGGATATTACATGATAGAAAGTTTTCATCATGAAGTTAAGATGCTTCACTGTAACAGTGAAGGATTAGTGAACTAGCTCAATGTAATGTTTTCCTAAAAATGGATGAATTGCTAACACGATTTATTATGTGTTTATAAGGTGTTAAATGTTGTTCTTATGCTTATAGTATGATGTTTTTAATCAAAAAGTCAATAAGATATCATAATAAGTTACTAAATTTTTCTTTTCATGGTTTTTGCAGTTAGATTGTAGGGCATCTAATGGCTAACAACTTTCTTTCCATGTTGGCTATCGTTAGGGAATTGATTTCTTGATATGCCATGGAGGGATGGAGGGGTTTCTAAGGGGTGAAGATGAAGAATTGTCAATTCCCCTCACCGGATTTAGCAGGAGAATATCCCTTTGTTCCTTCTGTAGTGTCTTATTTATGGCTTGTAGGGCTTAGTCCCAATGTTGTTTACTCAAAAGTTTAGATGGTTCAAATGATCTGTAAAAGGTTTAATGTTTGAAGAAATTATTCTTCCGATTGTACATCGATGATTATGGAAAAGAGTTTTCGTGTGTGATGAAAGTTTAAATTTCTACTCAGTTTAGATGTTTATGATGCAAACGAATGATAGAGTGGCTTTTAATGAGACTTCTGAAGTTTTTAAATTCTTACTAATTAGCGGGAATTAGGGTAATAATGATTCAAAATAAATATTCATAATCAACTGAACAACATAAATTTAATAAATATATGAGTATATCCAACCATTTAGAATTATATCCACCTAAAACTCTATCATTGGAAATAACCATACCTTAATTGGGATTCTTCAAAAAATAGGGGAAATTATAGGGGAATCTATGAGTGTAAGAACTCATAGATGAAGAGCTTTACATACCTTCAACAAATACTTAGAACAATTATCAAGCAAATAACCCTTTTATCTTGACACTTTCTTAAACCCTAAGCTTCTTCTTCAATGAAGGTTCTTCCGAGACAAAATTATTTGAGTTGAGATTATTTGAGGTTTTTGGATTTGGTCTAATGAAAACTTACTTTTACTAAGGTATAAATGGCTAAATTTTTTTTAATAAATCTCAAAATTACCCCGAAGAAACCCTATATTAATTGGACATTTAAAAATAAGTCAAACTTAATATTAAATATTGCAGGTGTCGTAGTGGAACAAGTCCACGTCGCGGAAGGGAGGTGGTGTTTCCTGAGATTTTTTAAAATAATTTTTCGACATATATGATTCTATTGTGTCTCCGCGTCACGAAGACAAAATTTACCCTTTTGGAGGAGAAAGCCCATGAAGCGGACTGCCTCCCTACACTCATTGTCCAAGTTGCTTGGACAACGTCTTTGGCCAACGTTTGGGTCCTCGTTGGGGACTTTTAGGGTGGTTCTCGGGGAGTCGTACTCAATAATTTTGAACATAGATATGTCCATATAGGTTGATGATCCCTTTATACTCAAATTCACCTTCATACGACACTAAAAAAATCAACTACAAAATCCTACGTCACAGTAGTTCAACTAGGCTACTTTCCAAACATCGTGGTTGTCCTTAGATGTTTCTTGTATTATTTCATTAAATAATTGTATTAGAATATGAGTTTCTTTTCAATATAAAAGGGTTGTGACCCTATGATAATGAGATGAGTTTAAGGTGGATCCTCCCCTAGACGTTACCAGTGTCTTCGTCCTCGAAGAGGCCTTAGACTAGCCCTTAACAATCCCTTAACATACATCATGGCATATCATAGGTAGAGAAAATGCAGAAAAAAAAAAAAAAAAATTTTTTTATGTAAAACTTTTCTATATGAAGTATCCTAGGCTTGTCATGCTATATCGTATGAAGTTTCTTATCTTTAACTCTCAATATGGTCTTGAATGAAAATGTTTTAAATGACTTAATAATGATGTTTCTAATGTTAGTTGATGATTTTAACGTTAAAAAAATCAATGAAATCAGATTAAAGCTTTTCATCAAATTGTAAAAAAAGAAATGGGTTAAAAAGCTTCGTTTTGTAGTATTTGAGCTTTGTTTCCTTATGTGGTAGTGTTTTTTCCGGATACGCACCTAAGGAATAATAAGTTATGATGAATTATTGAGAAAGATTCTATAGGTTGTTGGAATCTTGGATCAAAGGTAATTGGTTATGTTGTTAAGCTTTAATGATGAAACAGTTGGGCTCTTGATGGTATGGTCCCACCTTCTTGGTGGCCCCGCTGGTGTCTTGGTGTCGTTGATGAACTTGATTTAGTTAGAACTATTGTGAAGTAGCTTGAACTCCATAATATCTTAAAGGAAGTGAGATTGAATAGGGTTCTTGTATTGTCGTTTTGTGAAGCTTGAATGCAATGTTTGGCTTAGATTATGCCTACAATGAAATATATGATTATGTGAAGCATGTAAAGTGTGTGTGTGGAATTGATGAATGTAGCGTCTAAACATTGTATAGAAGTTAAATGTAATGAAATGGTGTTTATATGCAAGGTGTTCTCACCTGTACAACACTGAATGAATGAATGAAGCTAAGTTGAGCAAAAAAAGGGAGTTTAGGGGTGAACACTCTTCGTTAGTTGAGATGAAGCATTTAGTCACAACCTCACTACATCCTAAGAGCTTTCGAAGATAGGTTGGAGGATGAATACCCTTCATGAGTTGAGATGTGGTGTTCACTAGTTATCCTTAACCTATATTTTATAATGTTGAGAACCCGTGGGGAGTTATGCCTAGCATGGTGAGGATATGAATAAGGGGTGGTTGCACTTCGTAAGTTGAGATGTTGTATTCCAATGTACCTCCTGAGATGAGAACTCCACGTTAGTAGAGAATTAGTTAGTTATAGCAATCTCCTTATCCCATTACTATATGCCCGCATAGGTGTATCCATTGGAAAAGCCATGTAAAAGCTAAAAAGTATTACCTTACTCTAGGCAAGTGAGGATCCCTCATCCGATAGGTGTTAATATCGGTATTCCATGTCTAGATCTCATGGTCTATGTCAGTTAGGCTGACCCCCACAAAAAAAATAAATGAACTAAGTCTTCTTAAAGAACGTACTACTTAGGGTAGGTAATGGTATGGGACGCTATCTATACAGTCACTAAGTTGGACCTTCCGAAAGGGAAGTCTTTGTGCCAAACCTTCTAAAAGAGTGTACTACTTAGGGTAGGTGGTGGTATGGGACGCTATTTACTCACTGTACAAGGTAGGCATTCCAAAAGGGAAGTCTTTGGTGGTTTGTATACTGTTCTTCTAATGTCTTGTGATTGAGTGGTGTCTTGTTCTCCCGAGTGGAGTAAGCCTTTGGTGGGTAGTCTTAAAGATATCCTTGGGGTGTATTGAAGAAGGTATTTAGACGTTTGTTCATGTCTTACCTATGATAGTCTTAGGATAACCTCGGTTAGGGAAACTTCTACGGAGATGAGTTCACTTACTCATTGGAAATACCTTGGAAGTTCACTATTCTTGGAGACTTTTTAGTTTACTTTAATGTTTTACAAGGTTCACTGTAATTTTGGTTAAGTTATTGTAAATTGCTCAATCCAAGGGAATACATTGGGAGCACTAAGTGGAAGTAGTAGTACGGGATGCTACTCTCACATTTCACTTAGTGTGACCTATAAGTCCTATTGGAGAAGGGTACTTACATGAAGTCCATATGAATGAATGTTTGGCACATGTTTAGCTAAGAGTGTCGATTTGATTTCCATACGAGGTAACCCAATGGTTGGTGGTCTTAAGGATCCCTTTGGTGTGCCTTGAAGGGGGTGTGTGGGCGGTCCCTTCTTGTCTTACCTTAGGGAGTCTTATGATAACTTGGTTTGGAAAACTTCAAAGGAAAAGAGCTCACATGACTTGCACTATGCCATTCACTGTAATGTGTTCACTGTAATAATTCTTGATGTTACTGTAATGTGTTCTTTGATGCTAAAATTATGAGATTCTTTTATTATGTGTTAAATGATGATATTTAATATTTTTCAACTTTTAAATTATGAATGTTTAATCAATTGGCGTGAAAGTGTAATTTTATTTAATGTCTCTTTTTGCAGGTTTTGCCTATAGCCAACTTGTTACAGTGTTTTTTTACTAACCCCATAATTTATTACTCTATATGTATAGGTTGGAAAAGTTTTGAAGGTTTTTGAAGGGTGAAGCTGGGAAATCTACCTCCAAGATGGGTTGTCCTCATATATTGAGACAGCATAATACATGTTTCCTAGTTTTACTTATAAGAACTCTATGTGTTTCTTCAATATAAAGGGACATGTCCCTAAGATAATATGTCGTTTCTTAAGTTGGCTTTTGACGATTGGATTCTCAGAAGTATTTATAAAGAAATCTTTTTTTATATGAAATGTCTTGAAAAGTTTGAATTCCGCACTACTTTTCATGTCTTATGTAATGAACGATAGTTAAAGGGCTTGTACAAGACCCTAAAGGGTCAATTACACCTTTGCACGAACTGAGGGTTCTCCCTAGCTTCAAGGTGGTGCTTTCGGATCATGACAGACATGGTATCAGATCCTAAGGTTATGGGAAATAGTTTAGGGTCTCAAAGTCTCACAAGCCACGTCTTGTAGTATCTTGGTCATTGGTGTGAGTCGCTACACATCCATGGACAAGAGGCTATAGGACGATAGAGATTCACTTTCTTTATTAATCATGAATCGTGCCATTATGTTCCCTTTTTTGGTGGTCTTCTAGGTTGCTTGGAAGGAGAGATATTCCTATGTTTGAGGAAGAGAAAGGTGAGTTTTTATGTTCTGATGGTTTTGTGTCTAGAAGGGTATATATGAAGGTAAGTTTTGAAAATTGTGATGTGAATCCATTTATGGCTATATGTGACTTATGAGGTTGTTGTGTAGTTTTACACCAAGGAGGAAATGTGATATAAATACCCAGTAAGGGAGTCTTGTTCCATGAGATTGAGTTAAGTGGTGCGTAGAGTTAAATGAGGTGATGTTTAAGAAAGTTTGTCTAGGCTTGAATACTAAGAGGGGAGTGTGATGCTTGACTAGTAGATTTGATGTTTAGTTTTTATGCGCTTGAGTTAGGGGTAGGATGAGTTCCTACCTTGTGAGAAGTATAGTTGTACTTTGAAGTATGAGGCCTTGAAGATGGTTTTACCCTAATTAGGGGAGAATGAGTTTATTAGAAAGGTAGTTGATATCCTCATCTTTCCTTTTTTTCTTATTCAAGCTTGAGACTAAATCCTAAGTATTTTGGTAATGATGAAGAGTCTTACATAATGAATGTTGAGTAGGGGGGGGGGGAAAAAAAAAATTGCATGTAGTGTACTTAGTCCAAGAAGAGAATCTAATGGGTCACTTACTGGGAGTTGGTAGTAGGTTGCTATCTCACATTCACTGATTGAACATACCAAGTCTCTTGGTTACGTTAGTTATGGTCTTGTCCCTCATATTGTCTGCATTCTCGTTTTTAAAAATGCTTGAAAGGTGGCTCATTGAAACATTTTAAGCATGTGTGACCTAGTAAGTTTTGAGTTCACTTGTAAATAAGTCAAAATTTTTTGAGGGGAAATTTCATTTTTCATGAATTATTGTTTCAATGTGTTATGAGATGTGTTATATGGTATTATACTTCATATGTTCATTCCTCTTGATGAATTGCTCAAAAGCAATGAAATTTATAAATTTTAAGATGCCTAATCGTGTTACAATGACTGTTCACTGTAGATTTTTGAATTTAAGAAAATTTTTCTTAGCCTTTGACTTGAAAGTTTCAATGTGTGCAAAAGTGTTTTATATGAGAATGTTTAATGTTTGAGAAGGTTAGTTCCTCCACCAAGTGAAGGAAAGAAGAAGATTTTGAAAATGTGAATGTTTGTAAAGCGCTGTGTTGGCAAAGTTGTTTGAAGTGGGAAATTGATTCTCTTCTGTTAGGTGGTTATTGAATTGATGTTTGATACTGATTTTAATGTGTATGTGATTCTAAGGAGTCCTTGATGGCCTTCTTAAAGTTTTATTGTTCATTCGAGGACGGATTTGTTCCAAGTTAGTGGGGGGAGGTAACGCCCACTAAATGAACTAAGGTGAACTAAAGCTTATTGAATGTTTCTTGAGTGAATTTTTAGTTAAAATGAGTTATATTAGTGTTCATAGTCAGTATATTATGTTTGGTTAAGTATGGAGGGCAAATGACCAAGTATGCCTTAGATAGTGTTCTTGTATCTTGAGTTGTTAGAGTGAGTTTTGCGTGTTCGTTTTAATCAAAATTGATGTGGGATGTTCATAAGACCTGTAAGACTATATTTAGGGGTTTAATGCCGGATATGACCCCCCCTAGGACCCACCAAGGGCCCATAACATTGACCCAAAACTACCTAGGCAGTGTCCACAAACGAAACCAAACTATGGCCTGTAGGTCAACCAACGGCCCTTCGTCTTGGTCTGTCGATTGGACCTGCAACATGTGTTAGACAGGATCCAAATGGAGATAAGTGTCAACCCATGAGACCCCCCCAACGGTCTGTTGATGGAAAAACAGTTCGTTGGTTAGGTCTCGTCTCTAAGCTTGCAAAAAGCTGCTTGTTTCCTGTGAAGGCTTGGGCATTGTTTGGTAAATTCACCCCAATTCTTTTATGACCCTAGGACGTTCATTTTACATTTTATTGGGTATATTAAAGTGTTCTAAAAACCTAAGACCTAATTTAAGACTTCATTTCCTAAAACCCAAAACTCCTCTCCCTTAGAACTCTCACTCAAGTCTCTTTGGAAGCTACAAGTTAAGAAGAGCTAGGAGGGCTATTGGTGGTCAAGTTCTTCATCAAAGTATTTGGGATTTCTCTTATCTAAGGTAATGTATCCATCCTTTAACTCTCTTCCATTCAAGGAGTCCCTTCTAATGGATTTTCAAAAAGGGTTTTCAATCCAAATTTCTTCTATCTTCAACTCTAACTATGGGACTTGCATGAAAACGTTTTTAATGAATTAATAATGATGTTTCTAATGTTAGTTCATGATTTTAATGTTAAAACATTAATGAAATCATTTTAATGCTTTTCATAAAATATTGACTTAAGAAATGGGTTAAATGACCTTAGTTTTGTAGTCTTTGAGTTTTGGATTCCTTATGTTGATATTGTGGTTTATCTACTGACCTAAGGGATAATTTATGATGAATTATTGATTAAAATGATATAGGTGGTGGAAGATTGGATTAAAGGGTAAATTGGTTATGTTGTTAAAGCTTTAGTTATGAAATACTCTTAAGTGGTATGATCCACCTTCTTGGTGGCGGTGTTTATTTGATGAACTTGATATTATTTAGTATGTATTGTGAGTGTGGATTTTAAGTCCTTATATGTGAAATTATGTGATATTTAAGATGGGTCTTGTATTGTTTTTTGTGAAGATTGAATTTCATGTTTGGCTTAGATTATGCCTAAATGAAGTATATGATTATGTGAAGCATGTAAAGTGTGTGAATTGATGAATGTAGGTCTAAAAAATATTTTGAAGTTAATGTGAATGAGATGATATTTATTTGCATGGTGTTCTCACATGTAAACACACACTTAAATGATTGTATGAAGTTAAATTTAGTAAAAAGGGGAGTTTTGGGGTGAACACTCTCCATGAGTTGAGATGAACTGTTTGGTAAAAACCTCACTACATCCTAAGAGATTTCTAAGATAGGTCGGAGGATGAATACCCTTCATGAGCTGAGATGTGGTGTTCATTAGTTATCCTAACTATATTTATAATGTTGAAAGACGAGGGGAGTTATTCCTAGAACCGAGGAGGATATGAGAAGGCAGGAGTGGTTACACTTTGTGAGTTGAGATGTTGTATTCCAAGTGTACATCCGAGATGCCGTACCTCAATCGTGAGTAGAGGAATTAGTTAATTAGTAGAACTCTCCTTATCACTTAACTTATGGGCCAGAATAGGTGTAGCTATTGGAAAGCCAGGTAAAGCTATTAAAGTTGACCTTCTCTAGCAAGTGAGGACCCTCATACGGGAGGTTAATATGGGGGATTCCCATGTCTATCTCCTCATGGTCTATGTCGGTAAGCTAACCGACAAAAATAAATGAATGAACTAAGTCTTCTAAAAGATCGTACTACTTAGGGTAGGTGGTGGTATGGGACGCTGTCTATCCATTTCACTAAGTAGGACCTTACGAAAAGGTAGTCTTGGTGGCAAACCTTCTAAAAGTGTGTACTACTTAGGTAGGTGGTGGTATGGGACGCTATCTACTCATTGCACTAAGTAGGCATTCCGAAAGAGAAGTCTTTGGTGGCTTGTTGAGTGGTCTTCTAATATCTTGTGGTTGAGTGGTGCCTTTTTCTCCCAAGTGGAGTAAGCCTTTGGTGGGTAGTCTTAAAGATCTCCTTGGTGTGTATTGAAGAAGGTGTTTAGACGTTTCTTCAAGTCTTACCTTGGAGAGTCTTAGGATGACCTTGGCTAGGGAAACTTCTACGGAGATGAGTTCACTCCTCATTGGAAATACCTTTGAAGTTCACTATGCTTGGAGTCCATTTAGTTTACTGTGATGATTTACAAGGTTCACTATAATTTTGGTTAAATTATTGTGAAGTGCTCAATCCAAGGGAATCCATTAGGAGAACTAAGTGGGAGTAGTATTATGGGATACTACTATCACATTGCACTTAGTGTGACCTATAAGTCCTAGTAGAG
This sequence comes from Solanum habrochaites, assembly GCA_027704765.1. NCBI lineage: Eukaryota > Viridiplantae > Streptophyta > Magnoliopsida > Solanales > Solanaceae > Solanum > Solanum habrochaites. The sequence goes on along the minus strand of JAKWJA010002489.1, from coordinate 45,320,050 downwards.
AATGGTACTTACATGAAGTCCGTATGAATGAATTTTTTGCACATGTTTAGCTAAGAGTGTGGATTTGATTTTCATACTAGGTAACCATATGGTTTTTGGTCTTAAGGATCCCTTTTATGTTCCTTGAAGGGGGTGTATGGGTGATACCTTCTTATCTTACCTTACAGAGTCTTAGGATAACTTGGTTAGGGAAACTTTAAAGGAAAAGGGTTCACACGACTTGCATTATGCCATTAACTGTGATGTGTTCACTGTAATAATTCTTGATGTTACTGTAACCTGTTCTTTGATTAAAAAAGTATGAGTTTCTTTTATTATGTGTTAAATGATAATACTTAAACTATTTTGACTCTTAAATTATGAAGTTATTATCAATTGGCATGAAAACTTATTTTTACTACATATCCCTTTTTGCATGTTTTTGCATATGCCATACTTAGTACATTGTTTTGTACTAACGCCATACTTTCTATACTCTATAAGTAAAGGTTGGAAGCATTTTGAAGTTTTGAAGGTGAATCTTGGGAAATCTACTCTCTCAAGATTTGGTATGTCCTCATATATTTGAGGACATAGTCTATGTTTCCTCGTTTTATTATTAAGACTTATTATGTATTTTCTTTCAATGTAAAGGGTTGTGTGCTTAAGATATTAGTGTCGTGTAATTAAGTTGGCTTGTGACGCGAAGTTGAGGATTCTTCTAAATAATTATAACACCCAACAACAAATCTAAAAACATAAACAAACCAAGGAAAAAATTTAAAAAAAGATCCAAGAACGAAATACAAAGAACAGACCTAACGAAAAGAGAAATAGCAAAAAAAGAAAAGAAAAAAACAAGAGGAAGAGCGTGGTCAAAGCAGAGAAGAGGGATAGGAAAAACAAAGGACCCAACGACCCAACAAGAAAACATAAAAACAAAAAAAAAAAAAACAAACAAAAAAAAAAGAAATAAAAAAAAAGACAATAATAAAAAATAAAGGAAATAAAAAAAAAACAAAAAAAAAATAAACAGATAATAAAAAACAAAAGTCTAAGAAAAAAAAACAAACAGTGGCAAAAAAAACAAAAAAAAAATAGACAAAAAAAAAAGTACAGTAAAAAGAAAAACACAAAATAAAACACAAAACACAAACAAAAAAACCAAACAAAACACAAAAAAAAAAAAAAAAAAAAAAACAACCTTTGTATATTAAAGTCTTGAAATTTAATTACGCATTATTTCAGGTCTTATGTAATGACCGATAATATAAAGGGCTTGTACAAGACCTTAAAGGGTTCAAGTACGCATGGCCACGAACTGAGGTTTCTCCAAACTTATAGGGGACTGATTTCAGGTCGTGACATTAATATACCTAAAATTCCCTAAAAATATCATTCAAGGATCCTAAAAGACTGGGGTGAATTTACCAAACACCCCAAGTCAAAACAGATTTGTGACAGCTTTTACAGCGACCACCTATGACCAACCACCAAAAGACCGTCTCCCAATCGACGCCCCTTAGATGGGGTCCATCTATTCGGACTGCAACTCAAACATGTTAAGGCTTGGCTAGCCTTGTAGGGCCAATTGACTCTCAATGTCGACGGGCCGTTGGTTGACCAACGGTCTGTCCCTTGTGGCCATGAGGGTCATGTTTGGGGCGCCTATTGAAAAAATCGAGTGGGGTCCTCTTCTAGGGACCCTTGTGGGTCCTAAATGGGGTCGTACCTGGAACATCCCACATAAATTTTGATTAAAATGAACACGTAAAACACACTAAACAACATTAACGCACGCTAACACTTTCTAAGACACACCTTCCAAATGTCATGGACGTTTCACCTCCAAACATAACCAAAGTTCACACACTTCCTTCAGAAATCATTATAACTCATTTTAACACAAAACTAACTCATTAACCATTCACGAATCTCTAGTTCACCTTAGTTCATTTTACGATATTACATTCTCCCACACTTGGAATAACATTCGTCCTCGAATGACACTAAACTCTTTTAAGATCATTAAGGAATTACTAGCATCATATAACACACCAAAATAAACTCTCAAACATTCATAGTGAATTCACAAAACTTACAGGGAGCACAAACAAAAAACTATTGACAGCATTTGCTACTGCACAAAGGAACCTTTTGGAAGTAACTCCACACTCAAAACACATTAGCTTATTCGTATGGGAGAACTAATTATCAACATTAAAATGATATAAAATCATTTCTAAAAAACTTGAAGCCATTGTTCATTAAAATGAATTTCTCAAATTTGAATTTCTTTTTACTATGTGAAAAACAAAAAACCTAACAGTGAAACATGCTCAAAATCTATTAGTTCCTTTTTAAAGGAATCTGACATGAAGGAATGTCAACATGAGAGACAACATAATACTAACTACATTATAACATGATAACACAACTTTGAAGAAATTAAGAACTATCATTAGCTACAGTTTAACATGAGAGCATAGGTTGACTACCAATCTTCCCCACCAATCATGATAACATCAAGAGCGTGCCAAACATTACGCCATCAAGCTAACTCTTAACATAAAGAGAAATGCAACTCATACTAATATGAAAGACTCTTAATCATTACCAATCTACTAAGAATTTTGATCTCAAACATGAATAAGGATAGAAGGAAAGATAAGGATACCAACTACCTTTATAGTCAACTCATTCTCCCCTGTTAAGGTATAGCCATCTTTAAGATCTCATACTTCAAAGTACCACTATGCCTCTCAATAGGTAGGAACTCATACTCCCCGCAACTCATGCACATCAAGACGTAACATAAACCTTACAAGTCAAGCATAACACTTTCCTCATAGGATTTAATATTAGATAAATTGTTCTTAAGCATAACCTCATTCAACTCTTAAAGTTCACATATCTTAACTAATGGAATAAAATCCCTTCTTGCTCACAAAATTACCATATTCTTTCAACACTCTCAAAATTTACAACTTAATTCATCTACTACCATTGTACACAATTATGAGATAACTCATTTTCCACAAAAGGGGAGTTCATTTCAATACATTGTCATATTACCATGCCAAGAAAATACATTCACCATACAATTTCATGGCATCACAAGTAACGATCCAACCTCAGAGTCAACCCATTGCCATAAATGGATTCAAATAAAAAGTTCTCAACCGAACCGGCACAGTGACGCGGCGAGCCCAAAAAAAACCAGCAGAATGCAGCAAAACGCCACCGGGCGCGACCGCGTCTGAAAGAAATAAGAAGCCAAATGCCCAACTCTGCATACCGACCTCTTCCCCCCCACCACCAGCACCCACTCCACCACCCCCCAACTCTACCTAATCCTAACATGACCCACACCAAACCAACGCCCCCAACCCCCTGCCCCACCCCCCGAACGACACCCAACTCCCACACCACTGCGCTTTTACCAATCTAACCAATTCATCACTATTCCCCCCTCCCGCCAAACAGCCCCCACGAGACGGCCCCGACCAATAAAACCCACGCAAACCGCGTAAAACGCTCCCCGACTCATACCTCAAGTGTATGAATCGACAACCCAACTCCACCCCTACAAAAACCCCAGTACCACTCACCCACTACATAACCGGCCAGCCATATCACTGACTACATCCCATACTCATCTACTCTCTCTACGAACAAAAACCCTCCTCACAAAGACACCCACAACCTCAGCACGACTAGTCATTCCTACTCCTCCCATCACACCACCCCTACAAATGTACCACCGCTACGATACGACAACCAGAGACCGCACTGCTCCAAAAAACAACCCCACCACCTCATACTACCCAAGAAAAGCAACGCTGCCCCACATGCTCACCGCTCTGACATCATAAACCTACCAACACATCCACACGACCTCCCGCCTAAACAACGCACCACCGCAAGCATCAAATCCTAACTATAACCACCTTGACGCAATCACATCGCGCCAGCACTCCGACAACTCCAATAACACCGCAACCATAACCTTTACTATCCGATGATAAACCCACGCAACATACCACCCCTCTATCCTGCACCATCAACCGGACAGAACCATTGCTTACACCCTCGACATCTAAACACTGATAACATTATTTCACTAACCCAGGCAATAATAGTCCAGGGAATGTCCAAGTTTCCAACGCATGATAAAATACACAGCAGCCCACACCGCGACAACGGCCCTCCGACAAACACCCTCTTCTTTCAGCGTGTCACCTAAGGAATAAACGCAGAAGAAAGAAAGGTCCATTAACAGACACTTTTGACGGCAAATAGACGCCCACCTAGACACTGTCGTCCACAACATATTTTTCCTACCGCTCATCATTTGCGCAAGATGAAACCAATATGTCCATTGCGGGAAACAGATTCCCTTTCAAGAAATACCATCTAGAAAAACAATGGCAAAAATCAGAAGAAGAGAGAATTTTGGAGTTAGAGTCTGTGGCACGATACAAGAGTAATGAAGAAAGTTAAAAACTCTATCGTTTCTTCTAGATTCTTGCCAATGGATGGTCCAAGCGACTCATACCTTATGACCAGAGATTTATAAGAACATATTCTTGTGAAAGCAATCGACCCTAAACGAGGTTCCCCTAAATGTATGCTCTTGTACAATTATGTAACGACCCACAAGACTCCCTAGAGTTAGGGAGGCCCTCTGGATGTCAGAAGGGCTACTTCAACCTTCTGTGGTCTGTACAAGAACATTTAACTTACCATTGTTGCATAAAGATATGAAAAGTAAGTACGAAATTAAAAAAAATTTCATGGACATTAATATAAAAAGGAAATTCTTCATATATTAGAAAATCTCATCGGCACAAGCCAACATAAAGACGACACTATATCTTAGGGACACAGCCTTCAAATTTCAACAAAAAATACCTTATAAGTCTTAAATAAGACACTAAGAAATAGAAATATGCCCTCGAATATATGAGGACATACTTTGTCTTGAGAGAGTCTTGACCAAGCTTTTCTTCTAACCCTGAACCTTGCTTCCAAGACCTATACTTATGGAGTATAGCAAAGTATGGGGTTAGTATAATATGTACTAAGTAAGACATATGTAAAAACATGCAAAAAGGGATTTTTAGTAAAAATACACTTTCATGCCAATTAAGAAAAGGATTCATGATTATAGTAGTAAAACAATATACAAATCATTATTTAATACTTACAGAAGGATTTCCACAATTTTAGCAAAAATAACCATTTTACAGTAAAGTACCCAAACATTACAGTGAACCCCTTAGCATTACAGTGAATTCATGTTTATCCCAAAAAGAGTGAACTCCCAAAGTCAAACAAAGAGAAAGAGAACTCATTTCCATAGGAGTTTCCATATATAAGGGTATCCTAAGACTCACCAAGGTAAGACATGACGGAAACGCCCTTACACCTCCTTCAATACACACCTAGGTGATCCCCAAGACTACCCCTTCTAGGCTTACTCGCCTGGGGAGAACAAGTCTCCACTTAGTGACGAGACATTAGAAGAACACTCAAATAATACACCAAAACTTCCCTTTCGAAATGCCTACTTAATGCAATGAGTAGATGGAGTCCCATTCCACCACCTACCCTAAGTAGTAACACTTTTTTTAGAAAGACTGGGTCATTAAATTCAATTACGACACACCAAGACTCCCCTATAAGAAGATTCTACTTCGTGCAAATCGTAGATAATGTCATATATCCACCACCTACCCTGGGTTAGTTACGTTCTTTTTAGGAGACTTAGTATAATACCAGTCAATTGGAAACGACAAGAATCCCTTTTGGAAGGTCTACTTAGTGAAATGGGAAATATGTGTCCCATTTCCAGCACCTACCTCTAACTAGTACGGTCTTTTGTGGGGTTTTGTTAAGCAACATCGACATGAGAGCTAGACATGGAATCCGGGATACACCTGATGAAAGAGGGTAACCACATTTCCTAGGGTAGGGTGAGTCTTGCTCTTAGATTTTTAAATGGCTTTCTCAATACTACACCGATGTGGGAGCATAGTTAAGGGATAAGGAGATTATACTATAAGTTAATCCTCTAATTAACTAAGATAGTACTCATCTCAAAGAGGTACATTGGAATACCAAACATATCAACCTCAAGAAGTGTAATAATCTATTCTTCATTATCCTCTCGATGCTAGGCATAACCCCCACAGATTCTCACATTATGACTATAGGTTAACGGAGAAATAGTGGACACCACGTCTAAACTAACGAAAGCGTATTCATCACCTCTCATATCCATAGCAACGCCTTGGAAGATAATGAGGTTGTACTAAATAAGTCATCTTTCAATACAGGAAGGAAGAGTGTCACCGAAAAAACATCATTTCATCAAATTCTTTAACTTCATTCGTTTTTAACAAACTGTTATGTTGTGTATGTGTGTGTACATGTGAGCACACCTTGCACATAAGCATCATTTCATTTACATTCAATTCTATACATGCTTAGACCTTCATTCGTCACATTACACACTTTAACATGTTTCACTTAGTCATATAATTCATTTAGACATATTCTGTAGCATACTTCTAATAATAAGCTTCACAAGTCACATTACAAGAATAACATCATAATCATCTTACTTCTTATAATATGCCTTCATGGCCTCTTTCACAATACACAATTAGCTTTATATTCATACAATTCAAGCTTCATAATACACATTACAAGAGCCATCTTCATTATCACTTCATTAAACACATTGGTCCTTCAAATACACACATACAATACATATCAAGTATATCCAAATTCTTCAAGTAAACACGGCCCCCAAGAAAGTGGACCATACCACTCAAGAGCATTTCATAAAGAGAGTTAACAATGAAACAAACTTATCATTCTTCCAACCTTCGCACCTATTTATAATTTATCCAACAATTCATCATAAAATAGACCTTAGGGAAGTATCTAAACAACAATATCAACACAAGGAAACCAATGATCAAAGACTACAAAACCGTGCTCATTTTACCCATTATATAAGCAAAAATTTCACAAAAAGCTTTAACATGTTTTCATTGCAGTTTACATTAAAATCACCAACTAACATTAGAAACAATCCCATTTGAATACTTTAAAAATGTTTTATACAGCCCATATTAGAAGGTTTAAAGATAGAAGAAATTAGGGTTGTGAAAAAACCCATTTTGAAATTTATAGAAACAAATCCTGATGGAGATTTCAAGATGATTACCATACGGATCCAAAATGGAAGAAAGAAACCCCACTGATTTCGATGAAGAAACGTTCCACCAAACAGTCCTCTACCGCATTATTGGACTTTAGCTCTATGGAAGTTTAGAGAGAGTCTTATGGACGAGAGGGTTTTAGGGATTAGGAAAATTAAGTTAAAATTAGGTCTTAGGCGTTTGAAACATCCTTAAGCTATACCTCAATGGACACTAAAAATATTCATCAAGGTTCCTAAAATTACTTGGGGTGAATTTACAAACACACAAGAGTAAAGAGATTTTTGACAGCTTTAACAGTGACCACCTATGCCCAACAACTAACCGACCGTCTTCCAATCGATGCCCCTTAGACGAGGTCTGTCAATTGGGACAACAAATCCAACATATAAAGTCTTGGCTAGCCTTGTAGGGACAATGGACTCCCAAGGTCGATGGGCTATTGGTTGACCAACGGTCCGTCCCTTGTGGCCGTCGTTTTTCACTGTTTGGCAGCCTCTTGCCAATTGAGTGGGGTTCTCTTCTAGTGCTCCTCTTGGGTCAAAGGTGGGGTCGTACCCAGATGTTAAACCCCTAAACATAGTCTTCTAGGGCTTAGGAACATCCCACATCAATTTCAATTAAACTGTACACCTAAAACTCACTAAATAACATCAAGACAAGCAAGCACTTTCTAAGACACATCTTGCGAACGTCATGGATGTTCTTGGACGTTTGACCTCAAAACTTGACCAAATTTCACACACTGACTATGGACATAATTATAACTCATTTTAACACAAAACTAAGTTATGAAACATTTAATAAGCTATAGTTCACCTTAGTTCTTTTTAGGATATTACACCTCACATAGGAAGCACAACATAGGCTTCTACTTTTATTTCACATACATAATATATATATAGATATTCTAATGGGAAATTGTCTCACATCTAAACCATATAGATCGAGTACAACATTCTGGCATATCCCTTACTTCATTACAATAAAAGCCACATATAGGCATATAAAATAATAGTCTTCCAATGAAAGAGAATGAACCAAATGTCTTTAACAATTAAGCAACATCCAATAGGGAGATATTGGCATCGTACTCGGAAGGTGAGGACCTACCAAAATTTGAGAATGAGAATCCAAGTCTTCATCAATGTCCCTCTATAATCTCAATGGCCAGAACCTACGTCATTTTAGAAAAATAGAAATATGGGTTAGTACAAACTTGTACTAAGTATAGAAACATGCACATAAAATGTTTGAACTCATGCTTAAGGGGACATTTGTTCAAAACCATGCTAAGTTACTTTCAAAAGCCTTATGCACAACCAAGAACCCATATAAACCAATAATCACATAGAGAAATCCATTTACAACACAATACCAATATCATTAATGTACAAACCAAGTCCATCAGGTGTAATAGCATTCTTGAGTACATTATCAAAACGACTCCAAGATCATGTTATAATCAACAAAGCATGAATAAGAGTTTATAACATTTTATAATATGCAAGACCCTTATTCATAACCCACCATCAAATTCACAAGTGTAATGACCAAGAAAATCCCCATAACATTACTCAACCAAGTAAACAGAACGAATGACCACAAGCAAATGCCTAACTTTACATAACATAGTATGAAGAGTAACCATCACCATATCTAGCAATATATACCAATAGAATGTACATAAGTTAAACAAACATCATATAGTATCATCAACATGTAAATTCAACACATACATAACATTTACTTTGTATAACATACGAACAACCTTCTAAGACTTCTCTCAAAGTTAATTGGTGCAATGATTTGTAGAGTACCATACCCCTACCTAGACTAAATCAACCTCTCAAATCACCCTAGTTAGTGTTCAATCCATTAATTCATTTTAATTTCGGGAAGAATTGCCTTCACCGACATAGACCACAAGACCTAAATGTGTAATAAGGTGTCATAAAACCCTAAATAATAAAAGGTGGTATACTTTCCACAGTAGTACAAAAACACGAACATAGATTTTAGGTGTATCCAGTATCTAGTATTCCTATGGGAGCAACATAGTTCAAGAACTAGGAGATATAATTGGGACCCTTTTTATGCACACTAGACCATAGACTCCAATTGTAAGAACTCAAAAATGACTTAGGTTGAACTAGAGGACAACATTTGTTCATGATGGTTATAATTTTCTAATATAGGTCAAAATGTGGTATGAGGCTCTGTCTAAGATTTAGGTGATGGAAGTCAAAGTCAACGAAAGGACCAAGACGTTCGGGACTAAAGTAACTATGTGTATCATATGTGTGGTTCTAGTGTTTATGTATGATTCATGAGTGTAAAGGTATTTAATGAGTTATTCGATTGTATATAAGTGGTGTGTCGAGTTTCGTGAGCTTTGGAGGTCAACGACCAAGAAACGTCCATGATGTTTGAAAGGTTTGCCTGAACCGACCTGTGTCTTCCAAGCAGGTGTTCGTGAGTTTTACGTTTATCATTGATGATATTAAAGTGATATATTATAATATTTTATACAAAAAAATTTGGGTTTGAAACGTCCGGGGAAACACCCCCAAGTACCATCCAAGGGTCCTTGAGGAAGGACCCAAAAGTGATGCCCAAGACTGTCCAAGGCATCCCCAAACGACTGAGGAAATCGATGGAGGAAACCATGTAGAGAATATAAACCCAACGATGGAAGGACAAGATGGTCCATTTGTGGACAAACGGTCCATCGACTGCCAACCGTCGATGGGCACTGTCCTGCGTGCAACATCACTGTTAAGTTGAGGAATGAAAGTGGAATTTCACCCAACTTACAAATAAGAGGTTTGGATGTTCCTTAAGGGTCTTTTGGGTAATATAAATGTGTATATAAATGTTTAACACTTAGAAGATTTCATTCTTCAAAATCAAAACCCCAAATTCCTTAGAAATTCCTTAAGACTCCATTGAAGTCAAAAGTCAAGGAAGATCTTGGATTGTTTAATTGAGTGGAGATTCTTCAACAAATAGAAGAATTATTATCATTGAGGTATGGATTTTGATCCTTGAAACACTCTTCATCAAGGAGCCCAAATCTCAAGAAGTTTTCTAAAGTAAACAAAGTTGAATTGTCCAATCTCATGATTCTACCATGGTTTCTTGCATCAATTGTTTTGAAACGTTTATTATGGATTAATTTTTTATTTTATTGATGATTTTAAACTAAATTACCTATCAACCAAAGAAGTGGATGGAAACCCTAGTTTTTACTAAGGCTAGGGTTATTGAATATGGATCTATGTGATGAATCTAATGTAGTTTTTATGTAGGCTATGATTGATGTAATTCAATGGTAGTATTTGATATATAAGTTGCTATTGAATTGAGTGAATCCGTTAGATATTTGAACCATTTTAATGAATATTTTTACATTATTGTTTAATTGTTAATTATTATGGCAATGGGTTAGGGCCTTGTGATATACGAATGTGGTTGAGTTGCACGTGGATTGAGGTGTTGAGGATGGTGTGGTGGTTAATTTTCCCTATTTACTTTGTGTTATGATATTAGACTTTCAATTTTGTTCTGATTGGTGCGGTTCCACTTTATGGTGGAGGTGTGATATGTTTACTTGCAATTTTGAGTGGCCTTTGTCTGGCATTTACTTATGCTATTATGATGATCATGTACTTGTTAGAAAATAATTGAAGTAATGTGGCTAGTTGTATTTTATGTGTGAGGCATGACAATATCTATCTAATGTGAAGGCATATATTGTTTTTATTAATGTTTTTAGGTGGATCACGTCTAGACTATGATTGACTGTTGTGTATAGTCTTAGGGTTGAGTCTGATTATCCTACTTGACTATATGAGTCTATCATGTGTCATATTGATGATGTTTTCTGATAGTGTATGGATGGGGATTAAATATGAAATAGTTACTTCTATATTGTTTCTATAATGCCATTGCTCACTGTTGTGTTAAGGTGAAGTGTGTGGTGTCGTCGTATCGTGAGTTGACTTTTGTCCCTTGCATCATGTCTGTATTCTGAAAATGAATATGTGATGTCTTGACATTAGGATGTTTAAAGCCTCAGCTTGTATGTAGCAGACATAAGACCTTAAATGATATTAGAAAGCTTTTATGTGAAAACTGGAACCTACTGTACAGGTTATGATGTTGAAGTAGAAAGTCGTAATGGCACTACGAGAAATTTGATCTACGGTCTACGGTTCACCTATCGTTGCAATTGACGTTACTATCGTAGCCATAGGTCTAAGGCTACGGTTAAGACCATCGGCTTCTTAAAACAGATCGCGTAGCATATACGAGGTATGACTACAGTTTTTGTGCGGACAGTTCACTAACTAGCCATACGTTGAGCTTTGCCACGGTTCACATTTGAATTAATTGCCGACGGTTATGGACGTATTGGTACGAGTTTTAACAGTGCGTAAATAGTTTATGCATCAGTTCTGTCTAAGGCATGGTACAGTTTTTTTTTGATTCAACCACACCGTTTTCACTCTATTGCCGGACGGTCTTGTTGATAGGGTTATTGCAAACACTTTCAAAACAAATGTTTAGAACTGTGGCTTAATGCCTATTGCAACGGTTATTACAGGCTATTTGCAACAATTTAATGAAAACATTAGTAAAGCTAATATGTACATTCTATATCAATTTTATAACATACAAATACATATAAATCGTTAACGAGATAAAATGTGCCATTACCTTAATTATAGTCAAGATCCGCTGTTCTAATATCAAATTAAAGCAAAATAACAAATTTTTATAGCATCGAAAAAAGGTGAAACACAATGCCATAGTATTTTCAATTCTTCAAAAAATAAATGATTTTCTAGAACATCAATAAAGTAAATCAATATATACTTAGTCCTATGTAAGTCTTCACTATGTTTCATCAATACATATAATCGAAGTCAGAAAAAAATATGAATAATTTAGCAACCCAAATTTGGAAATTAACAAGTATACATGTTAAACCATGCCATTCGCAGCAGCAGATCAAGAGACCTTGACAGAACAAGAGACAGTGAAACTGCTCGCTCATTCAATCACGATTCACAGTACTAGCTGCTTTTTAAACTTCTACAAGCAGAGAATCAAGAGACCAAAACACTATACTGCTAGCGGCATCAAACTTCTACACGCAGCAGTATAAACCAAGGGGACCAGACTACTATTAATGCAAATAACATTCAAACAGCTAGCTGAATTTTCAAACTCTACAATCAGCAGCAGAAGAACAAGAGACCACGATACTATACATGCCACAATAACATTCAACTACTAGTTGATTTCAAACATTACAAAGCAGCAGGCAGAAGAAAAAGAGACCAGGACTACTTACACATGACAATAACATTCAACTACTAGATGCATTTTAACTTCTACAAGCAGCAGCAGAATCAATGGAGAGCAGACTATACACATGCCAATAACATTCAACTGCGAGCTGCCATTTAAATTCTAAAAGCCAGCCAGAGAACAGGAGAGAAGACCAGACTACTATACATGCTAGTAATTAGCTACTACTTTGCTCGACTAACTATAATCGTGAGCTAGGGAGTCAAACAATATAATGCTACAAGAAACGAGCAGCAGACAGAAACAAGAGCCAGCCAAGAAACAAGAGTCAAAACTACAAGTTAGCTAGAAACAACACTTATCATGCTACAAGAGGACCTGTTTAATTTAAGTAATAAGGAAAACAGACTAACAAGCAGCAATCAGAAATCCAATCAAAACATAGAATTTAGCGACACCAAACCTTGTTTAGCCCCATGATAGAAGTAGATCTCTGGTGAAGGGAGCGACACAGCGGGGGGCGGGGGGGGGGGGGGATGCCAATATGTTAGGATAAAATAATAATGCATTCTTAAGTTGTTGAATTACCCTCTGCAATAAATTATTGTCGCACATTTTCTTTTGTTCTTCCATCTGTTTTCCATTTTCTGCATTCCTCTTTGCATTGTTGGCATTCCATCAGTTGTTGCACTTAAAGTGAATCCGAATGCCAACTTTTTTTTAAAGTATTCTTTAGTAACTCCTACGCATATAGTCTTAGAGTCGATGTCAGACCCATGACGCTTGCACAAGAATCAACATACTCACCATTTATGCACTTGTTTTCATTGCCCCATTTCAGCCAATCAAGCACTATCAACAAAACACAATCTTATGAAATAAATTAATTGGATCTAAATAAAAAAAAAAAATAGAAGGCACATACAATTTTACTAGTAGATACTCATTTGAGCCTTGTAAAACGACAGGTTATTCTTGTTCTGGTAACCACAAAAAAAGGGGAGGGGGGGAGATCCTTAGATGATAACGTCTCTTATCTTCTCCTAGTCAAATTGAAAATATATATAAATAATAAACGTCACACAGGAAGAGATCCAAAGAAAATTTATTAATACAAAATAAGATATAAGAGAATCACCGCTTATTACGAACTAAAGCCGCAAACTCTTTTTCGCCAGCAGGTGTGGATTCAGCAGCTTTTTCGATTCTGTGCCATTTGTTTCAGAATTTTCTGCAAAGAAATGAACAGTAATGAAGCGAAAGTATATTAGTGTTATATAGTGTACTAGAAGGAGGGGTCTATTGTCTGTCTTCATTTATAAACAGTCTATTTTTCCTTATATAAACAATCGTCAATATCATGTTCATTATATAGTGTTAAGATTTTTTGTCTTGTCAAATGCATGGTGATATCACAATAAATGAAGAAGAAGCTGCAAAAATAATTACAATAGAGAAGAGAGTAGAAGAATAGAAGAAAAAATAAAGAGAATATTATAATATTTATCACACTACTTGAGACACTAAAGTACCAACCAAGCCTAAAGTAAAGCAGAGAAGAGAAGCAATACTATTATGCAGCACACCGATATGACACAATGGACAATTATGTCATAGCGACAAGTGTTGGACACTTTATCCAGTGCTGTAGTACCTATACTATGTAAGATGGTTAGTATATGTTTTTGATTTACTTCTGTAGCAGTCAAAGAGAAGGTTATGGCAGGCTTGTCGGTACTAGTTTTTCTAACAACTTTTAAGTTTGGGGGGGTAATAGTGGTTAAAAAAGCTGGAAGGGAGCAAAAAATCAGAGCTATAATACAAAATGCTACTTATTCAAAAATTGAGATTCTGAACTTTTGTACAACATTTTACCTTGAATTTTTTCAGGAATCACAAATATGAGGAGCTCTATAAATTGACATTATTAGATATGACCAGGCTTTTTTGCCATCGAGCTGCAGCATGTCATATGGATCGCTAATGATTAAGCTTCAAATACACTTAATGTCTTCTCCAAGCATCTAGAAGTATTACCCTAGCCCAACTGGTACGCTGCTTCAGGAATAATATACTTACCCATATAATGTTATGTCATCAATTAGCCAATAGAAGTTAAACTACTTGTACAAAAATTTATTATTGTGTAAACTTACAAACTTGGATATAATCCCATAAATCCTTTTTAGTTGTCCATGCTCTCCAATCCAATATATCAAATGGGCAAGGTAGCATTTCTAGACAATGTCCAGGAAGCTACTTAGCTCTATGACAACTCATCACGAGGACAACGCGCGTTGATTGTGCTATTCAGTTATGATCAACTTACGTTTCTTTTCGGGCAGGAAACATCATGCATTGCGTTCTACTCTTTTATGTGGAGTGGAAAACATCTCTAGCTAAAGAAAATACAAGAAAATATCCATTAAAAATTATAATAAATAAAATAGTGTGTGAATCTTATATGACCTATGTTTCTAAGCGTGATCATTTGTCGAGAGTGACGAATTCATTCTGAAATTGATCCCTCGAAAGGAAAATCTTTTCCAATGTGCTCAAGAGGCGCTCATCGACAGGCTGCACAACAAGGCAGCTTCCCTCGACAGCTGCCACAACAGGCAGCTCCTCGACAGGGCTGATTTTCAAAAGGCAACTCCTCCGACAAATTGTTTTTTGCTTCAGATGTGGTGATACTGATTGTTCTGCTCCAAATAATTTGAGAAGAATGTCCTTTCTCGCACTCTAGTCTTTAATAATTTCATTTGTTGTCCAATACAGTGTTTCTTATTTTCAAGAATGATAACGATCCGGTTTAGCAAATGTCTTCTTTTTGCTTTTTGGGTTCTTTGTGAAAGTTTCTTGTTGACTAATAGCTATGACTATCAAACATGTGTGAATGGAAAATAGAAATTAAAAATTTTTAAAATGGTATCGGCAGGTACACCTGCAATACCTTAAACAAATCAATCACCAAGATATTACAAAAGAGCTGAAGTATGGCAGTAGTGTTACCCGTAAGGGACATTCTAATATATTTTTCTGCACTCATCACATTCAGTAGGTATATTACTGTTCACATCACCACAAGATTTAGAGTGTTTTAGGTGCAATTGGGGAAAATTATAACGAGAGACCAGCAAGTTTGTACTGTCCACAAATCACCACACAGTAGGTTTGTTACCTGTCCACACTAATATTTTCTGCACTCAATCACATTCATAGAATGTTAAATTAAGTACTCAAAGAAGGAGAACGAACCTGGAGGGTGGACCTTAATAAAAGAGATAAGAACCTAGTAATGTGACTGTCCACTATAATTGAAATTGCTCAGAGAAACTACAAAAGAAGAGAATGAGACGCATGAAAATGATTCAATAAGAGAGACAAGGGCGACTTACCAAAATAATAATCCAAAAGTTGTAGTATGAACGATAACATGAAAAGAAAAAAAACATAGCAAACAAAAGAGAGTATAGC